>OW240921.1:94319129-94340708 GCA_933207985.1 Pelobates cultripes | reverse complement strand
CAACCTAGCTCTTTTAAAAAAAATAAAACATTTTTAAAGAAACGTATAAACTGTGTATTTATGATAATTAATTGAGCAGGTTAACTATAGAAGCAGTGCAAAAGTGGGTAAAAAGGGTCTATAGGAAGACAAGAATTCATATGGAATTCCTGCGAATTTACACAAGACAAAGCATAATTAGCAAGGGCTGAGGTGGATAAAAAGTAAGAAAAGAAGAGAAGAGAAAAGAAAAGGGGAAAAGAGAAGGAAAGGGGAATATAGAAGCTAGCTATTTTTCCTTTCTGGTTCTTTGGTGCCGGTATAGGATTTTTCCCTTGTAATTCTACCCCAGTCTTTAAGTGATAAATATGGCCTCCAAAAAGGTACAGGAGGACAAGAAGAAAATAGATTAAAAGGAACAGCAACCAGAGAAAAGACTTTCAGGGTTTTTTTTTTCTCCTTCCCAAAATAAATCCCAACTATCCCTAGACAACGGGGAAGGGACAACTCCACTAAATCAATTCCCTCTCAGGATGCCCAGGGGCATATGCCAACAGAAGAGATTTTGACTAGCTATCTGGAAAAATTCTCCAAGAGTATTAAAGAAGACATAATGACCAGCTATATGAAATTAAAACAAGAATCAAAATCATTCAAGATAAAATGTCCACAATAGAAGTAAATTTCTTACATATTGATACAAAGTGTAATCAACTACAGACGACACTCTCAGATATGAAGTATCTCAGTAGAAAAAGTATCTCAAATGGAAGTTAAGTTAAATGACATGGAGGATCGATCAAGAAGATCAAACATCAGAATCCACAATATTCTGGAAGATATTTCTTACACTATGTTCATCGATCTTCGCATGGAGTACTTTAAAAGTTTAATACCTGAAGGAGTAACACATGATTTCCTGTTAGATAGTATTCATAGTCTCCCCAGAACTCAAAATGTACCAGATTCTCTTCCACGAGATGTTATTGTCAAATTCCATTCATACCACACTAAGTCCAGAACTGTGGCCTCACTGAGAAGCAAACCGGCAGATAAATTTAAAAATGTCATCATATTCTAAGATCTATCATTCTACACGAGGACTTGTAGAAAAAGCTTTAGTTCGAATCTGAACATTTTGAGGCAAAGAAATGTGAAATATAATTGGGGATTCCCCACTTCACTAAGAGTGTACTGGAAGGAAAAGATGGAAAAGTTTGACAGTCCTGAGATGCTTACTAAATAAATGGAGAAAACTCAGATACCTGGTCAACATTTCTAAACAAGAGAGGTCATAGTTGTTGAAGAACGCAGTTAAATTCAATATATATTTTTTTCTCTTCTCTCCCTTTCTCTCCTTCTCATGGGATAATTGGTAGATGGAAAGTTAAAACATTAGTAGGGGCACGCGGGATAATGTGGTCACATGCAATATGGGACAGTAAGGAGTATTGAGCAAAACGGGGTTGGAGGGGTAAGAAGAGGATAATAGAGAAACACAAATAAAGGTAAACAGTGGGGGGCTGGCAGCCAACATGGCCGGTCGCACATGTCATGAGCTCCTGCAATAACGAGCAAAACCACGCCGAGTGACCTTCCAACACTAGCAGCACACAGTGTCCGGGGACCAACTCAGCAGAACACGAGCCACAAAATGACACTGCCCGGCACCAATACCTGGCGGAAAAATCATTGCCAGCCATGCGGCCTAAAATAGAGTGGGGCCTGAGGTCCGGAGGAAGCGGCCGACCTCCCGACACGGGACACGCTCACAATCGAGATACCACCGCAGCCCTGCTCCCCCCACCCCGGACCGGCGGGGGAAATCCCGGTCCTCACGCGGAATGAATACCCCTGCAACACAGCATGACCAAGCAATCACACCTCACGCAAATCGAATCCACCAAGGCCCGATCAAGATGGCAGCACAGACAAGATCCACAACACACGTCAAACCTCCCAAGCACAAGAGACAGTTCTATGTCCAGCTTAGCGACAGCCTCTGGACAAAGCTTAAAGCACGGAGGAAGTCCTACAGGTTGGCAATGAGAGAGATAGCGGCATGGATCCGCCCGGCAACCAGGCGCCAACTAGGTGGGAACCCCCCTCGTACCTCCAGAACGGCTCCAAGTCGGAATCGGAGGCGAAGTGCAGCACGGATGGAAAAAGAACCACGCTTCTTGGGAGACAGGGTACACGCTCCTATGCTCCAGAGCAGGACCAGCCCGTGCGCCCGACCCGCTTGCCCCTCAAAAACGCCAACAATCCTCGACTGGCAAAGCATGAGAACCCACGGTGCCTGCCGCAACGACGACGGGGAGGCAGCGAGTTGGATTGCCGGTGGGAGACGCAGACAGAGAGCACCTCCACAGCCCACAGGAGGGGGAGCCTCAACTCATCGCCGCCCAACAGCACCCTCCTGGCTCTTTCCGACCTTGGGAATCGGCTGATTGGTGACTATGCCAGGGACAGGCCCGCTGCATAATGTCTAGGTCTCTTAAATCCCAGACAATCACCAGCAAATCTTATTCACAAAGGACCCTCTTTTATGCGATCTGTTGTTATGTTTTGGACACTCCACAGACCCAGACTATGTACAGCCGCACATGGGCATCGGTTAGCCACAAGTATGGACCTTGACCTGGCCTTAGGCCTTCCCAGTCACTGGGGCACAAGTGGCAGCGATGACACTAGCAAATGATCCAGAGCGGTATTTTACTTTCTGATGCCTTAAGTTTGTTTTGTTTTATTTTTCTTGAAACCCACACGGCAGCATAGCGTTGGAAGTGCAGACCAGCGACACAAAACTTTTATTGTTACTCGTAAAATGTTATAATATGTCTGTCACAACCTTACCCAGCTCCCGCCTGACAAATGACATGCTCTAAGCGAATTTTATGTGCACATACACTTGAATCCACTCAGAACGTATATTTAGACCTAAGTTAAGCATGCTCTAGATCGTTAACAATTGCCACGTAAACGCTCAATTAATATGCACCATTTTACTAGTTGGCACAAACTTCTATGGTAACCCCAGCCTGTTTAAAATCTATAGAGAAACTGTTAGCTTACCTGCACGTACACCCATTAGACTGTCTAAACTTATGTACACTTATGTTAACTCTTAACTTAAACATAAAATTGTGCACTGTTGCCATCCTGTTATAGAAGAGGTTAAGCTACGACAATATATACTGTTACTACTCGACTTACTCTTATATATAAAATATGTGCTAGAATTATCAAGTACCTCTGTCCAGCTGTTTGAAATGCGCTAGAGGATTGCCTTTGGGGTACCTCACAAGCAACTGTTATAAGCTTACGCACTACAAAAATAAAGAATTTAAAAAAAATAAAGGTAAACAGTATGTTAGCATTTTAACATAGAAACATAGAAACATAGAAACATAGAAACATAGAATGTGACGGCAGATAAGAACCATTCGGCCCATCTAGTCTGCCCAATTTTCTAAATACTTTCATTAGTCCCTGGTCTTATCTTATAGTTAGGATAGCCTTATGCCTATCCCACGCATGCTTAAACTCCTTTACTGTGTTAACCTCTACCACTTCAGCTGGAAGGCTATTCCATGCATCCACTACCCTCTCAGTAAAGTAATACTTTCTGATATTATTTTTAAACCTTTGTCCCTCTAATTTAAGACTATGTCCTCTTGTTGTGGTAGTTTTTCTTCTTTTAAATATAGTCTCCTCCTTTACTGTGTTGATTCCCTTTATATATTTAAATGTTTCTATCATATCCCCCCTGTCTCGTCTTTCCTCCAAGCTATACATGTTAAGATCCTTTAACCTTTCCTGGTAAGTTTTATCCCGCAATCCATGAACCAGTTTAGTAGCCCTTCTCTGAACCCTCTCTAAGGTATCAATATCCTTCTGAAGATACGGTCTCCAGTACTGTGTACAATACTCCAAGTGAGGTCTCACCAGTGTTCTGTACAATGGCATGAGCACTTCCCTCTTTCTACTGCTAATACCTCTCCCTATACAACCAAGCATTCTGCTAGCATTTCCTGCTGCTCTATTACATTGTCTGCCTACCTTTAAGTCATCAGAAATAATCACCCCTAAATCCCTTTCCTCATATGTTGAGGTTAGAACTCTATCAAATATTCTGTACTCTGCCCTTGGGTTTTTACGTCCAAGATGCATTATCTTGCACTTATCCACATTAAATGTCAGTTGCCACAATTCTGACCATTTTTCTAGTTTACCTAAATCATTTGTCATTTGGCTTATCCCTCCTGGAACATCAACCCTGTTACATATCTTAGTATCATCAGCAAAAAGACATACCTTACCATCAAGACCTTCTGCAATATCACTAATAAAAATATTAAAGAGAATGGGTCCAAGTACAGATCCCTGAGGTACCCCACTGGTGACAAGTCCAAGCTTCGAATATATTCCATTAACTACAACCCTCTGTTGCCTGTTACTCAGCCACTGCCTTACCCATTCAACAATATTTGAATCCAAACTTAAAGATTGCAGTTTATTGATAAGCCTTCTATGTGCAACAGTGTCAAAAGTCTTACTGAAATCTAGGTAAGCAATGTCTACTGCACCACCCTGATCTATAATTTTAGTTACCCAATCAAAAAAATCAATAAGATTAGTTTGGCATGATCTCCCTGAAGTAAACCCATGTTGTCTCTGATCTTGAAATCCATGTGTTTTAGATGTTCAACAATCCTATCCTTTAACATGGTTTCCATCACTTTCCCCACTACTGAAGTAAGGCTTACTGGCCTATAGTTGCCCGACTCCTCCCTATTACCTTTCTTGTAAATGGGCACAACATTCGCTAACTTCCAATCTTCTGGGACTACTCCTGTTAACAATGATTGGTTAAATAAATCTGTTAATGGTTTTGCTAGTACACCACTAAGCTCTTTTAATAGCTTTGGGTGTATTCCATCAGGTCCCATTGACTTATTTGTCTTTACTTTTGACAGTTGAAATAGAACCTCTTCCTCTGTAAACTCACGTGTAATAAATGACTCCATTTATCCTTTTTCTCAACTGAGGTCCCTTTCCTTCATTTTCTACTGTAAATACAGAACAAAAATATTCATTGAGGCAGTCAGCCTGACCTTTATCCTCTTCTACATACCTTCCTTCTTTTGTTTTTAATCTAACTAATCCTTGTTTTACTTTTCTTTTCTCATTTATGTATCTAAAAAATGTTTTATCCCCCTTTTTTACTGACTGTGCTATTTTCTCTTCTGTGTGTGATTTGGAAGCTCTTATAACTTGCTTAGCCTCTTCTGCCTAATCTTATAGATCATTTTGTCTCCCTCACTCTGGTTTTTTTTATAATTCCTAAATGCTAACTTTTTGTTTTTAACTATTTTGGCCACATCTGCGGAGTACCACAGTGGTTTCTTGAATTTTTTGCTTTTACTGACAAGCCTAATGCAATTTTCTGTTGCCTTCAATAGTGCAACTTTTAAATAATCCCATTTTTCTTGGACTCCATTTAAATTGCTCCAGTCTGATAATGACTCCTCTACCCATATTCTAATTTTAGAAAAGTCTGTTTTTCTAAAGTCTAAAACTTTTGTTTTTGTGTGGTGTGACTCAGTCACTGTTCTTATATTAAACCACACTGACTGATGATCACTGGATCCTAAACTTTCACCTACAGTAATATCTGATACCAAATCTCCATTTGTTAACACTAAATCTAGTATGGCCTCTTTACGAGTTGGCTCCTCAACAACTTGCTTTAGAGACAACTCCAGTAGGGAGTTTAGAATATGTGTGCTCCTGGCACAAGTAGCTAATTTTGTTTTCCAATTTACATCAGGAAGATTAAAGTCACCCATGATGATAACTTCCCCCTTCATTGTCATTTTAGCTATTTCCTCAACTAGTAGATTATCTAACTCTTCAATTTGTCCTGGGGGCCTATAAATCACACCTACACGAGTTACTGTGTGATTACCAAATTCTAACGTAATCCAAACGGACTCTATGTTTGCCTCACTAACTTTTATTAGGCTAGATTTTATGCTATCCTTCACATACAAGGCCACCCCTCCCCCTTTCTTGCCTTCCCTATCTTTCCTATATAAAGAGTACCCTGGTATTGCTATGTCCCAGTCATTTTTCTCATTGTACCATGTCTCAGTAACAGCGACTAAATCTACACTATCAGTTGCCATTATTGCCACAAGTTCATGGATCTTATTCCCTAAACTGCGAGCATTTGTAGACATGACTCTAAGCTTATCATTTTTTAACACACTTGCTACAGGCACCTTCTGTCCTTGTTTTGGGGGACAATTGGATTGATGTTTTATCACCCTTTTGCCCCCCCCTCCTAGTTTAAATACATCCTAGCAAAACCTCTGAACTGCTCACTGAGAACATTTGTTCCCTTTTGAGAAAGATGTAAACCATCTTTTTTGTACAGCTTATCTCCATTCCAAACAGAGCTACCATGAGAAATAAAGCCAAATCCTTGCTCCCGACACCATTCACCAAGCCACAAATTAAAGTCCCTAATACGCATCCGCCTGTCGTTCTGAGTGTTATGCACAGGCAGAACTTCAGAGAATGACAGTGTGGAAGCAACCTGCCGTATATCATTGGCAAAAAACACTAAAAACTTCCTTAACCTCTGAAACCTCATTGCAAGCCAAGTCATTTGTCCCTAGATGGACAAGTACATCCAATTCCCCTTCCTGCTTTGTTTGCTTAACAATATTACAGATACGTCTCCTGTCTCTGTGAGCAGTAGCTCCGGGAAGACACCTCACAAGACCACCATTGTCCATCTCCACACCTCTTATAATGGAATCACCCAACAACAACTGCTTTCTATTAGGCTTCACCATACTCTCCAAGCCGGTCTCCACAACACCACTAGTCTCAGTGCCTCTCTCCACAACACCACTAGTCTCAGTGCCTCTCTCCACAACACCACTAGCCTCAGTGCCTCTCTCCACAACACCACTAGCCTCAGTGCCTCTCTCTACAACACCACTAGCCTCAGTGCCTCTCTCTACAACACCACTAGTCTCAGTGCCTCTCTCTACAACACCACTAGTCTCAGTGCCTCTCTCCACAACACCACTAGCCTCAGTGCCTCTCTCCACAACACCATTACACTCTGAAAGTGCAGAAAATGAATTATGAAGAGCAACAGACTGTGCAAAATGCCTTTAATCCACAACTCTAAGTCTACCAGATCCTACAGTAATCCATCTGCCTTTCCTAGCATGTCTCTGCGGCAGTGGCTTTGCAGCAGTTCCAGTCTGAGTTTCTTCACCAGATAATTTACAAATTTCAGACTTCAAAAATACAATCTCCTGCCGCAAGATAGAGAACTGTCTACAGATTAGACAACAACCAAACCTCCAAAAACTGGAACGTGAAACAAATGCATAGCAATTGTTACACTGAACTAAACCTGCCATTCCAATTATAAGAATAATATAAATCGAACAAATCTTAACTTTTTTATTTATCCTCCTGAATACCTCAGATTACCTCCAGAATATCTCCAACGACACACTTAGAAACAGCACTTGGAAGTAGCACCAAGCTATATTAGACAAGCTAATGGAACCAGGCCTTATATAACTCCTAAAATCACCGCCCACTAGGAACGATTAACACCTGGGTAGGCCTCTGCTTATTTGCAAACAATAGCTAATTAACCAGCAATCAACAGCAAGTAACTAGCTTAACCCTTAAAACCGGAGGACGCATATCACTCTAATAGGCGGTTTCTACCATGTGAATTGTACCGTTTTGTTACCCGGTCGCCGGCGGTCCCACGCCGGCGATCGCGGTGGGGGGGACTCCTAGGGAGCCCCCCGCGGCACGACCGTCCTCCAGGAAGCCCCCCGGCCGTGTGAGAGTGGGGTCCTAGCGAGGACCCCACAATCACATGGCCGGGGATAGCTGGCTTCTGTATTGCCGGCAGGGGGGCTGCCTGTAATGACAGGTGGTCCCCCTGCTGGCTGAAAATAAAAATAAAATAAGTTAATGGTGTAAAAAAAAAAAAAATTATATATACTTAGATCATATATATATATATTATATATATATGATCTAAGTATATATATACACATATACATACACACATACACTGCCTAGGTGTAGTATTTTACTAATATATATATAATTATATATATTAATATCAAAATTACACGTGAGACTGATACTGATTAAATATATATATAATATTGTTATATATATATATATATATAATATAAAAAAAATTAAATATGTAAATACGTTAAAAATAAAATTAAAAATAATTAAAAAATATATAGATGTGTGTTATTTCGTTCTAACTGTATTGTGATATTAATATATATATATTTATATCAAAATACACGTAGAACGAAATAATATATATATCTACATACATAAATATATACGTATATATCACTATATATATACCTATATATAAATAAAAATATTTAAAAAATTATATATATATATATATATATACACACATATATATATACATATACATTCTACATATATATTTATGTAATATTTTTACATAATTAGGTATCTTAATTAATTACAATTAGCAGGACCTGCCTGACAACCCATGCCGAAAGTAAAGGGAATTTAATTTGCTAGCACTATATTTAACCCTATAACTTTCCGAGACACCATAAAACCTGTACATGGGGGGTACTGTTCTACTCGGGAGACTTCGCTGAACACAAATATTAGTGTTTCAAAACAGTAAAATGTATTATAACGATGATATCGCCATTAAAAGTGAAGTTTTTTGCATTTTTCACGCACAAACAGCATTACACGGACAATATTATTGCTGTGATACTTTTTACTGTTTTGAAACACAAATATTTGTGTTCAGCGAAGTCTCCCGAGTACAACAGTACCCCTCATGTACAGGTTTTATGGTGTTTTCAAAAGTTACAGCATCAAATATAAGGCTTGTGTTTCATTTTTTTTCACATTAAAATTTGCCAGATTGGGTACGTTGCCTTTGAGACCCTATGGTAGCACAAGAATGAAAATGACCCCTATGATGGCATACCATTTGCAATAGTAGACAACCTAAAGTATTGCAAACGGGGAATGTCCAGTCTTATTTAGTATCCACTTAGTCACAAACACTGGCCAAAATTGGCGTTTTTTGCATTTTTCACACACAAATACTAACGCTAACTTTGGCCAGTGTTTGTGACCAAATGGCTACTAAAAAAGACTGGACATACCCCATTTGCAATACCTTGGGTTGTCTACTATTGCAAATGGTATGCCATTATGGGTGTAAATTTCATTCCCGGCTACTATACAGTCTCAAAGGCAACGTAACCAATCTGGCGAATTTCAATTTCAAATGTAACATGCTATATTTGACCCTGTAACTTCCCAAAACGCCATAAAACCTGTACATAGGGGGTACTGTCTTACACGTGAGACTTTACTAAATACAAATATGTGTATTTTATTGCAGTAAAATCAAACAGTATTATGACACTGACCTTTTAAATGCAATTTAGAACTAAAAAAATCAAAAAAATCGTATTTTCTCCCATTTTTTTCATATTAAATTATGTTTCATAGCTAAATATTTGATATTAAATGATAGCCCTGTTTCCCCTGAATAAAATGATATATAATAAGGGTGGGTGCATTTACTATGAAAGAGGTGTATTACGGTTGGACAGACATGTAGCGCAAATGCCAGGTTTTGTTTACATTTTGTTTTGTTCACAATGTGTACATTTGGCTCCGTCCTTAAGGGGTTAATCAAATCAAATGCCTTATAATTACCAACAGGAATTCAAACATTGTGCAATCAGTAATCTTTTCCTACAGATGAATCTTACCAACAGGAATTCAAACCTTGTGCAATCAGTAACCTTTTCCTACAGATGAATCTTACCTGTAACAGTAGAAAAGAAAGCTCTTAGCACAACTCTTAGACAGTTGAAGCTTCTGTAAAACTCTCCAGAATATCTCCAACGACACACTTAGAAACAGCACTTGGAAGTAGCACCAAGCTATATTAGACAAGCTAATGGAACCAGGCCTTATATAACTCCTAAAATCACCGCCCACTAGGAATGATTAACACCTGGGTAGGCCTCTGCTTATTTGCAAACAATAGCTAATTAACCAGCAATCAACAGCAAGTAACTAGCTTAATCAAATCAAATGCCTTATAATTACCAACAGGAATTCAAACCTTGGGCAATCAGTAACCTTTTCCTACAGATGAATCTTACCTGTAACAGTAGAAAAGAAAGCTCTTAGCACAACTCTTAGACAGTTGAAGCTTCTGTAAAACTCTCCAGAATATCTCCAACGACACACTTAGAAACAGCACTTGGAAGTAGCACCAAGCTTTTAATAGTTAATTTTGAATGCAAAATAATAAACTCATATATATAAGGAAACTTGCACGGATTAAAAGAGGAGGGAGCTTGAGATAAGAGCTGGTCCCTTAGAATGGGTACAGGTGATCTAAGTGTAGTATAACAATAGCAAAATAGGTTAGAACTGCAACCTTCTGCAGCTAAATAACAATGTAGCTAGAGCTGTAATCAACAACAGCAGAGTGATATATCGGTTGCCACCGAGACCAGTTGACTAACGAACACATGAAATAGAGGGTAAACTCAATTTCAAATCTACCTATAGATGGCTAAATCACACTCTATCTACACCTCTCGGTAGTCTATTCCTAACTGCCTGATGAAGTCCCGAAATACCGAATTTCCAAAGTCCCGAATTTCGGAAGTGCCGAACCGAACAGAATTTTTGGCCCATGCACATCCCTACTTAATTATTCCTTACAACTTGCACATTCAAAAATTCAATGACACATTTGCAGCTCTCAAATTTAGTAAAGATAAATATGTGTTCTAAGGAGCAATATAAATACCTTATGTAAATGGAGAACTAGAGGAAAATGTATGCTTTTTGGGCTCCAGGCCCTTTCATGCTTATTCAGTAAACCAGATGACAGGTGAGTGCTCTTGTACCAGAGGGAAAGCTGAGAGACGTGGGCTCTGTCTGCTTCTGCATACTAAGGAATGTCAAGGTTATTTCTACTTCTGTGTATATAAAAGGAATTCTGGGTTTCTCTCTTCTGCTAAGGAATTCTGAGGTTCTCTCTTGCTGCCTATCTAAGGGGTTCTGAGATTCTCTCTGTTTCTGTATTCTAAAGAATGCTGCATTTAATTCTGCTGGTGCATGTCTACTGAGCGATAGGGGTTCTCATTGCTTCTGCATACTCATGGGGTGATGTTGTTCCATCGGGTGCGAAGATATACTCCCCCCAAATGTTGTAATTATTAAATAGACCTTAATAATAAACATTTGATGCACATTTGTATTGGTTATGTATAAATAATGGTGTAATCTCTAACACTAAGCTTGATCTATTTGGTTATATCATTGTCTTTGCACCAGTACAGGATGTAAGAAGACATCTAAATGAGTCTATTCAGAAGAATAAAATAGACCACATGTGCAAATTTCAGGTATCATATTTGGGATTTTTTATTCTCTAATATGTGACTTTTCTTAAAGTGCAGATAACTGTAGTTCAATAAAGTCACATAATATACAGTAATTTTACGCATTTTAAGATTTATGTATAAAAATGTTTGCTTTCACAAGTTAGCTTATTTTGAGTAGAATACGTTTTGCAGATAATAATATAAACAGGTGCAAATAGAAAAAAAAAGGAATCTTTTCAAACACAAGCATAATCACTAATTTTGTAGTATCTGAACCCATTTTTGTTCTTGGAAAACTTTTTGTACATCATGTGCACTTCTAGTATTTTTTTTATTTAACAGTTCCTCTTGCATATTGAACAAAGAAGAAAAAGAGATAATCCGTGCCAATGGTTTAGTGAAACCACATGTAAATAGAAGTATATACATACATAAATGCAACAGAATCTTGTTGATGAATGGATATCTCAAAAAGACAAAAGCAGAGATAACAAACAATTTAAGTGTAGTATTTTTAACTTATTATGAGGTAATTTATTGTAGGCTCGAAGGCTCATTCACACTTTCAAGAGCTATATAGAGCTCTGCTGTTGAAGGTGTGGACAGTATAGTCCCCGTCTAAGGATGTAAGTACAGCAGTAGTGATGGTATATTCAACAGTGGTGATAGTGCATGAACTTGCTCTAGTGTAGTGGAGCTTTAGTGGTATAATCCCTATCTGGGATATGCAGGTCCAGAAGTACAGTAAAGTTCAGGAAACCAAAGGGATATAAAGTAGATGCCAAATAAATTCAAAATAATTACATCTACAGGGATAAACTTTATTAAATAAAAAAAGTATATATAATGATATATGTTGAAATACAAAGTGGGTAAAGGTACACTTAATGCGTTTCACCATGGGGTTTCATCAGTAGTGTGACTTAACTTTGAAATAAGTAAGATTTATATTCATAATAATAACAATTAAGAGATGATACAAAACTTTCTGATTGGTTTCCTAGAAACCCCATGGTGAAACGAGTTAAGTGTACTTTTACCCACTTTGGATTTTAAGATATATCATTACATATAGTTTCTGTTTATTTAATAAAGTTTATCCCTTTAAATTTAAGATATATCATTACATATAGTTTTTGTTTATTTAATAAAGTTTATCCCTTTAAATTTAATTATTTTGAATTTATTTGTCATCTACTCTATATATCTTTGGTTTCCTGAACTTTATTGTACTTCTGGACCTGCATATCCCAGGTGATGATTATAGCACTAGAACAGGTTCATGCTCTGAAAAATGAAACCACCATCACCACAGTTGAATATACCATCACTAATGCTGTACTTACAACCTTATACGGGGATTATACCATCCACGCCTTCAACAGCAGAGCTGTATATAGCTCTTGAAAGTGTGAGTGAGCCTTCGTTACCCATAATAAGTTAAAAATACTACACTTAAATTGTTTGTTATCTCTGCTTTTGTCTTTTTGAGATATCCATTCATCAACAAGATTCTGTTGCATTTATGTATGTATATACTTCTATTTACATGTGGTTTCACTAAACCATTGGCGCGGATTATCTCCTTTTTCTTCTTTGCTCTGTCTGTGTTTTTACAAGGTTGGGAAAATCTTGTGTGATAACCTGCATCCCAATCCATCTCTTAAGTTATAGTGAGCACCTATACCCTGCTTTTGTTTACCTCTTGCATATTGTCCTTATTCAGTATTTTATATTTTCCCATCTTTAGCTATATTACTATGTTTAGTTTTTATATCTACCAATATATATATATTTATTATTTTTCTGGAGTATAATTTTAGCACAGCATTTATGATAGCAATGTAACTGTTTTACTGTTTTATTTAATTTTAGGCATGTTTAATAAACAGATGATATATTTTTTTACATTAACAGGAGAATAAATGCAGAACATTTTCAAGAAATGGATAATATTTATATAACTCTGCATATTTTTTTATCTCGTGTATATTTCAGCAGTACAAGCTTTGCAGAATGTTCACCGCATTAGCAAAATTGGTATATATGTTTAATTATTCATTAAATATTTCTGAAATCATTGTTTAAACTTTTCCTTTTTAAATATGGGCTTTTTGAATGATACTGTAAATGACCCAAATTAATCAAGATATAACTATTAAATGAATTAATGTAGCATAATCCATACTAAGCTTTAAAATGTTCATGCCTAATTTGTTTTAAATTCTGCCAAAATTCTTTTACTGAACTTGTTTTCTTTTCTTCATATTAATATGTTAGAAATTAATCGTGGCCTTTAATCCTACCATATAATGTGCTAAATTTGCCTTCTGTGTATCCTTGCAGTTGTTAACTTGTTATTAAATGTCTCTCAACTGTCTTGTTAAATGCTTCTCAATTGTCTGCTTTTGGGGGTACAGTCCTGATTTCAAGATCCAGTCTGGCAATCCCGACTATGTTCCCTGATGTCCCACATCCTGGGACACTAGGGTACAGTCATTGGGTAGCAGGGCAAGAGTGCATCATTAGATATTCTTACACTGTGCAGCAGGCACTAAGACCATACATGGTCCTCTATGGAGAGGACTGACAGAGAGGCTGTCTGTTTGTATTCGTAACACTTTAGTGTTCCTTTAAGGACAAATGACAATCCATGTCCATCATCACAATCTTAATATTACCAGCATGGAATGCTCTACATATTTTTTTTTTTGACATTCTTTATTTTAATTTTGTTTCTTTTTTCCAAGTTTCAATTGTGCATTAGTGTGTTTAAACAGAAATAAACATTATGCATCAGTTTGCGTCAAAGTAAACAATGTACATAAACACAACAGGGCATAGATCGCATCGAAAATATGCTGTTTGTAAACATTATGCGGCATAACTTGCATCGGGAAAGCAATGTATGTAAAACTGTGTGTCAAACCTGCTCAAGTGATTAACATTCTGGGAACATAGGTTAAACTAGCAGGGGCAGTGTCCAAGAGTATGTCTCATTCCATAGTCCTGGTAAGTAGGCGTCGGCTCAGGACGAGCATAGCTGGCTAGCACATGACAGGTAGATCTATATACAACAGGTGTACCTATTATCAACCATCTGTGCATCATGTTACACCATCCCACTGTGGCCTCTTTTCCAGTATTCCTTCTCTCCCCCTCATGTCACCCTCCCCAAGCCATCACCACTCCAGCTCGGCACGTGTAATTGGGTTTCTCACCTAGTTTCGCTTGTAGTGATCTTGCCAGTTTAGCAGTCATACGTCATGTGGTCATATTGCTGGTATCGTGTATACATTATACCGATGTGTTGGTTTCGTGTTGTTTCGTGTATATTGTGTACTGTCGGCCTGGGGCTGTGATTTGTGGTTTATTTTCATATGTGTGACTGCAGAGTACTGCCTCCATCCCCAGTAGGGTCTTGCGTGGCGTCCATCATATGGTGTTCGCTTGTTAAGGTGGTAGAGAAGCCTAAGAGTCGTGACCCTGCCTCCCCCCGAGTCCGTCTGTCCGGCTAGTCCCCCCTAGGCGGGTGAGAGAGAAATATGTTTTACGTTCTGATCTCTGTTTGGGAACCTCGGACTTGTGGACTTAAGTGCCGAGCTATGGCTGGGGAGGTACTGGAGGAGATCGAGTGAGAGCATTTGTCAACTGCGGAGCCATGATTAGGTAGGTTTTGGTGTGAGCGTTGCGCGTCTACTTATGGGCGCCGGTGGCTTACTGATTTGTAGTGAGGGGTGTTGGTTATGTTGGTGTGCTATCGTGTCTGCAGAGCCTGTGTATGAGCATGCGTGGTGACAGTCCCTGCCTTGGTATACTGTGTTAGTCCTCTTCCTTCTTGTGTTGGGGTGTCTCTTTCCCCTTTCCCCCTCTTTCCCTCTCTTCTCTCTCCTGTCCCTTCGGTTTTAGGGGTTAGTTAACTGTAATTGGTTCCATTTGCTCCCTTAACCTAGGGAAACCCAGCGGGCCCAAATTGCGTTGGTGTTGTCTGTGTGTATCGTGAGTCTCTTCCTGTCCGTCTTATTGTATGTATTGCCTATTTTGATTCGGGACTCCTCATGTCCTTCCTTTGTTTGTCTGTACCTAGACTCTGTCGGGTGTTAGTGAGTCTTGGGGTTGGGATGGAGCTGGGGAGGGTTGTGGGTTATTTCCTGTCTTGTGGGGTTTAGTCGGGCGTGTTGGCTCCGGAGGGTGTGTGTCCTTCTGTCGGGGGTGTATGTGCCGCTGCGGCGGCGCCCCTGTCTCCTCCCACGTCAGTTCTTGCTGCTGTCTTGGATATGTAGTCCATCCACGGGAACCATGTCAGGGCACATTTTTCTGAGCGTCCCTGCAGGGAGGCCGTCATCCTTTCCATATTGTAGATCACTTCCACCCTGTCTATCCATTGTTGGTATGTGGGAGCTGTTGGGCTTTTCCACATCGTTGGAATGAGCGTTTTCACAACCGTCAGCAGGTGTATGACGAGGCCTCTCTTGGATGCTTTCAGGGGTGTGTGGGTGTGATTTAGCAGCATTGGTAGTGGCTGGAAAGGGACCTCTGTTCCCGTGATTTCTTTTATCATTCGGTGGACCATTCACCAGTAAGGTATGATGTGCGTGCACTTCCACCAAATGTGTATTCCTGTGCCTATTTCTGTGCCGCACCGCCAGCATTCGCCTGGAACCGAGTCGTGGATGTGTCGTAGAACATCTGGGGTCCGGTACCAGTGAGTCAAAATTTTGTAATTACATTCTTGGAATTTAGTGCTTATGGATCCCTTGTGCATGAGTTGGAATATTTTTTCCCATTCGTTATCCGTGAGTACTATGTCCGCGTTTCTTTCCCATCGTTCCGTAAATCCCAGCGGTGCTTTGTCTCCGCTGTTTTGAAGCGTGGCATATAGGATCGAGACTCCATGTGTGAGGTGGTGCCTTTCTGTGCATAGTTGTTCCAAGTAGAGCAGTGGGCGGTGCAGGTGGCCCCTGCCTTTTACAGCGGCAACGTACGTTTTTACTTGGTGGTATCGGAATTCGTCCATGCTATTTGGTCTGCGGTCTTGTAGTAGTTCTGCCAGTGTCTTTAGATTCGGTCCGTCACACCATTGGCTTATGTATACCCAGTCTGTAGCTCCCAGGTTCCTTAGGTCGGCATGGCCAAGCCCTCCGCTAGTTTCGGGTTGTTAGTGATAGGTGTAAGCGGGTTCCTGGTGTAACGCACCTTGCACCAGACCTGCAGCGTGGCATTTATCATTGGGTTATCCGTGCGTAGATTCCCAAGAGATGCTTCGCCCAGCCACAGCTGGGCGGGGATTTTGCCTTGAGCTTGCTGTAGTTCTATGTGGACCCATTGTTTAGTGTTCAGGTTAGCGTGCCAGTCGACCAGTCGATGTATGTGGGTTGCTTGATAGTATGTGGTGATCGACGGAAGTCCCGTTCCGCCCTCGTTTTTTGGTCACTCTAAGGTTGACCGTTTCACGCGTGATGGTTTGTGGTTCCAGACGAACTGTCGGATGGTAGTTGTTACCGCTTGAAAAAACCCTCTTGGGATGGTCGTTGGTAATGTCTGGAATAGGTATAAAATGCGAGGCATTACGTTCATTTTTATTGCGTTAATGCGGCCAAACCATGAGATGTACTGGGCCGGCCACCGTTTTAAATCTTGTTGTAGGGTAGTTAGGAGGGGAGCAAAGTTCAGTTGGTATATGTGCGTCGTGTCCTTAGGTAGCCAGACGCCAAGGTATCGCAATTTGGAGGTGCATATTCTGAAGGGGAATTGCGTTTGGATGTGTTGCTGGAGAGCTGTGTCCCTCGTGAGCAGCATTGCTTTGGATTTATCCAGATTTAGCTTTAGGTTGGATACCTCACTGTAATTTCGAAATGCATCCAGGAGGTTTGGTGTCGATACTCTAGGTTGCTCTAGAAAGAAGAGCATGTCGTCGACGTAAGCCGCTACTCGGTGTTCCTTGCCGCCTATGCAATGTCCCGTGATCCCCCCGTGCTGCCTAACCACTTCAAGGAAGGGTTCGAGAGTGAGGGCGAATAGAAGGGGGGATAGGGGGCATCCTTGTCTTGTGCCGTTGCTTATGTCAAATGAGTCGGTCAGCGCTCCGTTGACTTGTATGCGGGCTGACGGCGTGGTGTATAGTGCGGCTACCCAGGTTCGCAGTCGTGGGCCAAACCCCATGTGGCTCAGGGTCGCTGCCATATAGTTCCAGTCTACCCGGTCAAACGCCTTTTCGGCGTCGGTGGATAGAAGCACCATATCTTGTTTGCTGGCTACTGTTGTGTTTATGATGTTAAGGGCTCGGATGGTATTGTCCCTGGCCTCCCTTCCGGGTATGAACCCTACCTGGTCCGGGTGTATCAGGTCGGGGAGCGTTTGCGCTACTCTGGTGGCCATGGCTTTGGCGAAGAGTTTTAAGTCCGCGTTTAGCAGTGAGATTGGTCGGTAGCTGGCACAATTAGTTGGGTCTTTTCCTTCCTTCGGTATGATCACGACCGTCGCTCTCTGGGTGTCTTTGGGGAAGCGTCCTCCTTCTGGAATGGAATTGATCCCGGTGAGGAGTCTAGGAAGGAGAATGTCCTTAAATGTTCGTATATACGCGATAGGGAGGGCGTCGGGTCCTGGTGCCCTGTGTGGTTTGGATGTTTTCAAAGCTCCCGCTAATTCCTCAATTGTCAGGGGTAGTTCCAGGTCGGCCTCTTGTTCAGGTGTCAGTTTGCGGGTGATATGTTCTTCTAAGTATGTAGCTATCCGATCTTGATGGTGTGTTGCCGTTTGTCCAGTTTTATGTTGTGCTTGGTCGTATAGCGTCTTGTAATACTCTTTGAAAGCTGTTAAAATGCCCTCCGGGAGCCGGGTGATGGCACCTTCTTTCGTGTGTATCTTGTGGACGTGTCGTGTTCTCCGTTTTTCTTGGAGCATCCTTGCCAGTAGTCGTCCACTTTTATTCGAGTGTTCGTAGAAGTATCGAGATGCTTTCCTAGCAGTGTGGAGTAGTCTTTGGATTAGTATATCTTGAAGCTCTCTGCGGGTTTCCGTGAGGCGGAGGTACGTGCTGTCGTCCAGGGTGGATTTATGGGCTTGTTCAAGCTCCGCTATTTGGCTTGTCAGATTAGCGATTTGCGTCGTCCTTTGTTTTTTACGTCTGGTGCCGCTCGTTATAAGGTGTCCTCAGATTACACATTTATGGGCTTCCCAGAGAGTTAGCGGCTGCATGTCCGGACTTTCGTTCGTCGTAAAATAGTAAGTTAGGGCTTGGCTCATTGTGGTGGTAAATTCCAAGTCGTCCAGCATGGATTCATTGAGCTTCCACTGTCTTTCTCTCGGTTTAAAGAGCGGGGATTGTGTATAGATCAGTACCGGTGCGTGGTCGGAGTGGTCCATGATGCCTATGTCTGCGCTACGTAGTAAGTTAAGATACTCCTGGGCCATGAAAATGTTCTCTACATATTTATCATCGATAATGCAAAATAAGGGGCGGGGCTTGGCCAGGTTTTTTGTCCATAAAACGGACATAACCAACCTCAATGACTACTATCAGTCACCTCTAGATTGGGGACACCCTGGTGACCACATAGAACCTCATCCAACCTTCACGCAGCACAGCACTTTTACAGGCTTTCTTGCTGACTTGGCACAAGAGAAACGGCCAATAGATTAGTGATTGCATTGAAGTTCTCTCCCATACTCTTTGGACCAGTGGGATTATCCTGATCCTGGGAGTCTTCCTGCATCTAAACTCAAATATTCTGATACATGACCAATGGGTCTCATGACTGACAAGATGGCCTGCTCAGTTTTTTCAGCTTACCCAAACTATACTCTCAGCAAATGCGACCATATTTTTGCAACCTTCCTATTCTTGATCTCGCAGAGAAGAATACCTAAAGTGCACATTTGGATTGCTGAAGCTGGACAGAGCTATCGTCTTCAAGCAAGTTAATACATACCTATGCAGGGGTGGCAACTACGAGTCCTCTATCTCAGCAGAGCTCCAGATCCACTACATCTCTAATAGAAGTCTTACGTACGCATTCTAGTGGTCTCCAGAATAAGACTGCAGAAGAGTGGTAAATAGCGGTGATTCACATTGCAGCAATTACCCTTACTCCAGCTTTGCAGAACGGCATCCTAATCCTGGAGTTGATCCATAACCACACAGCCACAGCAACTTAACGTTCTATCAAATATGAGTATAATATATTTTTGTACTGCATCACATATTTATGTTTACAGTGAGCACTTTTGGATATTTTCTTCTTTCATATACCTATCTGCACATCGAGATATTTGCCTCATAAATTATATCCATCAGTGGGGATTGTACCGCTGCAAGCAATCTTACTTAGAGCCAGTTTAAGCTCCATACCATGTGAGTGATACCTGTACTACTGTTGTGAGTCCTATTTTTCTTCCAAAACAGTCTGCACTATTATTTTTCATTTTGTGTCTCCCTACATATATTTGCAAGCACCTTAACCAAGAACCAACATTCCCCAAGAATCCAGAAACAGTTGGGATTGCAATATTTGGACTGTAAGTATTGGAACTTATTTGATATTATTATAATTATATTATTCTATCGTTTTACACCTTTAGGCGCAACCTGTTTTTATGTATTTTACACAGCCACAATGCCTTCTCTTGCCTTTATTGGATGCTGGATATCCTACACCTCTAGACAACTTAGGCTGGGACTGTTGCTGGTTCTCAAGATGGGTATTGGCTGATTGTCCACTGCTGCTTGAGTATTGCCAACTGTTTTAGTTCTACGTGTAAGTAGTGTCCCTTTAAAGTGACCGTTGTGTCTATGATGAATTATTTTGCTCATTAACAGGTTAAAACTAGTTCTGAATTTTTATAATGTTTTCACAGAGCTAACTCTGCCAGTTCCATATCCACTACGGACAATGTTCCTTTTCTTTAGATACAGATTTCCGAATGAAGCAAAACAGGATTAAATGAGAGCTTAAAAGACTGCCTGGACTAAGCCTCAGTACACATTATCGCTCTCTTTATTGTGCTTCCAAAAACATGTTAGACACTAATTAATTCCTCCCACAGAACCAGATAAAAGACAAATATCAATCTGATCTAAGTTTGAGGGATTCATACAAGTTCTGGAACTCTAAATAAGCATGGCGATAAGGATCAACCATGTGTGGGAGTTCAAAGGGTTAATGCATAACACAGTGAGTTTTATTTAGATGATTCAATAAGTCACTGCTGTAGATAGAGTTTGGAGAGATTACATGATTAGTGTTTTATATACCTACATAAAGCTGGTCTGTAGAAGTCAGCCTAGAGCAGAAAGTAATAAAAAAAGCTCTAGTTACAGAAAAGTGGCTATATATTTTTTTTTAATTTAAAAAATATTCCACTTACTTAGTATTTATCGTTTGTTTTCTCTTGGAAATAAAAGCAATATACCCCCACCACTTATTAACCCCTTTTATCAAAATACTGCAAGTTTGAATAAAAATATGCAAAGTCCACCAGTGGGAATCATGGGTCGCATACTCACAAATAATTAAAAGTGCTGTTACAGCATATATTTGCAATGCCATTGCATAGAAACACATACCCCACTCCCCCCCAACATTGACATCCTGTGAAGCTGGACGCTTGTGGGTGGGTTAAAAAGGGATGAACTTGTGACGCGAAATGCGTTACTGACACTGCTCCAAGCAGGACCGGCGCTACCTGTAAGGCGGACTAGGCAGCTGCCTAGGGCGCCCCTTGGGAAGGGGCGCCACCAGGAGCGCCGGCCCCCCCATGCTGCAGCCGCCCGAGCGCCCTGTAGAGCGCCTCAGGCGGTTGCAGCTTTGCCCGGGCGGTGCGTCCATGAGGGCGGACCGCACCGCCCGGGTGCAGCCTGAGGAGAGGGGCTGACAGGAGGGAAGCGCTGAGCGCTCCCTCCTGTCAGCTCCCTCACTGTAGCGTGGCCGAGCCCAGTATGGTCCGCGGGTACAGGGAGCAGCTGTCTCCTGTACCCGGCCGGACTAACAGGAAGTGCACACTCAGTGTTCACTTCCTTTTAGTCCGGCCGGGTACAGGAGACAGCTGCTCCCTGTACCCGCCGACTATACTGGGCTCGGCCACGCTACAACTGAGGTAGGGAGGG
>OW240921.1:94245636-94319029 GCA_933207985.1 Pelobates cultripes | reverse complement strand
AAACTTTACTTTTGCCTAGAGCGGCAAAAATCCTTGCACCGGCCCTGGCTCCAAGACACGAACATCCCCCAAAAAGGCGGAACTGACAGATCAGCTTGCCTTGAATACATGCAAGGATGCCTGCCAATCAAGCATGCGTGTTCACCAAGGGTGGATCATCCAAGGAACATTGTTTCAGTGTTTCTCTGCAGGGTCCTAGTGCCCGAAGTAGATTGAAAGCACAACTGATGACGCACTCACAGTATGCTTCCTGGGGACAGTTCCTGGTGTCTCCAAAGAAGGACACTACGGAACAAAGGAATGGCAGGACAGGACCCCAACAATGGGACTGTCCTGCTGAAATCAGCATGGTTGGGAAGTCTGTAAATATATATCAATAGCAAAGTGAATATCAGTTTAAAGAATTTACAAGGATCTATTGCAATAAGTATTGGAAACAAAAATTAAGTAATAATGAAAAAAAATAGAATAAAAAAGCAGTCTATTGAATGCTATCATCTGTGTGCCAACAAAGAGATGTTACATACACGCCCCTGTTTTCAGGATTCAGTATGATCTGGTCCCATGCAGTTGAGAGTATACAGATCGATCAATATGACATGCAAGGTCATCTTTATGGACGTTTATTTCAAAATTCAAGCAGACTCAGCTTTGGTAAAAACAGAGAACACAAGCAACGTGTTCAAGGATTATTGTAGATATTTATAAAAGAGTTAAAGAATGACAAAGTTATAAAAATAGAATAATTACTAGTGGAATTTTCCCATTAGTTCTATTGTCCCAAGGTGATTGTCCCATCTGCATTTAATAATTTAATATGTTATATTTCGTCAATGTTTAGCCACAAATAGTAGCACGCATTTGAATTGTTGTCTTGTTTCAATAAATGTCAGAGAAATATTCAGAAATACCAAATTGGTTTAAATAATCTTTGAAGACTTTTTACAAATCTGTTATATTTCCCCACAGTATTAGCGATATTAGTTCTTATGATACAAACAACAGTAATACTTAATATTTCATGTATTATAAAGTTTATGATGTAAACCTTAATTTTAAATGGAATTCAGCCATTAAATGATTTTATTATGAATAAAATTAAAGTGCTGAATATGTACCCATTTTAATTAAATTAGACACACTGAGTTTCAAAATGATGTAATGAAATGCAATGTACATATAACTGGGCAGCAAAATTTTAAATAAATACATGATATACTGGATTTCATTTTATTGGAACCGGTTAGAAAATCTTAAACATTGTCCTCGATTTAATATTTTTGGATAAACCTTTCTAATGATTTCATGTTTTTCAAAATAATATACAAATTTTAAAGTTCACCCAAAAATAATCGGAAAAAATATTTAATCATGGTCATTATTTTTTACCAGTCCATGATTTTTCTGGAACTTTTATTATTTCTGTGGCTTTCTACCGTCTGAAGGAAAACAGATTAAAATCAATGTCAAACTCACATCCATTTATCACTCTTGAAATAATTCTGCCTGTGACTTAATCATTTTGTTTCCTGCCAAGTATTTAAAAACAAATTAAAATAATGAGGAAAATAGATTCTTCAGACTGCACCAAACGCAGAGGGAACAACTTCATTTTTATTTCACTCTCAACTAACATAGAGCAGAACAATACATGTAAGGAACACTCTGACCACCATAACTACAGCAGGGAAGGAGAGCCCTAGCACGGGGACCCTCCACCTTTTTAAGTAGTCAAACCATGTTTTTTAACAGTTTGGCTTATGATCTGGGTCCTGTATTTTTGTAGGGTATAAACATGTTCCGTTAGTCTCGTTCTGCACAGGGAGCATCAAATGGAGTCCACATGCTGAAGCCATACAAGTGCAGTAAATATGGGATTTTGGGCTGTTGGGGTACTGGATCATCAAGGTCTCTGCAGCTGTCCTTGTAGCGGACGGTTTCACTTGGTTTTAGGCACAATAGGCGTTTATCTCAATACACAATAGGCATTTATCTCAATACATTCTTTTGGGGGGTGTTTGTATATGGCAGAGAACAATATTTCTCACTGGCTCCCGACCTGCAGGTGTACAATTATAAGTAGTCCTAAAATGCGGTCCTAATTCCTCCTTGTGGTACCGTCCAGGTTAACGTGTTCCAACCCCCAACTTTGTTGACATGTAAGGACGAATAACCTCCGACTTTATTGACATGTAGGGACGAATAACCCCCAACTTTATTGACATGTAAGGATGAATCCTGTGCAGCTACTAATAGAGAGCGATACGTAGAGAATGGGTGTGCGACATTTGTGTGGCGAAGGATCATGGGAATTAAGAATGGGCCAACCTGGACACCCCAGCACTAAGACTTTCTTAGTGAAACTTTCTGCCATCTATTATCTATATACAATTTTATAAATAAAACAGAAATCAGATTCCTTTCCTGCAGACAGTTTGTTGGGGGTTGAGAAATCAGTTATTTATTTGTCTGCTGAAAGATGTGTGCAGAATGCGATCAGGTGCTGCTGTGTATAATATATATGAGCGGTGACAGTGAGCTCATTGGTATGCTGCAGGCTTCTATCAAGTCTCCAGATATCGTTGTGAAGTATTGCAGACATAAATACAGGCATGTCTGAATGTGCCACCTATAAAGCTTCTGGGTTCATCCAGCACTATGACCTTGGCTACTGACCGTTAAAACATTATCAAAAGAATTTTGGCCTTTTAGTAGATTCTTCCGACGAGTGGTGGGTATTCAGTGAAATTGATGGCCATGCATTAAAAATAATGTGCAAAATATAATGCAAATGGATGGATTTTAGCCTCTGCAAATGTATCTGTCTTCCGAGATTTAATCAAAACCTATACTTTACTCCAGGGATCAGCCTGTTTCTATTAAAGGAACATTGCAAGCGCAAAAAACTCTACAGTGTGATGCGGTGGTTATGGTGCCAGCGGAGTCCTGAGAATCCAGTTAGCTCTACAATGCTAAGCAGGTCTACGCAGGACCTTGCTCATTGGCTGAAAGTGTCAGCTGAGTGCTGAATTGGCCATGCTTTATTCTATACAGACATTTGACTTCTGCTGGAGGAAAAGAACGGATACCTGGGGACCTAGGAAAGTTGTGAGATAGGATACACCAGGACACCGCTGGTACCATAACCACTACTGCACACGTTATCAGGACTATACATTTACTATAACTAGTTTTATGCACCAAGGCACTCTAGACACCATAATCACTACAGTGGGCTTTAGAATCTCAGTGCTGGAAGTGTTCCTTCAATGGGTAATCAACTAAACTGCGAATTTAGATCAAAATAGCAAATTTGGAAAACTGCTCCTATTCAGTTACCTTACTAGCTTTTGGCCTAAAATTTATATTCTCTTGTCAAAACTTAAACAATTTATGGTTTAGTATATAAACCCAAGGAATAACTGTAGTTTATAAAATACCTGCGATGTGATGGTTTGTAAAACAGATTGCACAGATTACACAATATATGAACTGCATATTAACCTTTTGGGTGCCCAACAGACATAAGCATGACTCCATGCCACCGACAGAGTTAAAATTTGACAGCTGCACAAATAGGATTTATGTGCCACACAGGTTGTTAAAGCATGTTCTGAGTTCCAAAGCGTCAAGTGTCACATAAGACAAACAGTGTTTTAATCTGTGAGATATTCTGGCATTTCATACAAGCTCCAACAAGCAAGGTGCAGGAAATTTTTTATTTTTTTATTTTTTTGTCAATTTGTTTTTATTCAGAGGCATACAGAGATTATACTGCCAAATTTGCCAGATAAACAGCAGCCAACATGCTACTTTACCTGCATAGAAGACAAAGAACTCACACATATAAAAAGTTACTGCAATGTACTTGTAAGCTCAGCATGTAATAAATACAAATACTGCATTTAGAAATGTTGCAAATTAATTAAAGAAAGATAGAGGGGTACCACTGGAAGGTAGATTGCAAACCTCATGTAGCTAGTGCCACAAGTAAATAAAATCTGTAAAATAAAACCTTTATCAGCACCACGCTTATGAGCCTGTACCATTAGCTTGAAAAAGGTATTAGGTCCAAACGTTGCTGCTCTTTTTTTGTTTCATTAAATCTGCCTGTGACTTTGACACTTTGAGTACCTGGTGAATTTTTTTGTTGCCTATACCATTAGTGGCAACCTGTGGAACTCCAGATGAGTGAGCTACAACTTTCATAATGCTCTTACAGACATAATGTTTTCCAACCATCAGGGGAGATGTAGAACAGTCCACTCCGCCTGCCTTGGGCTTCAGCAAGAACCCATATGCATTGCTCTCTGATCCGGTCGCTGTCGCAGAAATCATGGGTGAGGATGGATATGGGCACTAGATGGCGATATACCCTCTAAGGACCTCAACCTAGGACCTCAACCCAGGTATGCGTTTACCCTTTAGGGCAGGGACTTTTTAAACAGGGGGCCAGTTCACTGTCCCTGAGACACTGTTGGGGGCCAGACTATAATTTGAATTTTTTTTTTAAACAAATTCCTCTACATACTGAAACAGACACATACTAACATACATACAGACACAAACACACATAAGGACATACACACAAACACACACATATAGGTAGACACATACTGAAATACATACATACATACATACACACACTGAAATACATTCAGACAGAAATACACATACTGACATACATACAGACACTCATACATACACACAGACATACTGAAAAACACAGACAGACAGACATACCTACAAACACATACTGACATACATAGCGAAATACATACACACACTGACAGACATACATACATTCATACTGAAATAAATACACACAGACAGACATACACATACTGTCACGGTTCTCACCTGATAGACAGACGGCAAGACGTGGTCACTCTTGGAGTTCCCAACAGGGGACTTGAACCGGGGATCTTCTCAGTCCTGGTCCTGCTTTCTACCTCTGAGCCACAGCAGCTATTTACAGTGAAGACTGATTCCAGTCCTGTTCATCCTGACATGGCTACTACTCTGGGGGCTGCACCTTGACTTGGCTGTGTTTCACCTGACTCTGATCAGTCATCAGCAGGGTATATAAACCCAGCCTCGCCCTGTGCTCAGTGTCAAGTCTTTGATCCTGTTTGTTCCAGTGTTCCTGTTTCATCGCTTCGCATTATTGACCCCGGCTTCCTGACTCGTTTATTCTGACTTCTGGCATCCCTTGACTTCGGCTACTCCTCGTTGTTCCTGTCCTCTGGCATCCTTTGACCTCGGCTATCCCTCGACCATCCTGCTGGTTCAGTCCTTGCCTGTCCTGCGTATTGGTACTGCATCCTGCACAGCCCCCGTGCACAGACCCACAGGCCAGGTGAATTCTTACCTGACCACCTCGGCCTGTGGCTATCTGCAAGGGTGAGCATCATATCTGCGCTACAGACTCCCAACTCAGGTAAGACCCTGACATAAGACTTGACCATTATGGAGTCCGCAGAGATGTGCTCACCCTCGACCCAGCGTGTGTCCAGCCTGGCCCAGACTGTTTCGGAGCTGCAGCAAGAAATTTTATTCCTTAAAGGCGCAGTACATCCAGCCCCGGAACCAGCTTTTCCTGAACCGTTTGTCATCATGCCCGACCGATTTGATGGTAGCCGCACATCCTTTCAGTCTTTCAAGATGGATTGTGAGGTGTTGTTTTCTTTAAAGCCTCGAACATATGCCACAGAATTCATCAGGGTCAGAGCGGCTATCAACCTGTTGTCTGGACGCATCAAAGTTTGGGCTCACCAAATGTTGCAGACGAAGAGTCCTGTCCTGGTCAGCTGGGAATCCTTTAGTACTGCTATGGACTCACAATGTAAGACCACTGTGGCCAAGTCAGCTCCACGTACAAAAAAATCTCAGATTCTTCCTAACCAAGAAACCGAGTACCACCACTACGCCCCAGAGATGCCTCCTTATGTTCCAGCTCCCAGGAAAACTCCAGAGGTATCCGGTGTTCCACTTGACCCTGTGGAACCTATGCAATTAGGACTCGTCCACTGCAAAGTGACACCTAAGGAAAGAGACCGAAGGAGAAGCTATGGCCTATGTTACTACTGTGGAGAAAAAGGGCATTTCATCACGCTTTGTCCTGTTCGCCCTCCTAGACCTCCAGCTCTCCGACTTGGTACTAGTTTCCTTCGCCCTGTGTACACCGCATACCAGCCTAAAAAGCCAAATAGAAGCCGTTGTGCTTGCACATGCTTGGCTTCCGCGAGAAAACCTCCATCCCCTGCTCCAGAGCCTCCTGCATCTACTCCCGAAGTTGCTTCCTGTGATACCACCACTACTTCCTGCCCGCCCGAAGAGGTTTTACCTGTGGATTGTGCCGTTGCTTCTAATGGCACTATAGTCCGTAAAGAAAACCTTGAAATGTTCGAAAAAGCATTGTTAGCTGCGAACACTGCTCCTGCCAAAGTTTTGGAAGTGCTTGCCACCTGTACCCGGAACCTAAAAGACCTGGACAATTTTCCAGCCGTACCAGAAGCTGGTACTGCGGACTCCCAAGCTGTAAAGGGAATCCTTGCTGGGGAGTTTGACTATGGGGACTCACTGGATTCAGATAGTGACCCTGGAGAGGTGTACTATGCTGACAGTGAACCTATTTACGCCCGGAGGTCGTTTTTAAAGGGGGGGGTACTGTCACGGTTCTCACCTGATAGACAGACGGCAAGACGTGGTCGCTCTTGGAGTTCCCAACAGGGGACTTGAACCGGGGATCTTCTCAGTCCTGGTCCTGCTTTCTACCTCTGAGCCACAGCAGCTATTTACAGTGAAGACTGATTCCAGTCCTGTTCATCCTGATTCATGGCTGGCTACTACTCTGGGGGCTGCACCTTGACTTGGCTGTGTTTCACCTGACTCTGATCAGTCATCAGCAGGGTATATAAACCCAGCCTCGCCCTGTGCTCAGTGTCAAGTCTTTGATCCTGTTTGTTCCAGTGTTCCTGTTTCATCGCTTCGCATTATTGACCCCGGCTTCCTGACTCGTTTATTCTGACTTCTGGCATCCCTTGACTTCGGCTACTCCTCGTTGTTCCTGTCCTCTGGCATCCTTTGACCTCGGCTATCCCTCGACCATCCTGCTGGTTCAGTCCTTGCCTGTCCTGCGTATTGGTACTGCATCCTGCACAGCCCCCGTGCACAGACCCACAGGCCAGGTGAATTCTTACCTGACCACCTCGGCCTGTGGCTATCTGCAAGGGTGAGCATCATATCTGCGCTACAGACTCCCAACTCAGGTAAGACCCTGACACATACATACAGATAGACACACATACATACACACACACAAACACACACATACTGACATACATAAACACAGACAGACATACAAACACATACATACACACACACACACACACAGACATACATACACATACTGACATACATACAAACACTGACATGCATACACAGACACACATAGCTAATTTTTCTTACTTTTTTTGCAGGAGGGTGGCTGTGGCTGATGGGAGGAAGTGACGGGCACTTCCTCCCAGCACTAATTTGCGGCTGCAGTTTTTTAAAGGGGAACATATAGGACCCATCGGGTGGCCCTAAATGCTTGGGCCGGATCCTGCCTTCCAGCCATAGTTTGAGGACCCCTGCTTCAGGGTTTCATTAGAAGTCTCACTTCTGAAGGAAAGTGACACAATTCTGATGAAACCTCAAATGTGTCACTTCAGTTCAGAAGTGAGAGTTCTGATGAAGCCCCAAAGGTGAAAGTGGATGTTTCATTGCTTCATTTATTTCCTTTACTTTACATGTTTTATTATGTGACAAAGTTAGTTCCTTGATACGTATTCTGGAGGAAACGTCTTTTTATTTGCAACAAACTAGACAGAAAATAGAAATGGAATATGTCACAATACTGCATTGCTGTGTGAATTAATCACATTTTTGTTGTGATAATCAGAAGACACACTGTGCATTGTAACAAACCAGGAGAAAGTGTTAAAGTGCACACAAATGATTAAAATTGGAACCTTTTGTATAAATAGTAGGTCAATAGCAAAACAAGTGTATATGTCCATAAACCACATAGTCCGCCATATTAGGTATGGGCATAAGAAATATATAAGTATAATTGTTAAGGAGAAAATTAAGGAAACAGTGTTATTAATTTAAAAAAGTTAACTCATATGTTGTTACAATAAGAATTTATTGTCATCCCAAAAAGTCATCCCAGAAATGCAGATCCAATTTATTTTAGAAGGTATCAATATGATACTTAAGAATAATTATTTTTGGTTTGACGGAGAGTTTTATCTACAAATTAGAGTTACAGCTATGGGGACCAAGTTTACGCCTAGTTACGCAAACGTTTTTATGGCGTATTGGGAAAAAAAATTTGTATACCAGAATGATGTCTATTGCACGAGCTGGGTCCTCTATAGACGATATATTGATGACATTTTTATCATTTGTAAGGGATTATTTGATCTTTTTAATGTTTTTTATGACAGTTTAAATTCAAATAATTGGGAAATAAAATTAACTAAAAATGTAAGTAAGACTGATATTAACTTTTAGACCTTGATATCTATGTATCCAGAAATATTTTAATGACACAGACCTATTTTAAGTGGATGTGAATAGTTATATACCGTGTTTTCCCGAAAATAAGACCTACCCCGAAAATAAGCCCTAGCTGGATTATCGGGGTGGGCTGCAATATAAGCCCTACCCCGAAAATAAGTCCTAGGCAGGGCCGGCAGCTGCCGGCCCTTTAAATGCCACAGCCGACTGAGCGCTCTATAGAGAGCGCTCAGACGGCTGCCGCACTGCCTCACCTCCCCTTCCCTGTAGCGTGGCCGAGCTCCTCTCTGGTCCGCGACCCGGCCGGACTGACAGGAAGTGCACACCCTGGGTGTGCACTTCCTGTCAGTCCGGCCGGGTTGCGACCGGAGAGGAGCTCGGCCACGCTACAGGGAAGAGCAGGTGAGGAGAAGATTGGAGGGGGAGGGAGTATTACAGGGAGGGAGGGAGGGAGGAGAGTACAGGGGAGGAGGAGGAGGAGGAAATATTACAGGGAGGGAGGGAGAGGAAAGTGTACAGGGAGGGAGGGAGGGAGAGGAGGTATTACAGGAGGGAGGGAGGGTAGAGGAGGAGAATATTACAGGGAGGAAGGAGAAGGAAGAATATTACAGCAGGGAGGGAGAGGAGAATATCAGAGAGGGGAGGGAGGGGGAGAGTATTACAGGGAGGGAGGGAGGGGGGAGAATATTACAGGGAGGGAGGGAGAGTATTACAGGGATGGGGGAGAGTATTACAGGGAGGGAGGGGGGAGAATATTATATTACAGGGAGGGAGGGGGGAGAGTATTACAGGGAGGGAGGGGGGGAGAATATTACAGGGAGGGGGAGGTGAGGGTCTCTGGGGGGGTTACACAGCGCGGACACCGGCTGACAGACTGGCTCTAAGCCCTACCCTGAAAATAAGCCCTAGTGTGTTTTTTGTGACTAAAATTAATATAAGACCCGGTCTTATTTTCGGAGAAACAAGGTAGATATCGAAAGTTGCCATCATCGTCCATGGCTAGCTAATATACCGAAAGAACAGTTCCTATGAATGAGAGGAAATTGTTCTAATGAATTGGATTTTAATATACAATCTGATATTTAAAAAAAAACAACTATTTATGCAAAAAGGATATGCCAAAAATAAATTACAAGATGAAATAAACAATATATCACAATTAGAAAGATCGCAATTATTATGATATAAAGAAAAAACTATAAATAAGGATAATAACGAATACCGTAATCCCTTTTATTTGTAATTATGCAAGCAACGTAGGAAGTAAAGAATTTGTTTTATAAAAATTAGCATATTTTAACCCAAGAGCAATATATTTTAATTTCAAAAGCTTTTTATTGAGCATTGCAAACATGAGGTAATAAAAGCAATAAAAATGTGTCAAGACACGCAGGTCCGAATATCAGTATTAGTACAATCGAGTTATACAGTGTTATACCTCTGTTTATATGTCTATAGTACGAACCTGGAATTGGCAAAACATATATTTGAACTGTATGGGGACCAAGGTGGTATCGTAAATGACATTTGGTATCGGCAGGCCATTTCGTTGCACATATTCTATCCGATATAAACCAATAGGTACCACCTAATCATTCTAGTGCAATCAATATTGGCATAATCCATCCATAAGTGTGCAGAGTATCTGCTAGCCATAGGTCCTTAAGTTTGAAGTTCCAGCTCCCACGTCTTAGCTGGAGGCGGTAGTATGATCTTACCAGGGGGGACTGATAAATAATGAAATCACATCTGGTAAAGTGATGAAGAGTGAAAGAAGATAAAGTGAGACTGGAAGAAGAAAACGGAGAGAGAGAGGGAAAGGAGAAAGGAAGAGAAGTGCGGGGGAGGGAAGGGGGAAAGAAGTCAAGAGCCAGCTGCCAGGAGGAGTTTGCGGCTTACTAAGTGGTCGGGATTGATCTACATGGCGGGTATGGTATCCAGGACCTCCCAGAGAAGGCCAGAAGTGGCTGAGTAGGAGTGAGTCAGCCCCATCCTTTATGTCTGTGTCTGCATCGTCCCCCCCCATCCCTGCATCCCGCATCGCTACATATGTCAGCCAGGGCCACCACCTCTACACGTGCCTCTCTTCACCTCCCAGCGATGAGGCCCGCACCAACTCCGCCACGCATATCTCCTCTATCCTGTCCATCCATTGTCCCATCGTAGGGATTGTATCTTGCTTCCAATGCAGTGGGATTAAGGTTTTAGCTACGTTCAGCAGATGTCGAAGGATGGATTTTCTGTATACTGCAACGGTAGTCTGTGTGGAGTGCAGTAGGACTGTTTCTATGTCGAAACATCCTGTATCACCAAGGATATCCTCTATCCTTAGTTTCACATCTTCTCAGAATGGTACAATGCGTGGGCATTTCCACCATATGTGTGTTATTGTTCCAGGTCCCTCTCAACATCTCCAGCAAACGTTAGGTACAGCCGGGTAAATTCTATGTAAGCTATTGGGCATCCTGTATTAGAACAACAGGAATTTATAATTGGATTCTTCATATTTGGAGCCAGGGGAGCATTTGTGGCGGAGTATGTGTATCTTCTCCTACTGAGTCTCAGTGAACAATTTATCTAGGATACGCTCCCATCGCCGGCGGAACGTGTCTTTGCTTTCCAGGTGTCCCACTAGGAGGTGTCAGTAAATAAGGGACACAGCCTTGTCTAGGTTAGTTTTGCCATCACATAGACTTTCAAACCACGTAAGGTCACGATGAAGTGCTGTTTCCTATCACGATCTAGGACTATATTCTATTTAATTATTCCATTTGCCTTCGAGGGTCTGACTGTGGTAAGAGTGGAGTGCAATTACAGCTACTGATATGTAAAAAGGACAAGCACAACAATTTTGATCTCGTTATTAACCACTATTTCATATCACACTTGGTTTAGGGTATGTGTTTGTCTGCTCTTACCACAGTCAAACCACTAGTTAGAGGGGGTGATTTACTGTTAAGTGCCCTTGAAGGCACATGGAATAATTATATAGAATATAGTCCTACATTGTGATAGGAAACAGCAGTCTAATATTTATCACCTTGTATGCTGTTTTATCAAGTTTGCGTATGTACTTCAACATTTTTCCTCCCCTTGCCCTCCCTCATACAGTCTTGTTACTTTTTAGCTACATGTTTCACTTCTAGAGACGTTATGTTGCACTAGCAACATTGTTGCAGCTGTAGCACAACGATAAGACTAGACGCTAGTTTCAATTGGCATTATAGAAGTACTGCTGTGTTTCGGACTTCCATTATCATATACAGGCACCGAACCAGTGGTCAAGCTATACTACCAGTTAAGATTTGGAAGGAGTCACTCATTAACTATTATAACATTATAACAGATCTATTAATGTTTCTTTGTTGTGCTTGTGTATTTGTTTCATAATGTCAGACATGGTATTCACTTTATCTGATTTACCTGACAGACATAATACAATTGACTTTTTTGCCTTATCTGAGGAATAAAATGTAGCATTACTGGCTAGTTCCCCTGTGGGATACAACTCAGTGTCTTTCTTCTAGTTTCAATTTAGTCCTTAGGGGTTACCCCCCATTCAGAACTGTTCCAATTTATTATTAGCTCGCGATTACTTTTTTTTGCTTTATTTTTAGGGGGCTTATCTTTTAAGACAGATTTTAACTAAAAGATTTATAGAAAAATAAACTCCTAAAAACTTTCTATATAATTTGGCTGAGATCCAGAAAGTTTTTTATCACCGTGGCACGTGCAATGCGTGTAAAAATACAAACATTAGTAATAGAAATACTAACCCCTTAGTGACCAGACCGTTTTTCAACTTTCTTCCATTAAGGACCAGGGCTGTTTTTTACATTTCTGCTGTGTTTGTGTTTAGCTGTAATTCGCCTCTTTCATATTAAATGCACCCACACTTATTATATATAATTTTGTTCAGGAGAAACAGGGCTTTCATTTCATATCAAATATTTATATATGAAACATAATTTAATATGAAAAAATTTTAAAACATTTGAGAAATTAAGAAATGTTGTTAATTTTTTTTAGTTCTACATGGCATTTTAACTGTGAATGTCATAATATTGTTAGCTGTTATTGCAATAAAGTACACATATGTGTTTTTTTAGCAATGTTTCACGAGTAAAACAGTAGCCCCTATGTACAGGTTTTATGGTGTTTTGGAAAGTTACAGGGTCAAATATAGCATGTGAAATTTTTCAGTTTATACACATTGAAATTTGCCAGACTGGTTTTGAGACCGTATGGTAGCCCAGCAATGAGAATTACCCCCATGATGGTATACCATTTGCAAAAGTAGACAACCCAATTAATTACAAATGGGGATTATCCATTTTTTTTTTTTTAGTAGCCACTTAGTCACAAACACTGGCCAAAGTTAGCATTCATATTTTTGTTGTGTGTGAAAAATGCAAAAAACGAATTTTAATGCTAATTTTGGCCACTAAACTGAAATGCAAGCCTTATATTTGACTCTGTCACTTTGAAAACACCATAAAACCTGTACATGGTGGTACTGTTATAATGAGGAGACTTAGCTGAACAGAAATATTAATGTTTCAAAACAGTAAAAGGTATCACTACAATGATATCGTCAGTGAAAGTGTTGTTTGTGTGTAAAAAAAAAGGCAAAATTGGCAAAAAATGGCAAAATTCTCTGGACTTTCTGCCTGGGTTGTCATTCACGTCCCTCAAATTGCTATTAATAAAATGACTAAATGATGTAAAAATATTATATAAATATATTTGTAGAATTAAAATATTTAATATTTAAATAATATTTGTATTATTTTTATTTATATATAGCTCTCTCTCTCTCTCTCTCTCTCTCTCTCTCTCTCTCTATATATATATATATATATATATATATATATATATATATATATATATATATATATATATATATATATATATATATATATATATATATATATTTACAGTTCATATAGGTAAAACTTCTAGAACTGTAAGTGTTAGAATCAGTGAACATATAAGAAATATCAAAAATGGTTTTATTAATTATAGCGTGTCAAAACACTTCCTGGAAAAACATAGGTCAGACCCAAAAGATTTAGAGTTTCAAGCTATAGAAAAAGTGAATATACACTGAAGGGATGGTAATATTGCTGAGAAACTCAGTAGACAAGAAGTTAAATGGATTTTTGAACTTCAGACCTTACATCCAAAAGGTCTGAATATAGATTTTGAAATTAAAATTTTTATATATATATATATATATATATATATATATATATATATTTTTTTAGTATATATTTGTATTAATTATATTTATATGCTTTTAATGCTATTTTGCCAGCCCTCCTATGTTTTTTTATTATTTTTTAACATTTTTTATTAGTAGTACTTTAATTTACTATTGTGACATTTTTATTGTAATAAATGCTTATTGTAACAACATATGAGTTAACTTAACAATTCTGCTTATCTATTCCCTATACCCATACCTAATATGGTGGCTTATGTGGTTTATGGACATTTACACTCGTTTTGCTATTTGGCCGCAAATTCAGCAGAATTGACATCTTTGGGAACACAATCATCCGCCATATTTGTAGTTTTCTGTGCCGAACGTGCATGGTCGGAGATGCGCACATCACGGCATATTGAGAGGAGAGGCAAGCAGAGCCGGAGGATATTACAGATCACCTACCGCGATGTTGACGGACATGGTGAACAGCCAATTACATCGAGCCACGTCATTGTGTCCAACGTGTGGCCATCTTGGAGATGGCAACCGGAAGTTACTTTATGGACGAAAAAGGATATGTCGCCATCTTAGTGGTGGCGATATAAATCTGGTTCAGACCATATTTGGACATTAAAAGTAATTATTTAATGTGTATGTAATTATGTATGCTTGTTTTTGGGTATAAAATAGCCCTTGTATCACTGTTATTTTAGATTTGACTTGAGGAATACCTGTACTAGGTCGAAACGCGTTGTGCTTATATTTTAAACACGAAATAAAAGTGTTATTATTTATCTCACCTTTTGATTCCTGGTTCTTCAGGATACTACATCATTCCAGTAAAGATTATACCACTATTTCCAGTTATCCCAAAGGTGGATGAAATGCCGATACAGTTCAGAGCCATTCTTTAACGGCTCTGTAAAGTGTGAGTGTGACATTTTATTCCGCTACTGTGTTTGATTTTTTAACAGATTACACTATGTGTTTTTTCTATTAATGTTATATAGGATTCCTTTACATTTAAAAGACCTACTATTTATATAAAAGGTACCAATTTTAATCATTTGTGTGCGCTTTAGCACGTTCTCCTGGTTTGTTACAATTCTTGTTTTAAGTGTACTGGGTGACAATGCACTTTGAGTTGTTTTAGGCTGCACTGGATTATTTTTGATTTGAGCACCACATATCCCTTAAAAGTTTCTTCCATATACACTGTGCATTGTACCACAGATCACATTTATTAAAACAGAAAAAGAAATATGTACAGGATCAAGCAATTTGATCAAGTCAGTGATTCGTGGGAAATTGCCCATGTATTTTCAGAGTGTACATTACTCTGCCACGACCCTAAAAAAAACATGAAAGTCACCAAAACTGGCTCCCTCTCTCCTTTATAGTATAGTCCTATGCTACTAGCCAGACCTTATAGATAACAGATATGTACAAACTAACAGGGCGCCACAATCACTGAATAGGTATATACATAAAGGGAAGAACCAAATGCTTAAAGATATCCAATGTCTGAATAAAAAATAGTAATTTATTAATACAAGATAAAAAAAATCATAGCACAAAAGAGTGCTCAAACATATAATAGACAGGAACCCATAGGTATAGCAGCTCACTAGTATATAATGCTAGACAGGGCAATAAAGTGCAAATACTAAAGTGCACAATCAAATGGAAAAGTGCAAATATTGGTGCTAAAGAAGCATCCAATCAATATCACATATGCATAATCATAGCCCCAAAAGAGTCCAGAGTGCAAAATAGACAGTCAGCACATATAAACAGTATAGCCACTAATACCACAATGCAGGGTCCCAAAATACTTGTTGCTCAACGGGTTTCGTCGCTAGACTTCCTCAGGAGCTTCTGTCGTCTTCCTCCATATTCCTCTTTTTAAATCTGCCGGTCCGTCCGTCGGCCGCCGTGATCGCGCAACCACGGTGGAACGCAACAAAACTTTATTGTTCATATACACGGTCGCACTTAGAGCGATCAATAGAAAAAACGCTCTATTTTACTGCGGACCGGGTTCACATAACCTGCCTACCCCCCTGCTAACCCCTAAACAGAGGAATACTACATGAACAAAAGGGGGAAATATAAATTAGACAGGTTACCAAAGGAGGACCAATATGGAGAAAGTGTAAATAAAACAATATATTAAATAAAAAGAATATTAAATAGAAAAAACAATATATTATAAAGAAAAAATTATATATTATAGAAATAATTATACACTAAGGAAAATGTATATAGGAAAAAACCTACATTATGAAAAAAAGAAGAAAAGAAGAGATATAATGAGGCTAAGAGGTTAATTGTTGAACTCATTTGCTAATGCCCACCCAGAATCCCTTGCAGTAGTAACAGCACTGCAAATGTGAGATTTTATAAATAACTGAGATTTTAATAAATGCTTTAGATTGTAAGCTCACGGGCTATCTAGCTAAGCACTTTGTATAAAAGATCTTAAATGGCTAGATATCAGCTTACGGGCAGGGCCCATTCTACCTTTTGTATTTGTCTGTGTATATTGTACGTCCTCCACTATTTGTACAGCACTGCGGAATCTGTTGGCGCTTTATAAATACCAGTAATAAATAAATGTGTTTGCTTCACAATACATGCCACAGTTTCTGCCTATCACAGATAGGAGTGATTGATTGAAAATCCGCAAAAGTGAGCATCCTGAGACATATTGATACACTGTGCAAACACAGCTATGTTGTGAGTGTACCTCTATACCCTCTGCGGCAGGAAGGGAATTATTTTGATTTATACCACTATTGGTTTTTCGTTTTCACTTTTTATTTTCCCTATGTGTACTGTTAGACATTTGTATCTTTGGAACAAACAGAAATATTGTTATGTATTAGCTGCAAGTGGAAGTTTACTGAAAAATCAGTACTTATGTTATTTTTTTTTGTGTTATTTTTCTTCTTTATTTTTATGGTGTAATCACTTCACTTATTTCTGCACTAAAATGATATGTATGATTTTAATTCACAGTTTAGTTATTCTAGATATTTCTAAAGAGGTACATTTACCACCGGGGCGTTTTATGATCATCTTGTTTGTTATACTGTATATAACAAAACAAAGTTTGAAATCACTTCTGGCCATGTGAGTTTTTAATCATACATTTTATATTATGCATTTTATATTAACGTGACTCTATTGACACCCAGACCCTTTTATCTCATTGCAATGCAATGTTTGCAGTGATGTTGTTTTGATGCCCAGAATGGTCCTACAAATTTTGAAGTCCTACAAGTTAAACCAGCAAAACTAAGTTGCACCTGATGCTTATGTAATGCATTCTAAGTGGTTTATTTTATTGCATGGAATACCTGTTCATTGACCATTGGCCAATCCATTAGGGTTGTTACGTTGGGCTCTAGGGGTGTATGAAACCTATGACCCTATTAGCTGGTCTGTATTGAGGAATAGAAAGTAGCTTCTTCCAGCACTGAGCCTGCTGTCAGCATGTGTTGCGTGTTTAACTCTTCTGTTGTATACATCATCCAGTACAATTTATCAAGCTCTGTTCTAAATGGATCACAGAGGATGTATGTTTGTAGATATCATTAAAATCTATTACACATCAATAAATCTTACATATGCGTCTTTAAATAGCAGCAGTAAAATATTCGAAGGAGCTAGCGTAACACTGTTGCATTTTTGAGGGTCAGGAAAGTATATATATTAAATGGTCACCCTTTTATCATGTGAATTGCTAAATTAAAACTAAATTAGGATGTTGTGTGCAATTACTTGTAAAATCTAAATAATAATTAAAATGTACATTTTAGTTAAATGTAGATTTGAGTTTTTAAAGGCACACGCCAATGCCCATTCAAAAAACAAAAAACAAAAAAAACTAAAAATAACTGTTTAGTAGATATATCCCCAATAAAACATGCATGTATTTAATTTTTTTTTTTTTGTGGGGGTTATATAGCAAAGAGCTTGTAAAGCTGCAGATCTCTTGTTTAAAGCCTTTGCAAGTCCTCCCCCTCTTACCCCGCCCAGACTTTCTCTGGCTGTCCAATCACAGACTTCCAAATGCACCTCAATGAGAAGTCTTTGCAAGGCAGGTGCTCTGGGCAATAAACTTCCTTGAGTTTAGTTTTGCTGAGCTAAATAACCAGGAATTAACAGGACTGTTTGTCTGATTGACAGTCAGGTGGGCGTAGGATGGTTAATTTATAAAAGTATCAATTTGTATTAAAATCTGCAGTTTTCGTCAAATGTAAAAGAGGAGAAACCTTTCAGATATAAACCACTTCAGCAAGCTAAGCTAACGTTAGGAATCTGGAGTGTCCCTTTAAGTAAAAAAATGCATTTATTTTACGGTACACATAAAGATTTAGCTGGTCTAAGGGATTTCGTACATGACTGGACTTTGATTTCAACTGAGAAAATGATTTCCGTAGAGAGAATAAAGCACATTAAACATTTCTCTACTCTGAAGGCAATCGTGATGTAAAATAAATAATTCATGTACAGGAAGAAAGTGGCATAATCTACTGTTCGAGGAGTACCCCACCATGTGCAAACAGTTTACAGTGCTATCTCCTATCTTTAAAATAACACCCAGAATTCCAAGCAATGAATTGGCTGATTGACAGTCAGAGTAAAGTCTTACTCTAACAACAGAGCTAGTATTATATCATTATTATTATTATTATTATTACACATATTTTACAGAGCGATTTTATTCAGGTGAAAATTCTTGCTCAAGATCAACAGTGGGATGGGCCATTAAAAGGGACACTATAGGTTCCCAGATACCTTCATCTCAATGATGTGGTCATGGTACATCTAACCCCCATTTTAAACTTACAATGTAAGACATTGCCGCTCTGCATAACAGCAATGTTAGAACTCTGCTATTTGTATCAGATGGTCTCAAATAGACCTTCTGATTGGCCCACTCACCTTTCAATGCTTTCCTATGGCAAAGTATTGGATTGGCTGAGATTATCGATGTCAATGATCTCATCCAAGATGGCGGGATGGAAGAATGCTGAAGAGATCAGCGTTGTGAGGGAGAAAAGATAAGTACAATGACTTTTGTTCTCCCTATAGGTTGTGGCCAGGGACCAAAATGGCCAACAGGGCACAATAGCAGTAGGAATATATGTATATATATATATATTTGTTTTTGTAGTGCTCAAGATTAACAAACAGCCTCGGTACGCCACAACAGCTGTATCAAGGTATATAGGAATTTAACATGCAGTACTAGATGTGGCATATAATAATTAGGGCAGTAGGAATATTTATTTGTATTCCTGACACTATAGTGTTCCTTTAATGTTTCACATAGCATGAAATATCACTTATTAAAGCATGTAATAAATGTCAACTATTGTATTTCACAATCTTCTGTGGCTTTTTTTTAACAAAAATGAAAAATAAAATACACACAATTCTGAAGTGTTATGTACTTAAATTAAATGAAACATATGTTTACATGAACTGATTTAATGAAAATTTTATTTTGTAATTAAAGTTTGATTGAACATTTAATCAAGAACGATATAATCAAGCAATGCAATCAAATGCCAATTACATGAAAGTAATTCGTAAAAACATCATACCGATTGATAAAATAATCAGATTGAATAATTACAAGTGCTAATTAGTGGTCATCAGTAAATGGTTTGAGGAACAACATAAAAAGGAACAGCCACAATATAGGTACAACCAGTCTCTTTCAAACCCCAAAGACTATGGACATTTTGAGGCGGGTGATAAGGATCAGTTAAATCAAAGGTTGGCAAGTCTCTCTGTGGAGTGTCATTATTGCCATACACTCCCACCTCTGGATACTTGATTAGTTAATCCAGTTTACCATCAGCCAAGGAGTCACCTGGTCCTGATTGGACAGAATGGCCAGAGGGCACTCTGCAATATTTTAGTAGGGAAGATTTAATAGACACAACATATAATCACTTAACTTCCATTGGTGTATCCAATAAACAGGGCCCCTCATCTGCCCCACTCCCCCTCCCCCTAAAAAAGAAAAGGCAAATAAAGTAAGTTTAATGAATTTCTAAAAAAGCATAAAAACATGTAAAAAAAACAAAACAACATATATATATATATTTGACAGCTGAATATAACTATGCAGGTACATATGTCAACTTGTAATGTATTGCAAAATACTAAAAACAAATAAAGACACACTATATAAAAAAGAATAAACAATAGCAACAGCAAATAAACAAAAGGAATCCTAAAACACCTAAAGGTATAAAAACAAAAAAAATAAAAAACAAATGGAAAAATCAAAAGATAAGAAATTGCTACGCTACATGATTGGAACTATTGCACCAGATCCATCATACTTAGAGCAAGTCCATTCTCTATGTGTAATAAGTAGGTCCTTTGTGCCATGATTTACTTTTATTTTGACATATTACCTGGTTCTATCTGCTTCGCTGTAAACCCATTATTTGGAGATTACACCAAGAGTATCCAGTTTATATCCTCAGGTTGGAGATTATATTGCCTACGCATTTCCCACCTCGTTCATTGCTCATTTTATTGCGAGTGCGTTTTATTCTTACCATAGACAATTTAATATTCATTCATATTGAAGTTTTATTTTGTGTTTTTGTTCCAGGTTCCGAGTTTATGATCCACATATACACAAGAAGACTTGTTCTAATGCAATTGTAATTGTATTATTTTTGACTAATCAGCGTGGCATTTTTGGCTTTTCTGTTTTGTAATGTATTGTGTTTGAATCTGTGAGATTACAAAAACAGCTGTGTAGCCTCAATTTATTATTGTTGGATAAAAAGAAAACGAGCAAAACCCACTAAAGGTATAACTATCACCAACCTATTACAATTACCTTATTTAGTTGGTCCAAAAGATGACTAGGCATCGTACCCTGGGAGAAAATTCAGTGACTGCAGACTCAACGATAGCAATAATCTGCCCTAGATCAACCATGTGGGTTAGCAAATAACATCATAAATCATTAGTGAGCACTTACATAGTGCAGAAAAAGTGGGAATAAAAAGTTGGAGGAATATTTGTTCCTCTACTTTCTCTTGATTTTTATTCGGTAGTTAAGTGAAGCCATTATTTGGCCTTACCTAAATAGGACATGTTCTGAAAACAAACTCTACCCTGGGAGTGTTCCCACATCAGGGTTAACATGAACGGCACGAAGGGGCAGCAAAAACAAGAGCAGACAATCCCGGTATATGGGGGAGAAAAGAAAAAAAAGAAAAGGAAAGAGAATGTCTAATTTTGAAAATCTGGACGAGAGTTCTCTCAATCAGACCCTGTTGAGCCCTGAATATCAGCCACCAATATAATAGCTGGTCTTGCCTTTAGATCCTCTCCTAGTTTAATTCTGCAATCTGTGTAAACTTTTATATTTGTGAGGAATATCTTATTTGGCTAGAACACCTTGTCACATTTACTATATAATGATTTCTGAGTTACCTGATGGAATTTGTGTATTTAACAAAACAAAAATAAATAATAACATATATATAGCTAAATGTGCAATATACCTCACTACCAATTCAAGTTCAAACATGTTATCTCACCTTCTTATATTGAAAACATACACTTCCAAATAAAACATCATGAATGTCTGGAAAAGGATTAAAGAGTTATAAGTTTTATCTTAAGGAATTCTCAGCCTAACATAATCCTATCTGTAGACAAAACAGCCTCATCTTAACATAATACATATCATACTATATAATGCATATTTAATGAAACAGTTCCTTGTATTTTACACTTTGATTCCGTTGCAGGAACAGGCATGCCCTTTGTACCTGACCGCAATAACCATCAGGCTCGCTATTGTGGATGTTAAAGGATGCTGGCATATCTTTTCTCCATTTTTTTTTTTTTATTGTTCTGGAAAAAGTTGATAATGCTTTTTTTTTTTATAGATTCTTCCTCACCGATGTAATATTTCAACAACCTTTATCTCTTACTCCGGTGAGTATCTAACCACACTGTGTCCCCTTGAGCAACTTACAGTACTTTGTAGCCCTTACACTTTCCCCTTCTTCTCTTACCCTCCCTTGTGTCTTTTACTCTCCTACTGTGTCTCTGACCCCACCTGTGTTTTTAATCCTTACTCCTCTGTTTCTCTCACCCCTCCGCTCCTTGTGTCTCTTACTACCCCCTTTGTGTCTGATATCCCCCTTGTGGTTAGCCCTCCTTTTGGTTCTTACCCCCTTGTTGCACTAGCCCTCCTTTTGTGTCTCTGTCACACTCACTGATGCATACTCAATCCATACTCTCTCTGACATACACACTTACTGACACACACACAGACACAATCACTAACAGGTATACATATACAGTTGCAAGAAAAAGTATGTGAACCCTTTGGAATGATATGGATTTCTGCACAAATTGGTCATAAAATGTGATCTGATCATCATCTAAGTCACAACAATAGACAATCACAGTCTGCTTAAACTAATAACACACAAAGAATGAAATGTTGCCATGTTTTTATTGAACACACCATGTAAACATTCACAGTGCAGGTGGAAAAAGTATGTGAACCCCTAGACTAATGACATCTCCAAGAGCTAATTGGAGTGAGATGTCAGCCAACTGGAGTCCAATCAATGAGATGAGATTGGAGGTGTTGGTTACAACTGCCCTGCCCTATAAAAAACACACACCAGTTCTGGGTTTGCGTTTCACAAGAAGCATTGCCTGATGTGATTGATGCCTTGCACAAAAGAGCTCTCAGAAGACCTACGATTAAGAATTGTTGACTTGCATAAAGCTGGAAAGGGTTATAAAAGTATCTCCAAAAGCCTTCCTGTTCATCAGTCCATGGTAAGACAAATTGTCTATAAATGGAGAAAGTTCAGCACTGCTGCTACTCTCCCTAGGAGTGGCCGTCCTGTAAAGATGACTGCAAGAGCACAGCGCAGACTGCTCAATGAGGTGAAGAAGAATCCTAGAGTGTCAGCTAAAGACTTACAAAAGTCACTGGCAAATGCTAACATCCCTGTTAGCGAATCTACAATACGTAAAACACTAAACAAGAATGGATTTCATGGGAGGATACCACAGAGGAAGCCACTGCTGTCCAAACAAAACATTGCTGCATGTTTACAGTTTGCACAAGAGCACCTGGATGTTCCACAGCAGTACTGGCAAAATATTCTGTGGACAGGTGAAACCAAAGTTGAGTTGTTTGGAAGAAACACACAACACTATGTGTGGCGAAAAAAAAGGCACAGCCCACCAACATCAAAACCTCATCCCAACTGTGAAGTATGGTGGTGGGGGCATCATGGTTTGGGGCTGTTTTGCTGCGTCAGGGCCTGGACGGATTGCTATCATCGAAGGAAAAATGAATTCCCAAGTTTATCAAGACATTTTGCAGGAGAACTTAAGGCCATCTGTCTACCAGTTGAAACTCAACAGAAGATGGGTGTTGCAACAGGACAATGACCCAAAGCATAGAAGTAAATCAACAACAGAATGGCTTAAACAGAAGAAAATATGCCTTCTGAAGTGTCAGAGTCCTGACCTCAACCCGATTGAGATGCTGTGGCATGACCTCAAGAAAGCGATTCACACCAGACATCCCAAGAATATTGCTGAACTGAAACAGTTCTGTAAAGAAGAATGGTCAAGAATTACTCCTGACTTTTGTGCACGTCTGATCTGCAACTACAGGAAACGTTTGGTTGAAGTTATTGCTGCCAAAGGAGGTTCAACCAGTTATTAAATCCAAGGGTTCACATACTTTTTCCACCTGCACTGTGAATGCTTACATGGTGTGTTCAATAAAAACATGGCAACATTTCATTCTTTGTGTGTTATTAGTTTAAGCAGACTGTGATTGTCTATTGTTGTGACTTAGATGGTCAGATCACATTTTATGACCAATTTGTGCAGAAATCCATATCATTCTAAAGGGTTCACATACTTTTTCTAGCAACTGTACACACTGACACATACAACTACAGGCAGACATATTCACTCACTCACTCACTTATATACACAGTCACTAACATATATTCCTTTCCTGATAAACTCCTACTCTCACTAAATAGTACCTGGATGTCTGTGTGAGCTAGCACTATGTGATGAGACTTGGCCTTCAGGATATGATGCCATGGTGTATTCCTGGCATAACTTATTGCTCCTCTCCACTGGTAGTATCTCACTCCACTCAGTGGTGTATCCTGGTTTTGTGCTGCCCTAGGCAGGACAAAACTCAGGCGCCCCCAACCCCCCCCCCACACACGCGCGACCCCCACCCATCCCTTCCCCCCGCCTTCTAAATACACACCCACACACTCACTGACAGATACGCATACACTAGCTAACAGAAACACAAACTCACTGACACACACACAACACTCACTCACTAGCAGACACACACACACTCACTGACACACACACTCACAGGCAAACATACACACAGTCAGACACACACAAACACACTCACTCACTAGCAGACACACACTAGCAGAAACACACTCACACTAACAGTCAGACACACACACTCACTAACAGACACACACACTCACTAACAGACACACTCACTAACAGACACACACACTCACTAACAGACACACACACACACTCACTAATAGACACACTCACTCACAGACACACTCACTCACAGACACACTCACACACATTAACAGACACACACACTCACACTAACAGACACACACACACACTCACTAACAGACACACTCACTAACAGACACACTCACTAACAGACACACACACTCACTAATAGACACACACACTAACAGACACACACACTCACTAATAGACACACACACTAACTAATAGACACACTCAATAACAGACACACTCACACACACTAACAGACACACACACTCACACTAACAGACACACACACACACACTCACTAACAGACACACACACTCACATTAACACATGTACTTTTTTTTAACCCCCCCCCCTCCAGCCTCCTTACCTTTGGGAGTGCTGGGGAGGGAAGGGGTTCTCTATCTCCCTGGTTGTCCAGTGGCTGCTGGGTGGGCGGCATTGGCGGGTGGGAGGGCGGGCGGGCGGCCGACGAGAGAGCTCTTCCTGTGATATGACGTCATATCCCGGCTCCCAGCCTCATTCTGCGGCGCGCGAGGGAGCTGAGCAGTCAGCTCACAGGAAGAGCTCCCTCGTCAGCCGCCCGCCCGCCAATGCCGCCCAGCGCCCAGCATGTCTGTTAGCCACGAGGCTAACAAGACATTTGCCCTGGGCATTTGGGGGGCGGCTTTTTTTGCAGCCCCCTGAAAAATGCCGCCCAAGGCAAATGCCTTGTTTGCCTCGCGGCTAAAACGCCCCTGACTCCACTCTGTTAATGTCTTTTTTTTCCCAACAGTACCCTCGTGAAACCTCAGGCTGAAATGTTCCCCAGGAAAATTTCCCTTTTCACAAAGGCCAGTCCAGCCCCCTTTAGCCCCTTCCACAAAATGGATTAGGCAAATACAATGATATCATGATGTTTCTAACATGTCATTTGTCACAAAAAGGTAAATAAGAGCGGGAAAAACTGCTGACATTGAATTAGTGATGGATTGACCACTGGGTCAGAGAATCTCCATATTGGCAAGTCTTGTTGGGTGCTTCCAGTATGTAGTGGTTAGTACTTACAAAAGTGGTGCAAGAAATGACAACTGGTGTACCAGCTTCAAGTCATGGGTGCCCAAGGCTCATTGCTGCAGGTGGGGAGCGAATGCTAGACCTTCTGGCCAGATCACACAGAAGAGCTAATGTAGTTGAAATTACTGAAAAACTGGAAATGTGACGTACCACCTGGCACTCCGACTGGGCACCTCCGCCAATCGATGCTTCCTAGCTGACATTGAGACCATAAGCTCCGGACACCATAAGCACCGTAGACCCCACGAACCACCGCAGCTTGGTTGGGGTCTCGCCGCCCTCCAACAACCCTGGACTAATTCTAATCCAATTATCTCCAAGCACAGAAAAAACATACATTTCTAAAAAGTCCCAAAAGTACCCCAAAATACTGATATCCCTACATCCCCTGATAGCTCTGGTCTGGGTGACCAACATATCCAAAAAAAACCCAGATCAGTTATTATTATTATTATTTTATTATTTATATAGCGCCAACAAATTCCGTAGCGCTGTACAATGGGTGGACTAACAGACACATAATTGAGATCAGACCACTGACGTACAGGAACAGAGGGGGTTGAGGGCCCTGCTCGATGAGCTTACATGCTAGAGGGAGTGGGGTATAGTGACACAAAGGGTTAAAGTAGGGGAATTAAATAGTTTGTTACAGAAGGGTTTATTGAGTGCTTGGTAGGTCATTTTTGACAGGTGAAGGAACGGAGTCATGGGGTGGGGGATGAGAAACCTGCTGACAGTTTAATTGATACGCTTTAATAAAGAAGTGAGTTTTCAAAGATTTTTTGAAGGAATGGAGGCTGGGTGAAAGTCTGATTGAGGAGGGAAGGGAGTTCCACAGAATAGGTGCAGCCCTGGAGAAGTCTTGAAGGCGAGCATCAGAGGTGGGGATCCGGGCAGAGGATAGGAGTAGGTCTTGGGCTGAGCGCAGGGGTCTCGTCGGGACATACTTGTGTATGAGGGAAGATAGGTATGTTGGAGCAGCATTATGTAGGGATTTGTAAGCAAGCGCCAGAATTTTGAATTGGGCCCCATATCTAACTGGAAGCCAATGCAGGGACTGACAGAGCGTGGAGGCGTGGGAGGTGCGACCGGACAGGAAAATAAGCCTCGCAGCCGTATTCATTATAGATTGCAGCGGTGCAAGCTGGGAACATGTAAGACCAGTGAGAAGGGGATTGCAATAGTCAAGGCGAGAGAGAACAACAGCATGAACCAGTACCTTAGCCGCGTCCGGCGTTAGATATGGGCGGATGCGCGCTATGTTCTTGAGTTGGAAGCGACAGGATTTGGCTATCGATTGAACATGGGGAGTAAAAGAGAGATCAGAATCAAAAAGAACTCCTAGGCAGCGAGCCTGGGAGGTAGAGGTGATAGTAGCGCCGTTGACTTGGATGGCGACAGACACAGGAGTAGCAGCACTTGAGGGAGGAAAAACTAGAAGTTCTGTTTTGGACAGGTTGAGTTTAAGGAAGTGAGCAGCCATCCAGTTGGAAATAGCAGAGAGGCAGTCAGAAACACGAGTCAAGGTGGGCGGAGAGAGATCAGGGGAGGACAGGTAGATTTGCGTGTCATCTGCATATAAATGGTATTGGACGCCAAAAGAGCTGATGAGTTTACCAAGGGAGGCAGTATAGATAGAGAACAGTAGGGGGCCGAGGACAGAACCTTGGGGGACGCCGACAGGGAGGGGTTGGGGAGAAGAGGCAGAGCCAGAGAAAGAAACACTGAAGGAGCGCTGGGAAAGGTAGGAGGAGCACCAGGAGAGAGCAGAATCCCGTAGACCAAAGTTACGGAGAATGTGAAGAAGCTGTTGATGATCAACAGTGTCAAAGGCGGCAGAAAGATCAAGGAGGATTAGGATAGAGTATTGGCCGCGAGATTTAGCAGCAATTAAATTGTTGGATACTTTGGTCACAGCAGTTTCGACAGAGTGACCAGCGCGGAATCCAGACTGAAGGGGGTCAAGCAGAGAGTTGGATTCAAGAAAGTCTGTCAATCTGGCGTAGACAACTCTCTCGAGGATCTTGGAGGCAAATGGCAGTAGCGAGATAGGGCGGTAGTTGGATGGGGAGTTGGGATCGAGGTTGGGCTTTTTCAGAATTGGGGTTACGGTTGCATGTTTGAAGGCAGAGGGAAATGTGCCAGAGGAAAGGGAGAGATTGAAAATGTTAGCGAGAGGAAGAGCAAGAGAGGGAGACAAAGTGCGGATGAGATGCGAGGGAATAGGATCGAGGGAGCAGGTGGTGGGGCGGGAGGACAGGAGCAGAGCAGAAACCTCTTGTGCTGTAGCAGGTGCAAATGAGCTTAGGATGACAGGGGGAGTGGGGTTGGGTGATGTATTGATACTGGTCGGAGAAAGATTAGAGATCTCTTTCCTGATTGTAGAGATCAGTTCAGGGGTTCAGGAATTTTCTGGAAGTCTTTTATTTGACCGACTGCAAGCATGATTCCAAAGAATCAGGGCATGCGGTCGGTCTAGTTTGGTAGTTTGAAAATTAACAAACTACCAAACAGAGGCAATAGTCTTACCCTGGAGCTTGTTCCCTTCATCTAGACGAATGATCCCACCGAACAGTGCCCTTCTAAATTGAATAGAACCGAAGGCAGGCAATGCTGAAAGTCCAGCGGTGTTCGGGAGTTTCTGTACCCAATTTCAGTTCCATGAGATTCATGCCCAAACACTGCTGCCTGCATTCATGCAAACAAGATGGCCGCCACCTTGTGGTTTTCTATAGGAATTGCGGCCACCCCGACGAACAATTAGAACACTGCGGTGAAAAACGTTCCAAGTTGTTAATAGGTGTTAACAAGCTCCAGGGTGGTCTATGCTCGTGCTGTTGTTCGGTAAACGAGCCATATAGTGCCAACTGCACGAACAGAGCCTGTTTGAAGTATTTTAGCCAGGTCTGTTGCAGGAGCCATAGTCATAGGGTAGGAGGTTGGCAAACAGGCTCCTCCAAAAACCAGTGGCGAGGTCACTTTCGTCAAACTGGCCATGATAGAAAAGTGTCAGAATACGTGCATTACAGTTTGCTGCATATTGGGCTTCCAAATTCCCCATATCTCAATCCAATTGAAGATATGTGCGATGTACTGGAACAACAAATACGATCCATGGAGACCCCACCTCACAACTTGCAGGGTCTGTTGGTAATGTCTAGGTGCCAGTTACCACAGGACAGATTCAGAGGTCTTGTGGAAGTCATGGTTTGACGAATCACATCTGTTTTGACAGCACGAAGTGGACCTACACGATATTAGGCAGGTGGTTTTAATATTGCGTCTGTTCAGTGTAAGTGATAATGCATTTTTATATTAAATGCTTAAATATTTCAGGGAATATAATGTGCCCCTTTAACCCTTTTACAACCAATAAAGCTCAGTGCGTACATAGTTTATCCATTTAACTCTTCATTACAAATGGCACGTCTGGAAAATCAGTGATTTGCCTAACTCTGTAGATTTTCATTTTTTTTTTTCTCTCGACAGTATACTTCTATTATCTGTGTCTTTCCTGTGGAAGAGTAAAACTGGACATATTTTGTTTTTCAGAAGAAGATAAATCAAAAGGAATGTACTGTCTTTTATTCAATCTAAAAGGCACTTACATTTTGGAGTGTTCCTAAGCATAAAGTGTTTGGTGCCAAGAATGATATATTATAAAGCACTTCCAAATTATTGAAAGAGACTTTTTAATATTCTTCCACATTCATTTGTTTTTTGAAGAGTGATGTGTTATTAAATTTCCTCAAAGTATTCTTTTTATAATTACAGAAAAGAAACTCGTACTATATCTAATTAAAATGCACTCTAGTAAGGCAATAAACAGAGAGCTTGGAATGAAAGTGTTTTTGTAACATTGCCTCCTAAAAGCTATAATTGCGCCACATCTATGACATGGGTGTGGGGCTGTGACCTCCCTTCCTATTCCATTCCTACAGGAATGTTGGCAAAGGTTATGAAGCAACTTTTATTGTGGCATTAGAACTCTGAACAAGCAAAGTAAAAATTGTCCCATTTCTGTATGGTACATGCTACTTGTTTCCATAGTTTTCGGTAAAATGCAGCTACAAAAATACTGTCAGTTTTTCTTTGGCCGACTCCAGGGTGTAATGTCTGAATGGACACGGCCAGACTGTGAAATAAAAGCAGCCCTTAAAAAAAATTATATACTAGCCCTATTATGCATTGCACCAGTATAGTGAGCAGATATACATGTGCAAAAGTTAACTTGAAATTGAAAATTATGTCTTCAATGTAAAGGGAAGCACTTATATAACTTCAAAATAAACAAAAAAAAAAAAAAATGGCATCATGCTTTAGCATGTAGTCAATGTTTCAGTCCAATGACTTTAACATTTAAAGAAAGTTTGGTAATGTGACTAAAATAGTGACTGTATGCTGTTGAACTGCAAAAAATCACATTGTCTTTTTTATTTTGAAGTCCTCTGAGTGTGCGCTACACTTTAGATATGTTATTGTGTGCACCTTGCAACAAGACTGGGTGGTTCCCAACCTTTTTTCATTTGAGTACCCCTTAGCAGCCTATATCTATAAATTGTACCCCATATATTAGCAAAATGTTTGTAATTATTATAGTTGCTGTTATTTCAAATGTATATGATTCTCTCTGCCCGATCTCTGCATTTTCTCTGCCCCAGGTTCTTTCTGCTCTTCATCCGCCACAAGCTTTCCCTGCTCTTTGCCTGTCCCAGGTTTGCCTACCCCAGTCTCTCACTGATTTTCTTCTGCACATACACACACACACTGACAATCATGCAGATACAAACACTTACACACATGTTGATGCACTGATACACAGACACACAGATACACACACTGACACACACATGCAGATACACAGATACAAACACTGACATACATACAGATACACGCACTGGCACACACAGATGTACAGAAACAGAGACACAAACACTGACACATATGCAGGTGCACAGACAAAGATACAAACACTGGTACACATGCAGATTCACAGATACAAACAATGACACACATACAGACACACAGATACAAACACTGACACACATAAAGATACAGACACATTCATACACTGACACACATGCAGATACACACACACTGACACATGCAGATACATAAACACACAGATACAATCACTGACCTACATACAGATACAGACACACATATCCAAACACTGACACACATGCAGATACACACACTGACATACATGCACGTACACAAACACACTGGAGCTGTGAATCTGCATGTGTGTCAGTGTGTGTATATGTGTGTCTGTATCGGTATGTGTGTCAGTGATTATATATGTGTGTCTATGAATTTGCTGCATGTGTGGCAATGTTGGTGTCTGTGTGTCTTTACAACTGTATATGTGCCAGTGTGTCTGTGCAACTGTGTGTTGCAGACACACATTGACACATACAGATGTGCAGGCACACAGATACACATATTGACACATATAGATACAAACACTGACACACATACAGTTGCAGAGAAACACTAATGCACACACTGACACACATGCAGATACACCAATACAAAAAAATGACACACATACTAATACAGGCACACAGATTGACACACACAGATAAACACATTGACACACATACAGATGTACAGATACACATATGCAAGCACTGGAACACATGCAGATACACAGACAAAAATATACAGACACACACTGACACACATGAAGACACACAGATTCAAACAAATGCTGACACATACAGATACACATTACATAGAAATATAGAATGTGACGGCAGAAAAGAACCATTCGGCCCATCTAGTCTGCCCAATTTTCTAAATACTTTCATTAGTCCCTGGCCTTATCTTATAGTTAGGATAGCCTTATGCCTATTCCACACATGCTTAAACTCCTTCACTGTGTTAACCTCTACCACTTCAGCTGTCCACTACCCTCTCTCTAAAGTAATACTTCCTGAAATTATTTTAAAACCTTTGCCCCTTTAATTTAAGACTTTATTGTGTTGATTCCCTTTATGTATTTAAATGTTTCTATCATATCTCCCCGTCTCGTCTTTCCTGTAAGCTATACATGTTAAGATCCTTTAACCTTTCCTTGTAAGTTTTATCCTGCAATCCATGAACCAGTTTGGTAGCCCTTCTCTGAACTCTTTCCAAAGTATCAATATCCTTCTGAAGATACGGTCTTACATATCCTTCTGAAGATACATTGATACACATACAGATGTAAAGGCACACAGATACAATCACTGCCACACACGTAGATACACAGACATACTGATACACGCACTGACACGCATACATATGTACAAGCACACGGATACAAACACCAACACATGCAAAAATTGACACACATACAGTTGCACAGACACTGATACAAGCCCTGACACACATACAGATGTACAGACACACATATACAGACACCCACACTAGCACACATACAGAAACGAACACTACACATATACAGACACCAAAACACACACAAACAGGTCATAATTTTAGTCACCCTTCACTTTCTTACCTTTTTGGTGCTGGCGGTTCCCAGCCCGTGCAGCTGCATGGACAGCAGAGCCGTCATTACTCTTTAGGGCACTGAATTGTACCCCTGGGGGTATGCATACAGGGGTTGGGAACCCCTGCTTTAGGGGATAGAAGTGGGGTGATAGGGGCAGTATTGTGGGGGATATTGACTGTAGTGAGGGGAAAAAGCAGCAGTATTGGGGGAGATAGGGACTGTGTTGTGGGTGGATAGGGTATTTACTGTGGGTGGATAAAGGCAGCATTGTGGAGGATAGAGGCTTTAGTGTTGAGAGATTGTGGGGGCTAGGCGTTTAATGTGGGGAAATAAGAGCAATATTGTGGGAGAACTGGGGCAGCAATGTGGGGGCTTTAGATTATGGGATAGAAACAGTATTGTGGGGGCACACAATCAAACACACTCAAAAAACACTGTTAGACACAGACAACCACAGACAAAATCCTCACACACTCACAGGCATTCTTACACTCTTTAAGTGTACTGTTTGAGAGGTCTAATCAGAATGGTTATTTATTCACTGTTTAATAACAAAAAGTGTGTTTATATAGCTACCAAATAGAATACATTAGCAGACATGCATACATTCTATAAAAAGCTGCTTAGACTGCAGCTATTTAAACTAAAATTCTAGTCATGACAAACATGCTCTAAAATGTGGCCAGCAATATACTACAAGTAAAGATAGATTGATATAGATTGCATTCTTATATGAATTGTCATCCCAAAAAGGGAATAAAGGGACACACCCAGAAGCATTTCTTAGTGGCGCTGTTGAAAAGAACAAAATAAATGCAATGCAAAATACAGATTAAGTAAACGGTGCACACACAAAATAAAATACAGTTTTGAATCTTATAAGGCCACTTAAAATCACCTATCCTAGCAAGCGAATATATAGTTGCACCATATGACCATATGGCCATCCCATTTAAGCCCACGCCTTTGCCAAAGTACCCTGATATAATATTGGTTGGTCCAATGTTAGAATTAACATAGGAGGTAAACATGCTTACTGCAAAACCTACTGCCTAAAGGGACACTCCACAGCCTAGTGAAAATAATAAAATAATCTACATGTTTATATATATACCCCCAATGAAAACATGTATTCATTTATTTATGCATTTTGTCATTGGTGGTGTATCTAGAAACAGCTTGCAAAACCTACAGATCTTTTGACTGCTTGCAGCCTTTGCAAGCCGTCCCCTTCTAATCCCACCCAGATTTTCTGTGGCTGTCCAATCACAGACTTCCCAATGCAGCTCAATGAGAAGTCTTTGCAAGGCAGGTGCTCTGTGCAATTGCTGCCTCTTGAGTTTAGCTCCACTGAACCAAGCAACCCAGAAAGTAACAGGACCTGCTGTCTAATTGGCAGCCAAGGGGGTGTAGCATAGTTAGGTAATAAAACTGCGAGTTTTTATTGAAATGTGTACTTTTTTGAAAATGTAAAAATGAGGATACACTCTTTACACATAGGGGTCTGGAGTGTCCCTTAAAAAAAACATTAATAGAATATGATACGGCCCCTTTAACTAGACCGATAGTTTAATTTCCTGACTGGCGATGATACTGCTGCTAGAACGAGTTAAGCTCAGAAATCAGTTAAAAGTTCCATCACATTTACTGTGAAGGTTCACAGACTGAATTCAGAGCATAACTCATTTCAACAGCTATGCTATCTGCAATACTATTGTAATACAGTAGCTACCAGTGTGACACTTACAGCCCCAACAAAGCTCAATAAAGCCTCCCTATTTCTTCATCCTTAGACATTTCTGCTATCTCAACACTAACCGCTCCTTTATTTCATCCGTCTTCATTCTAGGCAATTATTGCCTTGTCATGTCTGCAACTGGGACTTATAGGTTTAAACGGTTACATTTATCAGGGTTTAATATTTGATGACCCAAGCTATTAGCCAGGCCTTAAAGGGACACTATAGTCACCAGAAACACTACAGCGTATAGCCTGTCCATGCAGACTTTTCAATGCAAACACTGCCTTTTCATAGAAAAAAGTAAAATTCAGTGCCTAGTAACACCTCTAGTGATAGTCACTCAGACAACTACTAAAGGTGCTTCCTAGTACAATGCTTCATAGTGTGCAGCACTGGCATTCATTCAATGCATCTCTATTAGGAGATGTTGATTGGCGCAGCGTGGTGTTTTGCTGCGCATGCACAATAGGCTTCCAATAGCTGGTCACCTAAACAGCCACTTCATGACTGTAGTGTCAGGAATACATGTTGTTATTCCTGACTGAGGCAGAGATTGCAATTCACAAGGCCCAGAGGCCCACAGTCTTCTGTTTTATATTGTTTTATTATGAGTGGCTGTATGTTTCTCCATATAATTTAGTTATATGTGTTAAATTGAATGTATTGATGTATTGAATGCTGATTTATTTAGACTCCCTTGTTAAAACCCGCAAATATTGTGGCATTTTAGAAAAGTGGTAGGCTTAAAGGGACACTTCACTGCTGAAATAAATTTTTAAAAATCACTGTTTCGTAGATACACTTACAATTATAGCATGCGTGCATTTTATTATATATTTTTTTTCATTGGGGGGTATACATAAAAACAGCTTGCAAAAGTTACAGATTTCTTGTGGCTGTCCAAGCACAGACTTCAGGTGTTCTAGGCAATAGCCTGCTTTTTGAGTTTAGCTCCCTTGAGCTTAAAGGGACACTATAGTCACTGAAACAACTTTAGCTTAATGAAACAGAGGAACACTTTAGTGTTAGGAATACATCTATGTTTCTTTAACCCCTTAAAACCGGAGGGCATACTATTACACCCTACTTTAAGTGGCTCTAAATGCCGCAGGGCGTAATAGTACGCTCTCCGGTTTTTCTTACTTACCCGGTCGCCAGCGTGGGATCCCAGGAAGTCCCCCGCGGCGGATCCTGCCTCCTCCGGCCCCCCCCCCACCATGTGAGAGTGAAGTCCTTGCGAGGACCTCACAATCACATGGCCGGGTTAGCTGGCCATGGGGGACTGCCTGTAATGACAGTAATGACTTCGCTGAACACAAATATTAGTGTTTTAAAACAGTAAAATGTATTACAATGATGATATCGCCAGTAAAAGTGAAGTTTTTTGCATTTTTCACACACAAACAGCACTTACACGTACGATATTATTGCTGTGATACTTTTTACTGTTTTGAAACACAAATATTTGTGTTCAGCGAAGTCTCCCGAGTACAATAGTACCCCTCATGTACAGGTTTTATGGTGTTTTCAAAAGTTACAGCGTCAAATATAAGGCTTGTGTTTCATTTTTTTCACATTAAAATTTGCCAGATTGGTTACGTTGCCTTTGAGACCTTATGGTAGATATATAATAAGGGTGGGTGCATTTAATATGAAAGAGGTGAATTAGGGTTGGACAGACATGCCAGGTTTTGTTTACGTTTTGTTTTGTTCACAACGTGTACATTTGGCTCAGTCCTTAAGGGGTTAATATCACTAAGAAACTGTAGTCCAAATTCTGGAGTCCACTGGCTCCCTCTGTTTTGTATGGTGCAGGTAGTATTTTTTGTCAGGAAGTCACCACATTCTACTCTCATCATGTACAAGAATGACAAACTCTCCTTCACATTTTAGTATTTTGTTTTCTAATGCTGGCAACAGATTAGATTGATATGAATAAAAATGTGCTTTGAAGAAGGCTACACACAAGAAACGTAGGTTCTTCATTCTTCAATCTTAATTTAAGAATGTTTTTTATTTTTATCTCCAAAGCAATGTGAAAAAATAAATACATCGGAAATGACTAACGGTAAACAAACGGAGTGACAGCCATGCATTGTATAAATCTATTCAAATGGTTATATAGCTTATGTCATTTGTTATTTTAACTTGGTACTTCCTAAGTATCTGTACACTGGTTTAGGTTTCACTACAGACCCTAGAAAGAAAAAAGATGTCTCGAAGAAAAAAAAAAAAATCTTCATCGCATTTTGTTGATTTTGCACAAATTCAATACGGAAAATATATAAAGACCATTTAGCCAGTGTGATTTTCTTGAAAAATTCTCTTAATTTTTTCATCAATGGGCTTCTTCACTGCCATCTAGTGGTGAGAGTGAGCTTACCATAAACATTTTAGCCTTTATATGTGCTTAGTGGTGTTGTATGACATGATACAATGTCTACACAACATTCTTAAATTACAGATATATTGGCATTACAAATTGCAAATAGCTCTATTCTGAAGATTTTTCAACAACATTCTTTTAAAATATCTTAATCTATGTCAATTTATTTCAGCAGATCTGAGATGTATTTAAGAAGAGCAAAATTATACTAATAGCATTATTTAATAAAGATCAGAACATGATTGATCTCAGTGTGAAATTGTACACCAGTTCAGTTAATTGTGAAAAACTAATGTGAAAAACTCAATGTCGATGGTGTCACTGTACTTGCGAAAATGAAGGCAATTATACAACACTCTGAGAAAGGTTTTATTATAATAAGCCATCGTTGCCAGCTACTGTTTTCATTTTTCCATGTCTTTGTCTTGCAGTTAAAAATAGAAGCTCTTAGGTAGTTTTTATTTAAAAAAAAAAAAAAGATTCTTGCAGTTCCAGCAAACTATTAAAAGACATCTTGTAGAGCTCCGAATTCATAGAGTCATAAATTGAATGACCTTCTTACCATTTAGAAGTGTTTTACCAGGAAGAATAAGTCTCATTTTCAAGTAACTAAAGACATTTTTTTTTATCTCAGTACATTCCATTTCTGTTTGCATAACTATAATATGTGACGGTCGGGGATGGGAATAAGGCTTTAACATAAATAGATGTCCCTAAGACATTTTATAGAACAGGCTTCCCCAAACTCCAGCCCTTTAGATATTGCTAAAGTACAACTCCCATGATTCTATGAATAGATAGGCTGAGAATCATTGGAGTTGTAGTTCAGCCGGAGTTTGGGGCCTGTTATAGAATATGGGTAGTCAATCTTCTTCAATCCCGATGATGTGGATTACATCTCCCCTGATGCTCTGTCAGTGTTATGGCTGTAAGAGCAATATGTGAAATGTAGTCTACAATATCTGGAGTGCCAAAGGTTACTTACCCGTGCCTGCAACAGCTGAGTCCCAGATTACTGCAGTTGTGGTCATTTAATTGACTAAAAGAAAATGATTGCCCATGAATGACAAAGTGTTTTGACCCAACTTTGGATCCACCACACTTGGTCAATTCGTGGTTCAAAACTAACACTCGGAATCTACATGACTTGCTGTACATACTGTTTAATTTATAATTATTTATAAAATGTTTCCTCTGCTTCATTTCCTAATTATTTTAAAAGATGGTTAATATAAATTGATTAAATTGTAAGATCCTCGTCTAGCGGATCTTACAACTTAAATTTATAATCAGGAATGTGAGGAAGAGTACAGTAATCTTTGACTCGCGGAGAGATTTACAGGACACATAAAGTCACTCTTGTATTATGTACAATACATCATTTGATACTATTTGAAACAGTGTTGCTTTTATCAAGCGTTTGTAAAAAATGGTGAACATATTTTACTTTTTTTTTTTTATCAGACACGTCTTAGTGTGCAAGGTTTATTCAGATTATTGGTGTATAGTGATAGCTGAATTCCAAGCCCTAAGTCAACAGAAACATATTAAGACAATATTTCTAGGTTATCAGAATACCTAAGAGCAACAACTTTCAGATTCCGTTCCACCTAGACTCCATGGACATATGTTGTGAAGGTCCTGTTTAATTGTTTAGGGAGACACAGAATATACAATGTTTATTTGAAGCAAAAGAGGCAAATGATCAGACACCAATGCAGACATGTACCTTTACTGAGAGGGTAGTGGATGCTTGGAATAGCCTTCCAGCTAAAGTGGTAGAGGTTAACACAGTAAAGGAGTTTAAGCATGCGTGGGATAGGCATAAGGCTGTCCTAACTATAAGATAAGGCCAGGGACGAATGAAAGTATTTAGAAAACTGGGCAGACTAGATGGGCCGAATGGTTCTTATCTGCCGTCACATTCTATGTTTGTACCATTTTCTGTTGTACTTCTTGGAAGGGCATGGCTGATTGGACCAGAAGGCAGTAGGTCAACCTGAATTGCTTCTGGGCTTATCCAGCTACACTAAGGAGAAAACTGATACATAGATATCAGTTGGCAATGTTTAGCCTCATAGATGTCCTAGATCTAATACTCCTGTAGTGCATGTGACTGCCTATAGGCTACCAATACTTGCAGTATTGCAATAAATGCAGTGTAGACTATTGTCCTGTGAAACATCCTCTGATAAACTCTAGTCCATGGGGACATGCAATAAATCAATACAGTAATGAAAAGTTGCGGAGTAATGAAAACAGGTGGAGGGTCAGATACCAGATAAGTCAAACAAGGCAGGATAGGCACACTAAAGTTAACACCACAGTAAGCACAGTATAACTGAGCACTGAGGTAGAGGTAGAGGTAAATTGAGATTAAATAGAGGAGATGTATCCACCTCTCACATACTATTGGCTAAAAAGTAATTAATATATTAACAATAGGTGTGGAATATGTGGCGCTGAGTAATTAATGTGAATAGTGTATTTTAGCTGCTGTTTACACTCTGTGGGTACTCCTAAAAGCCCACCATACAAAGATAAACACCAAAAAAACAAAAAAGATTTCAGACCTAATAGGTGTTACCACCCTTTAGGTCTTCTATCTTTAAGAGTGCAGCGCTGTATAGTGTGTAAAAACACAGTGAATTACCTGTGGTTCAAAGGCAATTATCCTTTATATTCTCCAATGTAATATACATACAAAAGAAAACAGAAATATATACAGATAATTGTGCAGTATATCTATTACTTTAGTGAAGTGTTTAGTGGGTAACATATATATCTCCACTCACATTTTTTAGAGCCTTTTCAAGTGAATAAGGCTCTAAACTTTCGTGCGTCTGTGTCTTTAAGGGTAGATCACACGACCCCTCTCTCCAGGTTCTGTGTGTATTTTCCTCTCCCCAGCGTATATAAAAGACACAGGATTATCCAACTAAGTGTAGCATCCTTTTGTAATATTTTCATATAAATAAAAATTAAAGTGCTCACCTTATTTAGAGCCTTTTGGTAATTGGCTCTAAGTGTATAGGCCTAGTGTCAATTTGTGGGGTGACACTGCCCCTTCCCTGGAATCACTGGTACTGGATACAGTGGATAGTATAAAATAAGGGAATTTATTACAATGTATAAAATATATATTCACTTGAAAAGGCTCTAAAAAATGTGAGTGGAGATATATATGTTACCCACTAAACACTTCACTAAAGTAATAGATATACTGCACAATTATCTGTATATATTTCTGTTTTCTTTTGTATGTATATTACATTGGAGAATATAAAGGATAATTGCCTTTGAACCACAGGTAATTCACTGTGTTTTTACACACTATACAGCGCTGCACTCTTAAAGATAGAAGACCTAAAGGGTGGTAACACCTATTAGGTCAAAAAGTAATTAATCCCTTTAAACAATTTCCGGTGTTCTGTCCCTTTAAGAGGCCAGCTTTCGGCGCGCGCACACCTAGTGTAAGTGGAATTCACACGTGGGTTCAGCTGGGGCTTCCCGCATGTTGCGACGTGGTGTGGAGAGCCGCGACACCATGTCAATGTGCTGCAGGGTTGTCGGCTGACTGTACCTGTAGCTGGGCACGCTGGAGTCCTTGGCATGAACTGAGAGGAAACCGCCACAGATGAAGATGCGGTGAGGGACCTCTGCGGTCGTAACAACCACCCACAAATAATTCAATGATTTGGGTCTATGGCAATGGGATGGAGTGGCTGGGGTTCACTTTTATTATACTACCCATCCTATCATGCTCACTTAGTTTACACCTACCAAAATCAAAATAATTATATCCATAGCTGAACAGTCCCAATTCATCCATGCCACCACTTTGTTTTAGTTTGTAGGGTAGATATTGTACAACATAATCGTTTGCAGACCTCCATTCAAAAATATATGAAAAGAATGCTGCTAAAATCAAGTTACATTGAATTTTATAAAGGCAATTTTCAAAGACTAAGGACATCTTCACAACTTAACAGCTGGGAATGAACTTTTGATCCAAAAAAACAAAAATAAAACAAAGGATATGTGAACGTTCTTTCAACTAATATCTTTATACTGATGTTATAAAGCTCTGCTTCTCAACAGCCATCAAGGAACAAATATGAAATAAAGAAATTAAAACCAATATGACATAGCAGAAGGGTCAGGCAAGACACACAAAGTAAGAAAAAGCCATTTGAAATATAAAAATCAGATGGGTCTGCAATAACATAGAACATTTAATAAGCTGTCTACAGAAGTTTCAAAAGGTTAATTTGAAGTACTAAGCTAGAAAATAAAATACTAATAGCAACAGAGAGCACAAGAAACCCATAAATGTTTTAACCCCTTAAGGACCAAACTTCTGGAATAAAAGGGAATCATGACATGTCACACATGCCATGTGTCCTTAAGGGGTTAATGTAAAAATAATACAACAAATATGTTCATCTATTGAAATCTGAAATGATGAATTTAGTAGTGATCATGGAAGGCAAATTTTTTAAATAAATAATATGGTATAAATAACTAAAAAGCTTATTCTGCAAGTAATAGGCAAATCAATAATTTAAACGGTTACATCAACCCTTTTCTGCATGCTGTGTTTGTCATTGTATTAACACCTTATTGGATATTATACTTTGGATGCCCAAACCTACAAATAAATAACAAGCTTTAAAAAAAAAGTTATTACTCATCTGGAATCCAGCACTGGGTAAAGCCTCCGGCACGGGTTTTCACGCCTTTTTGTGACATTAAAGGAGTCGCATCATGTCCAATCACAGGCTTCTAATAGAGTTAAAGGGTGGGGGGGAGAATCTTCCTGCATTTTGCATCCTGCCTTCAAGGGGAAGAATTTTACATCTGTTGCCAGAGTGCAGTGCACACTGATGACAGACATAAAATATGCACAGAATTGACATTAGGCAGCTCAGAACTCTGTCCCGGGCTGTCTAAGTCATCTGTGCTAAGGGTGCAACTAGCACTTGGAACACATTTAAAAATAACTCAGTATGTTCAGTGTTTTAAACTGAAACACTGCACATCCAGACTCCTACCACCACGACCACTTTAAATCACTGAAGTGACCATGGTAGTTGGAGCAACCCTTTAAATTTTTTTAGGATTCTCTCTTTTCTAGAATCATATCAAATTATTGGCATAAGGCAGATGTAATGCCCATATTTAAAAAAGATCAAAATCCCCAAGGGGATTTTAAGGAGCCAAGAGGCATATTCCGGCCTCATGCAATAACCATTTAAAGGCTTAATCCCTTGCAAGGCAATTTAGGGGGCCAGGATCTTGACCATCTACTGTGCCCCTTGATCATTTGCTCCCTTTGTTCTACAAGGGGCAAAGGAATTGTTTGGGGCTAGTGGTTGTTGGGTCCCTATTTGCTATTATTGGGGTTCCAATATTTTTACCATTTTATCATCATAGCAACTTTGCTGCAGCTGCTATTGCTACATGCACCTTTTTTAGAATTTCAAAATGTCAGACGGTATGTGGTAATCAGTATCGGTTATGGTAGACATTAGTATCAAACGAATATTAAAGGCTGCGACTAACCTTTGAAACTTACCAAGTACCCTTACATAATGATGTCCTACTGATGCAGATGCTGAAGCTCTAACAGATATTGATCAGTTTACACATTCAGAAAGGATGCAGAAGTAATAAATCCTACATCTTGCATTGAATTTAATTAATTACCAATGTATATACTTTACAAAAGCTACCTATAGTCATGTTAATGCGGTTCCAATATGAAGAGCAACAAGGATTTTAGTATGTGAAATCTCTACTGTAACAGTTTATATGACAGCCATGCATTTTTGCACAATATGCATCACATCTCCCCCCCCCCCACTCCCCCCTACCCCCATATCTAGAGCTTCATCTAGAGGAATAGAAGATGCCTTTCTAAAAAAAAAAAAAAAACAAAACACATGGTTATTCACTAAAGGGAGAATTCTCACTTCAGTAAATAAATCTGACAGCATACAAGACAGCATTGGTTTTCTAGTAATTACTTTCCAAAACTATCTACATTTAAATGGGGATATTTGGTTACTATACTATATAATCCCCCTGTATTTAATTCCTTATGTTCTTTACCTTAAAAAAGTCAGCCTTATTTAAAATATGTAGCTCTATATAAAATGTTTTTAGAGCAAATGACAATGTGAGTGATCTTTGGATTTTAAGGTTTAAGCTATTCAAGTGATTAAAGACTGTTTGCAGTATTTCATTCACAATGCTCAAAGTATCACTTCTACACAGGCAATTATGTTGCCATTTCTGGAATAAATGTCACTGATTACCTTGCTGTCAGGGTGAATTAGAAGAGATAATATTATTTTGGATTTGTAACTACTGCATACTGTTGACTTGGAACAGTGAGGTCTGCTACTTTTGACAAGAGATGTCACTTTTAATATCCTTGATAACGCTGCGTGTTAAAGTGGTTTTAAGACCAATGTTCTCTTTCATCAAGGGCAGAGATATCACTAAATTCTTGATGGAAAACAAGTCTTGTGAAATAAAACATGTATTGTGATTAGACGTTACTCTATTTTTACTCTAAGATAGTGAGCTCAGGCTTAAAAAGATCGGTCACAAGGAAACAAACACCTAATGGATTATCCACTCAGCCCGGAGATGTTTAAAATTGATACCCTATCAATCTATTATTATTATTATTATTATTGTTGTTGTGCACGGGGAGAAATTTTGTTTCAGCCAAAGCATTTCTTCTGAAAAATAAAATGTTTTTGGAGACGGCTGAATTTCGGCAATATGGCTGTTTGGCTCAGCCAAATTTCTGTAGCCAAAAAACAAATTGACAGCAGAAGGATTAAACGCTGTATGTGCAGCTGTCAAAGTGAAACGCTGCACAAATAGACTGCATGACCATGACCACTTCAAACCAGTATCATGGTCATGATTCTTGCAGTAACCCCTTAAGATGTACTGGTTTGGGGGTTTACACTGTAAGGCATTTTTCACTGACACTTTATTAGTGCATTGGAAAAACTAACCAGGTGAAGATTTTGATTAATTTTGCTTGCTTCAATATATATATTGAGTTTTCCATCCACACGTGGGCCATCTATTAAAGATATGAAATGAACTATCACAGAGTTTCATGTTATAGAGCGTCTAAATGATAGAAAGAGAAGCAGACTGGTTTTTTTCCACTTAACAAAAAAAAATTATGATGATTTTCATCACCAATTTAAAGGAATATTGTAGTATCTTTATTCCTAACGCTATAGTCCTGATGCCCCTTGTCATTTAGGTCCCCCTCATGTATTAAAAAATAAAAATGATGTAAAACTAAAATAGACAAATTACTTACCTTTTCTCCAGCACCATTCTCTCTCGGCGCTGCTCCAGGATGACAAACCAATCCAATGCTCCTCATTGAGGAGCATTGGGGAATGCAGGCGTATGCGCGGCACTTGCTGCGATGCGCCCATGCTTCCTTCATATGACCAACTGTGATGGCACAGCACCTGCGCATGTGACATCATAGTATGTGTATGAGAGTCAAGAAGTAAAATTCTCATGCCTACAGGGCTTGGAGGCGTGGTATTGGGGTGTAGGACAGAGTGGCCAGCACTGGAGGTACTATAACAACTTCAATAAGAAGAAATGTTAAATTTCCTACAGTGATTATTTAATGTTCAATCTAAAAAAGTTTAAAGGAACACTATAGTCACCTAAATTACTTTATCTAAATAAAGCAGTTTTAGTGTATAGATCATTCCCCTGCAATTTCACTGCTCAATTCACTGTCATTTAGGAGTTAAATCACTTTGTTTCTGTTTATGCAGCCCTAGCCACACTTCCCCTGGCTATGATTGACAGAGCCTGCATGAAAACAAAACTGGTTTTACTTTCAAACAGATGTAATTTACCTTAAATAATTGTATCTCAATCTCTAAATTGAACTTTAATCACATACAGGAGGCTCTTGCAGGGTCTAGCAAGCTATTAACATAACAGGGGATAAGAAAATCTTAATTAAACAGAACTTGCAATAAAGAAAGCCTAAATAGGGCTCTCTTTACAGGAAGTGTTTATGGAAGGCTGTGCAAGTCACATGCAGGGAGGTGTGACTAGGGTTCATAAACAAAGGGATTTAACTCCTAAATGGCAGAGGATTGAGCAGTGAGGCTTCAGGGGCATGTTCTATACACCAAAACTACTTCATTAAGCTAAAGTTGTTCAGGTGACTATAGTGTCCCTTTAACTGGAAAGACACATAATAATAATTTATTACAGTTTTTCAAATTATTATTTTTTGTAATCAGTAATTGTTCAATCCTAGGACTGATATTGTATAAAGTGAGATGCAACATACATCTAGTACTGTATACCTTCAATATGATCCCCATAAGACAATCTTCTGAAGATAAGAAAGGTTAAAAAGAATTGTTTGTCAAAATTAAAAAAAAATTAAAAAAAATAATGCATGAATTTATTGTTAAATAATTATATATTCTTCTATTGTGTCTTGGAGAAAAGAGAATCTACCCACAGAATTGGAATAGGTTAGTTTAACATTAACAGCAATAAATATCTAGAAGATTCTCCAGTCACCAAATTCAGAATATATCTTTATATATGGTCTGGATGCTTTTATGAGGGAAAGTCAGAATATTCAGGGATTTACAAGCTAATATCTGGGGTATTAAAATTTTTATGATCTAAAGAGACATCTGAGTCAAGAAGGATTTTTTTTCTTTTTTGTTCAATCAATGTATTTTTCTTTGGGCCGGGGGGCTTCTTTTGGATAAACAGCAGAAATGGAAATGTGTGGAAGAATTTAGTCTTTTTTTTCAGGTATAGGAATATCTGTAAATAGTAACTATAGAAATATATGTTTTGTTTTTTTTTACTCACATTTTATTGTGCTCCAAAGCTCGTAAGCAAATTAACACAGTGCAAACGTTAAAAATAAAGTAATGAAAACTTCAAAGACATTTCAAGATTGAAACATTGGAATGTTGCACAGATGTTTGCTCTGCGCTTATCAAAGGATCATCAAGAGGTTAGAATAGTGACTTAAAAGGCTTGCGTGTCTTTTGTTTGTCAATTATTTGCTAAAGCTCAGTTCAATATGTCAGCGCCATATTATTCATCACATTAATAATAATAGTGTGATTTTAATTCTTAGAAATTGAAGACACTTCCTTTGCTTTTTATTTATCATGCCATGAAAAATGAAAGAGAAAGTGCTACATCTGAAGAAATTCCACAGAACAATCCCACTGCTTTCTATTCTGTTTCAACAAATTTGGTGCCATAACACAACCGCTCAAGTCGTTTTTTGATAAATAACTAAACAGTGTTTCCTGGCTAATCATGGCAGAATCACTTATGGGTAACCCCGCCCCTAACCAGATCAGGACAGGATCAACCAATGAGAAAGAGAGACTGAATACATAAAAGGTCCCTCCTCCTTTCATACCTCAGTCTTTTTTCCTGTCCTTAAAGGACCATTATAGGCACCCAGACCACTTCAGCTCAATGAAGTGGTCTGGGTGCCAGGTCCATCTAGGGTTAACCCTGCAGCTGTAAACATAGCAGTTTCAGAGAAACTGCTATGTTTACATTAGGGCTAATCCAGCCTCTAGTGGCTGTCTCATTGATTTTCCCAGTGAGAAGACGCTTACGTCCATAGGAAAACATTGAGAAATGCTTTCCTATGGACTGACTGAACGCGCGCGCGGCTCTTGCCGTGCATGCGCATTCAGCAGATGACGTCAGAAGAGGGAGGAGAGTCCCCAGCGCCTAGGCAGCCCGGTGCTGGAGAAAGATAAGAATTTAACCCCTTTCTCCCCCTCCAGCTCGGCGGGAGTGGGACCCTGAGGGTGGGGGGACCCAAAGACCCTATAGAGCCAGGAAAATGAGTTTGTTTTCCTGGCACTACAGTGGTCCTTTAACCAGACAGACAGGTATAATTTTACAACCTCTTTTTTCATTTTTTTGGTCATCTTCCCATGTGTACCATGGGTCTCCCAGGCCCAGTTCAGCCTCTCTGTGCCTGAAGGACCTAGTAAAAAGCCTGCATGAGCAAGACTTACTGGGTCAGATTCAAAATTTGAGTTTTGAATCTTACTATTTTATAAAATTGAGTTCTGAGGACTACAGAAGACTTATATTTCCCCCAACAGAACCTAGAGGCAATTTGGGAGATAGACTATTTATTCTATTTCATTTGGGAGTTTTTTCTATACTCTTTTTTCCCAAACTTTTGTGATTTCCTTTTATCCGGAAGTTTTGAACAAGCTTGCATATTGGTATTCCCTTATTCGTTCGCTTTTTTCAGCACCATTCGTTTCTTTTACAATGGGATTCCCTTCTTAGATTTCATTTGTTTATAGTCTTGTTCTCATAATTTATCTACACACACGCAAACTCCTCTCACTTAAAGATACAGTTTTCTTTCAGTTCTTAAAAAGACAAGTTGCAAATCTGTTCCTTCTAAATATTTGGTATTCCAATTGGTTTCTGCCCCTATACTTTCTCTTCTCACTTCACGGTAAAAAATTTTAATGTCTCTATTTCAAAAATATTTTTTTTGGGGGGGGCAAATTCCTTTTGAGGTTTTACATAACTATACACTTTCTACTCTAATCCTTTTTTCTTCTCCCTCTGCCTCTCGCCATACAGGTTCAAAGAAACATAGGTGAGACAAAGTTGGTATATATGAAAGGGGAATAAAAGAGTGCCAAAATATCTCCAAAGAAGAGGAAGAGTATATGGAGTATGGTCCAAAATCATTAGACTCCAAATCAGTAGAGACACTTATTTACCGAATAAGAAACACTCTTAAATTACAAGAGGAAAAGATGGAATCCTTAGAATCCGATAAATTCTTTGAATATCTAAGATCAACAAAAACCCTAATTTCCTGTGCATCCAACTATAAAGGAAATGATCCTTTATGGGCAAAACCTGAGAAAAAAGTGACACTCAAAAACAAGAATCCTAGAATTTATCCCTTTGCAAAGATTGCAAGACTTGGACTGCAATTTCAGAAATCGATGCTGCAGTGATAAAAATAGATGTACCACTTAGAGACTTATCCGTCTCAGCTAGATGGGCTATCTGGTTACATTGATATCTGATATTTCTTCAAAATCCTCCCTTTGTTCTCTTTTTTCCAGGGCAATCTCCTTTTTGGAAAAACCCTTGATGAAGCTATTCAAAAAGCAGCAGACAGCAATAAAGTCTTTTTGCCTCAATGGAAGAGAACCCCATACACAGCCTCATGGAGAGACAATAGGTTTCGAGACAGGTCTTTTCAAGAGAATAGATCTTAATGACCAGAGAAGGAATACAGCAGAAATGCATCTTGAAGAAATTACCAGCCTCCTTCATCATCCGCTAAAACCAATAGAGGAAGTGGATCTTGAATCCCTTCCAAAAAATGTCTGAAGAGCTACAGGCCCATGCAGCCTGCTTAGGAGGAAGACTCCATAATTTCCTCTCTGTCTGGGCCGAAAATAAACAAACTCATGGGTTATGTCTATGCTCAAACAGAACTACAGAGTAGAATTTGACTCATTTTCTCCAAGCAACTCATTCAAAAGGTCAAAAAAGTCTCAAGTGAAGAAAGGGGAGGCTATGATATCCTGCATCTCCAAACTCCTACACCAAGGAATCATAGAAGAGGTTTCTCCTTCAGAGAGATGCAAAGGTATTCAACAGTATTTTTTGCCCCAAAACCCAACGGAAAATGGAGATTAATAATAGATTTAAAAGAAACCAATAAATTCCTAAAACACGTATCATTCAAGGTGGAATCCATATCCACTATTATTCCTAGCATCAGCATAGGGGATTGGCTAACTTCAATAGATCTGAGGGATGCATATTACCATATACCCATCTGCCCTCTTCATCGCAAGTTTGTCCGATTCCACATTACAGAGAAACACTTTCAGTTCAAAGGCCTTCATTTCGTCTTAAGCCTAGCACCCAGAACCTTCCTTCTCAAAAATCTTGGTAGTTCTTATAGCACTTCTGAGGAAACAAGGTCTAAACATCTTTCACTACCTAGACAACATTCTAATAGTTGCTCCTTTTCTTCAAAAAGCCACTCATCAAACCAAGCTTACTCTGAACTGTCTACAAGAACACGAATGCCATAGAAGCAAAGAACACCATAGAAGCAAAGATCTACCTGTCAAAAGAAAGAATAATGAGACTGAAAAACAAGATTTGTTTGGTCCTTCCCAAGCCTTCCATCACAGCCAAGGAATACATGAGCATTCTGGGCTCACTAACCTCTACTATAGGGTTAGGCCGCTGGGCTCAATGGAACTCGAGAATGATCCAATTGAGTTTTCTAAACCAGTTTAATCACAAACACAACAACTGGAAACAAATAATTCAGATTCCGCACCAAGTAAAAGGTCAATTGAAATGGTGGCTTCATAAAGAAAATCTAAAGAGAGAATTTCCTATAGAAGAACCCCCATGGCAAATTATCACTACAGATGCCAGCATGACAGAATGGGGAGCTCACACAGAATCAATATGGATTCTAGGAACTTGGGAACCATCAGAAAGGAGCCTTCACTCAAATCTACGAAAAATAAAGACCATGAATGTTGCCGTAAGAGAACTCCACCAAGTACTCAGAAATCCAAAGTTATCTATATGGACAGACAACAGAGCGGTGGCGGCATATATAAATCACCAAGGAGGTACAAGGAGCAATCTGCAAGAAATATCTCCCCCAATGACTTGGGCACAAATTCATATCAAAGGGATAAAAGCAATCTACCTCCCACGGGCGGAAAATATTCTTGCGGATTTCCTCAGCAGAACATGCATCTTACCAGGTGAGTGGAGTCTGAATCCCAAGGTTTTTAAAGTTCTGACCCCAGATATACCTAATGGCCAACAGAAAGAACGCTCAAGTGGCAAATTACTTTTCTCTCTCAAAGGACCCTCAATCCCTGGATCAAGATGCTCTTTCTCAACCTTGGAACTTTTATCTGGCATATGTTTTCTCTCCGCTACCTCTGATTCCCAGGGTAAAACAATTTGTAAGGAAGGGAAGAAGGTGATAACTATTATTCCGATCTAGCCCAGGAGACCTTGGTACCCTCTTCTCCTAAGGATGTCCATGACCTCTCTGTGGTTACTTCCAATCACTTCAGACCTTCTAATCCAGGGGCCAGCAACCACAACCCATCCAGCTGGAACCTTGAGGCCTGGATGTTGACAAGAGATTCATCCTTTACCAGGCCCTATCTGAAGTAGTAATTAATACTCTTCCTATAGGAAGGAAATCTTAAACTTCTTCTTGCTATTACCGGATTTGGGGAACCTTCAAACAATGGGCAAAAGCTAAATCCTTTGATTTTTTTTTAACACCCTACTCACCTCTACATACTGGAGTTTCTACAGGCAGGCCTAGATAAAGGTTTAAGCCTAAGAACTTTGAATGTACAGTACTCAGCTTTATCTGCTCTTTATAATACTTCATGGGCATTACACCCCCTCATCTCTTCTTTAAGGCTACAATACATTTATGACCTCCAACTCGAAACATAGCTCCTACATGAGATTTATCAATGGTACTGAATGCCTTAACAAAACATCCCTTCGCACCTCTCCAGGATATCTCTATTTAATGCCTTACTTATAAAACTGTGTTCCTATTGGCTATCTCCTCAGCCAAGAGAATTTCTGAAAGTCAAAGTGATGATACTCACACTCTTATATTTCATGATAGAGTGATTCTAAAATTTAGAGAAGTCTTCCTTCCAAAAGTAGTATATAGGTTCATCTGCTTCAAGAAGTGGTTCTCCCTTCCTTCTGTTCTTCTCCGTCTTCTCCAGAGGAAGAGAAACACCGGGAACTTGATGTGAGAGAACATATAAATAAGTACCTATCTATAACCTCTGTGTAGCAGAGCTCCAATACCTAGCATAGGTATCTCTGCTACTCCTTCCTCGTAGCTGAAAGAAGCAGTATAATAATCCAATACACTTTCCCCCCAGCAACTAGATGACACATAGTTCTGGGAGTCAACTGATTTTTATATTGGCCATGCACGGCTTTTATCGCCAGATCCCTATATGGGGTCTGGCATACAATAATACAGGGCTTTTCCTCCCAGGATCCTCTACAGAAAAATATACAATATTCTAAAACACCCCAAAAATACATTTTCAAAAGGGGTTAATTTGATTGTATGGGAGGTCAGAAGGTTTATAGTCTTAATTCCTCTGGGACGCTGGGACCCCAACAGAGCTGCTCTGTAAGTTGTGAGAAGTCACACATAAGTGGCCTGGAAGTCTGGTTTAAATATAAACTAACTCTCTAGCTTGCCAAATATCTAGATTCCCTGTTAGATAGGGGGTCCATTGAAATGTTGATGGCCATTAGCCTTGTGTTCCAGTATCAGATCCAAAAGAAACATTAATGTATACCCACAGATTAATCATTAAGCCTCATTCCTATTATATTTAGAATGGGACAAGCACCATCTTCTAATCAAGCCCAAACATGATTTGCGAACAAGGGGACCACACAACGTTGGTTTGGTACACAAACAAGAGGGTAGGGCAGTATGGACAGCTGAACAAAGGGAGTAAAGGTGTAATTAGGTCCTCTATCCCGCTATACTCTGACTTTAGGAAAACCAATAAATTATTTGTACCTCCTTCCAGACTTCATAAAGGAGAAGCAGCTTTATCCTCTACTTTAACCCCTTAAGGACACATGACGGAAATATTCCGTCATGATTCCCTTTTATTCCAGAAGTTGTGTCCTTAAGGGGTTAAGGTGCTGATAGCTTCTGTTATAACGGATTCCTACCTACAGAACAAGTTAACTCCTCCAGCTAAAATTAGAGCTCACTCCACCAGATCCCTGGCTACATCTTGGACTGATTGGGCAGAGGTTCCCCCGAATGACATCTGTAGGGCAGCTACTAGGTCCACTCCAACAACTTTTATTGAGCACTACAAACTGGATCTTCTAACTCCTACTACTTCCTTTGGGAAGGGATTCTTGTCGACAGTTACTATGCATAATAAAAACTAGATATCATTTTGCAGCAAATGGAGTTTGTGTTAATTATTTTTTTTATTTTCCTTCCCTCCCTTTCAATTATCAGCTTTGGTATTACCCATACGTAATGCTGCCATGATTAATCATGAATAAGGAAAATTAAATTACATACTTATCTAGTAATTTTTCAGTTTCCCACCCTTCTTTCTTTTTAACTATACTGAGGTATAAAAGAACCTTTAATGTCTCTCGTCCTATTCAGTCTCTCTTTCTCTCTTTTTTTTATTGGTTGATCCTGTCTGGTTTGGGGTGGAGCTACCCATCAGTGATGCTGCCATAATTAATAGCCAGGAAAAGAAAATTACAAGGTAAGTATGTATTTTAGATTTCCTTATTTGTGCTAAACTGAAAACTGACTTTGCAATATTTTTTGTTTCCAAAATAGCCATCATAGAAGAAGAATTGAGTGAAAGAATCGTTCCAGAGAATTCCGTTTGCAAACTCGGTTTTGCATTCACCAAAACCAAAGCTAATTATGTGCAACTTAAACCACTGGTGAGATCAAATGAGAAGGGTCATATTTTACCCTTCGAAATAGTTGATGTCCCATGAATATTCCCTGCCCCAATCTTGAATACCTCCAGCATAAAAAAAAAAAAGTCTTTGTACATTGGTGCTAGTAGTGTTGCTATGGCAGCACTAACATGTTTACAATGGGATGGTAGAGTTACCATGTTAACATCGACATGTTAACAGTGTCATGCAGATTTGCTATGGCCTCACTAACATGTTTACAATGGCATGGTAGTGTTGTTATGGTAACATCAACATTCTTACAGTGTCATGGTAGAGTTCCTGTGGCAACGCCAACATGTTTACAGTGTCCCGGTTGCTATAGAAACACCATGTGCCAGTAGGGTTGCTATGGCAACACGACTTATTTAAGAGGTTTCCATGTTCTAGCCTGGAAACATGACATTAACTTGTATTTCTCCTATTAATCCCTAATGGGAAAAGTTAAAAATCATGGCAGCTGCCACTTATTGACCACAAACAGTTACACTTTGTAGCATGTTGAAACAGCTGATAGTCAGTAACTTTACAGTCATTTTAGAGATCAGCAGCTTATCAATAACTGATTGTGACAAGCATACAATCAAGCCCTTCGTATGGATGAAAAGCTGGTTGGACGTTCCCATAAAGTAATTGAAAAGCAAATAGTGTGAAATCATTTTTAATTTTCTATAAAGTCTGCATTTGTGTGCACATCACCTGCTCATGTAATTCAGCTTGTACCTGTATTAACACACAGTCCATTACATTAATTTCTTTGCACGCATAATTCATCTATAAATAAGCACCACTGAAGCAAGAATCACATCTGAATGCCTTTAGAGATAATGTAATTCCTCTTGTATTTATTTCACCATGTTTTAATACATTAATAAACGTGAGTTTTTATCTATCTGCAGAAGGCGTCTACGTAGTTACTATCCATTCAAGTTCTGCTGGTTCAATGGTGTAAGAGTAAAGCATGTGGCGTCCTGCAGGAAGGAAGAGGAATGATGGAATGATCAAAAAGTACAAAACAAGATGGAGGCTTTCTCTGAATCTACTACCACTTATGCAGAGTCTGTCGTAATGCAGTTACGCAATCTGCTAAACGTTATTAATGGTAATTATCTTGTACTGTTCATATAATAATACCAATAGTAACATGTGATCCTTTGCATTCTTTAATAATTCTTGAAGTCTCAGGAATGGCTCCTTTACTGATGTCAGGAGTGGAAATCCTCGACCACAATGCCTTGTTCTTTGTCTGTGCTACTCGGGTACAATGTTGGTTTCTCTGTTCTGTATACTTGCTTCCGAATCCTTCTTATTTAACTTAATCACTATATCACTGCATGTTGCACATTTATTTCTCATCCCAAAATGCAGGTCTCTGCATTTATCTATGTTAAATTTAATTGGCTATGTACCTACCTAGAGGTTTAGTTTTTCCAAACCCTCTGTAGAGACATAATTGGCTTCTCAGACTGAATTAATTTACCCTGTTTTGTATTATTTTGAATGTTGCCAATTTCAACGTCCCGTGAGATCAATAAATGAACTCTCCAAGTACTATAACCACTATAACCACTAAAGCTATGGTGCCAGAACTGAACAGGCACCATCCGATGGTAAGGTATCAAACTGGTTTTTATCGTGATTTGACAATTTGCCTCATCACTGTCAGGAAACTGACAGGGATCCAATACGCAGAGTGCGCACAGAAGGAGGTACGTATACCGGACCTTAGAATGGCCGGACTAACGTAAGGACAAGCAAGAATAGTCAAAAGGTAAGCCGAGGTCAAGGGAGCCGGAGGACAGGTAAGCGAGATACAAGCCGAGTCAAAGGAGAGGAGAGGACAACAGGACAAAAGACAAGCAAGGGTCAAAACCGGAAACACAAGATAAAGAACGCGCTGAGTGACTAGCAAGCTAGAACCACGACAGGGCAATGAGCAGTAGTAAAGGTTTCCTTTAAATACCCTGTACCTAAATAGAGACCACGCCCCCAAAAGGTCCGGAATAGCGGTTCCCGGCACTTTATGCAAATGCCGACGTCATGACGTCGACGCTAGCCGTCGCGTCATAAAAGGGGGAGGAGCTAGCGCGGCCGGCGCGAAAACGGCCGGAATATGCCGAAATGCTAAGGGAAGGGAGCCCCTAAGCAGAGAGGATGTCCTCCCTGGATACATCACCAACAGGTACCCTGACAGTACCCCCCCTTCTAGAAACGCCCACCGGGCGGATGGGACCTGGCTTAGAAGGAAAACGAACGTGGAAGGCCCGAAGAAGACGAGGAGCATGCACGTCTATACCAGGAACCCAAGACCTCTCTTCAGGACCATAACCTTTCCAGTCTATGAGGTATTGCAGCTTCCCCCTAGAAATACGAGAATCAAGGATGGACTTGATGATATATTCCTCCTGACCATCCACACGGACCGAGGATGGAGGAGCAGAGCGGGAGGAAAATCTGTTACAAACAAGAGGTTTCAATAACGACACATGAAAAGAGTTAGGGATGCGTAGAGTAGGAGGTAGATCCAGCAAATAAGAAACCGGGTTGATCCTCCTCAGTACCCTGTAAGGACCAATGTAACGAGGAGCAAACTTCAAGGAAGGAACTTTCAGGCGAATGTGTCTGGTACACAACCAGACCCTATCCCCCGGAGAAAAAATAGGAGCAGGACGTCTACGCCTATCAGCATGTGACTTAAACACCGCGGAACTACGTTCAAGAATTTGTCGAGTCTGATCCCACAACTTTCTCAGGTTGGCTATATGAATATCAACCGACGGTATACCCTGGGAAGGAGACACCGACGGAAGAACAGTAGGGTTAAAGCCATAGTTCAAGAAAAAGGGGCTATTATGAGTGGAACCACAAACAAGGTTGTTGTGAGCAAACTCCGCCCAAGGAATCAGACCGACCCAGTCATCCTGGTGTTCAGAAACAAAACAACGTAGATATTGCTCAATTTTTTGGTTAGTGCGTTCGGCTGCTCCGTTAGATTGAGGATGATAGGCCGAAGAAAAATTCAGTTTGATGCCCAACTGTGAACAGAAGGATCTCCAAAAACGGGAAATAAATTGGGAACCCCTGTCTGACACAATCTCATTGGGAATACCATGTAAACGGAAAATTTCTCTAGCAAATATCACGGCCAGTTCGGGGGAGGACGGAAGTTTAGGCAAGGGAACGAAATGAGCCATTTTAGTAAACCTGTCAAGGACCGTGAGGATAACTGTATGCCTATTGGAAGCTGGTAGATCAACAATAAAATCCATAGCCAAACAAGCCCAAGGTTTGTTGGGAACGACTAAGGGCTGCAATAAACCACAAGGGAGATCCCGCGGAAGTTTATTCCTGACACAAACATTGCAAGCCTTGACAAAGTCTTCCACATCCCTACGTAAACCGGGCCACCAGAAGTCTTTGGAGATCAGGCAGTAAGTTTTGTGGATGCTGGGGTGACCAGCGATCTTGCTATCGTGGAAACAGCGAATAATGTCCACTTGGAATTTGGGAGACACGAACAAGCGGCCCACAGGAGTACGTTCGGGAGCAAGAGATTGTTCGTTCTGAATATCAGCGAGCAATGGAGAGTGTATTTTGACATTGGTGTTGGCGATAATATTGACTTCAGGAATAATAGGGAACAAAGTATCCTCTGTAGAGGTGGTAGGTTCGTGCTGACGTGACAAAGCGTCTGCCTTAGTGTTCTTAGAACCAGGCCTGTAAGTAAGCACATAATTAAAGTGTGTAAGGAACATAGACCAACGTGCCTGCCTGGCAGATAATCTTTTGGCCTCCCCCATATACGATAAATTCTTGTGGTCAGTCAAGATAGTAACTGGGAGGAAGGTGCCCTCTAACAAATGTCTCCATTCCTTTAATGCCATAATGATAGCTAAAAGTTCTCTATCACCAATGTCATATCTCCTTTCAGTGTGTGACAGTTTCTTGGAAAAAAAACCGCAAGGGTGCAGCGGCTTATCTAAACTTTGTCTTTGGGATAACACTGCGCCTATCCCTGTTTCAGACGCATCAACTTCAAGTAAAAAGGGTAGAGAGGTATCAGGATGAACTAATACAGGTGCTGAGGCAAAAGACTGTTTGAGCGTTTCGAAAGCAGATAAAGCCTCAGTAGACCAGGTTTTGGTATCGGCTCCTTGTTTGGTCATATTAGTGATAGGAGCGATAACAGAGGAGTACCCTTTAATAAAACGTCTGTAATAATTAGAAAATCCAAGAAATCTTTGTATGGCTTTGAGTCCCTTAGGTAAAGGCCAATCTAAAATCGATTTTAGTTTGGTCGGGTCCATCATAAACCCGTCTTTGGAAATTACGTAACCTAAGAAAGTTACCTGAGACTGGTCAAAGCTACATTTTTCCAATTTACAATACAATCCATGTTGTAAAAGTTTCTGTAATACCTTTCTGACTTGTCTATGATGTGAATTAATGTCTCTAGAATGGATTAATATATCATCCAAATATACAATTACACATTCATGTTGGAATTCTCTAAGAACTTCATTGATCAAGTCTTGGAAGACGGCCGGGGCGTTACAAAGCCCAAACGGCATTACGGTATACTCATAATGCCCGTAACGGGTATTAAATGCTGTCATCCATTCATCTCCTTGTTTAATTCGCACTAAGTTATATGCTCCTCTTAAGTCAAGTTTAGTAAAAATACTCGAGCCCTTTAGTCTGTCAAAGAGTTCAGTAATCAAAGGAATAGGGTAAGCATTTCTGATAGTAATTTTGTTCAATCCCCGATAGTCTATACAAGGACGTAAGGTACCGTCTTTCTTTTCTACAAAAAAGAAACCCGCCCCCGCCGGAGAAGAAGACTTTCTAATAAATCCCTTGTCTAAATTCTCCTTGATATATTCCTCTAAAACTAAGTTTTCCTTGGTGGATAGAGGGTATACCGTACCCCTGGGAGGCATAGTACCAGGGAAAAGTTTAATAGAACAGTCATAAGACCGGTGGGGAGGTAAAGTATCCGCCTTACCCTTGTCAAATACAGATTTGAGGTCTAGATATTGTAATGGTATCTGAACGTCTGTGGATTGAGAAGTGTTAGCATAAGAGTTTACGGGGCAAACAGAAGTAACTCTCTGCAGACATTCTTTCCTACAACCCATACCCCAAGAAACGATTTCTCCACCCTCCCAGTCAATCTGAGGGTTGTGTCTCTTGAGCCAAGAATATCCTAGAACCACTGGGACTGCCGGGGAGGAAATTAACAGAAGGGAAATCAACTCTTCGTGGAAAATACCAACAGTAAGCTTAACGGGTTCGGTCTCATGGAATATTACTGGTTCAGATAAAGGTCTACCATCTATGGCCTCAACGGCCAAGGGTGTATCTCTCAATTGGAATGGGATACAATGCTTATTAGCGAAAGTTTGGTCTATAAAGCTTTCTGCTGCTCCAGAATCTAATAATGCCATCGTAGCAATAAACCCCTTTTCCCAAGCTAGAGAGACAGGAATCAGAAGCCTATGGTCTTTTTTATTATGCATAGAGGACAGTAATGAAACACCCAAGGCCCGTCCTCTAAGGGAACTTAGGTGCGAGCGTTTCCCGGACGATTAGGGCAACTAAGACGTAAGTGACCTCTCAGCCCGCAGTATAAACAGAGACCCTCCCTTCTCCTGTACTGTCTCTCAGCCTCAGATAAGCGAGTATTACCTATTTGCATAGGTTCTGGTGGAGTAGGATTATAGGAGTCAGGGTTCTGAAATGAGGGAGCGAGTCTTACAGGAAGTCTAGTAACTCTTTCCCGAGTGTTCTGCCTCTGTCTCATGCGTTCATCTATTCTGGAAATGAAGGATATTAAATCCTCTAAATTTTCCGGAAGTTCTCTTGTGGCAATTTCATCTAAAATTTCATCAGACAACCCATTCAAGAAAACATCCATAAAAGCTTGTTCGTTCCATTTCACTTCTGCTGCCAATGATCTAAACTCTAGAGCATATTCTACAAGGGTCCTATCCTGTTGTTTAAGGCGTAACAGGGATCTGGCCGCATTAATCTTCCTCCCTGGGGGGTCAAAGGTTCTTCTAAAAGCCGTGACAAACGCAGTGTAGTTGTAGACTAAAGGATTGTCATTCTCCCAAAGGGGATTGGCCCATCTAAGTGCTTTATCTATTAGCAGGGTTATAATAAAGCCTACCTTAGCCCTGTCAGTGGGGTAAGCCCGGGGTTGTAGTTCGAAATGTATACTTATCTGGTTTAAAAAACCACGACAAGCATCAGGCGAACCCCCATATCGTAATGGTGACGTGACATGGGAAGATGCGCCTACAGTGGCTACTTCCAAACCAGTACTTAGCGAGTGGCTAGCAGTGGAACGTATTTCTTCAGACTGGGTACTGGAGCGTGTCAACAAAGTTTGTAGCGCTAAAGCCATTTGGTCCATTCTATGGTCCATGGCCTCAAATCTGGGGTCAGGAGGACTAGCACCTGCAGGATCCATCTGGCCCTGTCGTAATGTCAGGAAACTGACAGGGATCCAATACGCAGAGTGCGCACAGAAGGAGGTACGTATACCGGACCTTAGAATGGCCGGACTAACGTAAGGACAAAGCAAGAATAGTCAAAAGGTAAGCCGAGGTCAAGGGAGCCGGAGGACAGGTAAGCGAGATACAAGCCGAGTCAAAGGAGAGGAGAGGACAACAGGACAAAAGACAAGCAAGGGTCAAAACCGGAAACACAAGATAAAGAACGCGCTGAGTGACTAGCAAGCTAGAACCACGACAGGGCAATGAGCAGTAGTAAAGGTTTCCTTTAAATACCCTGTACCTAAATAGAGACCACGCCCCCAAAAGGTCCGGAATAGCGGTTCCCGGCACTTTATGCAAATGCCGACGTCATGACGTCGACGCTAGCCGTCGCGTCATAAAAGGGGGAGGAGCTAGCGCGGCCGGCGCGAAAAAGGCCGGAATATGCCGAAATGCTAAGGGAAGGGAGCCCCTAAGCAGAGAGGATGTCCTCCCTGGATACATCACCAACAGGTACCCTGACAATCACAGAGTCTCGTCTGTCTTCCATGCCGCATCCGCTGCTTCCAAACTTTTCCAACATAAGAAGTCAGATTGTTTCAAAGTGCAAAACAAACCACTGCCTTTGGACGTGCTTTCCCACCTCTCTGTACTCCCCTCTCTTTTTTCTGTACCTCTCCCCCCCATTTGTTGAAAATCAATAAACTTTAATTGAAAAAAACAAAACAAATCACAAATGAATTGGTTTCTTCGGGTAACTTGATTCTTTACCACACAAAGGTAGAACTTAATAAAGGAATATTTACTATGAACAAAAATAGTCACAGTGCATACAATAAAAAGAAAACAAACAAATTATTTACATCAATAACAGATAAAAGCAAAAAGAAGAAATTAACAGAAGTTCTAATTACTCACATAGAGAGATGGCGAGTCACTCAAAATTAGATTTATACCCCGAGCAAGTACACTAGACAATTACATATCATTGGATATATACCCTCTGTATTAATCTCAGGTATCCAGGCCTTGTCTGGAAGTGGAGATAAGGCATACCTATAGAAACAATAAGTTACCATCCCCTTGTGTTCCAGATGAACATCAATTCCAAACTGACTTTGTTACAATTCTTTAAATTCCATAGATATTTCACACTTCTCACTCATGTAATTCACAAACGGAGGATACCGCACTCACACTTAGGAGTTCAGGTGCTTATCAGGGCCAGGGTTTGCAAAACCCAGTTTAGTAGATAAACTAAATTAGGGCCAGGCACTCAGGATTGCTGCAGGAAGGCAGGTTTATTGAAACAAAACGTGCAACGTTTCGGCCTACACAGAGGCTTGATAAAGGCCTCTGTGTAGGAGAAAATGTTGCACTTTTTGTTCAATAAACCTGCCTTCCTGCAGCATTTCTGAGTACCTGGACCTAATTTATTTTATCTATACTTCTAGCGGACTTCACAATTCCTTCCAAACGACTTATGTGGCGGTACCCATATTTAGACTCTATACGAAGGATTTGTTTTCCACGTTCTAAGTATGCACAAAAGGTGGTACGATAATTAATCTGTGAGTTATTATTAATGTTTCTTTTGGATATGACACTCGGACACAAGGGTTATTCTTAAACGGACACTATAAGCACCCAGACCACTTCAGCTCATTGAAGGGTTTGGATTCAGTGTCCCATCACCCTTAACCCTGAGCAAGTAATTATTGCAGTGTTTAATAAACTGCAATAATTACCTGCTAGAGATAACTCCACCTTTAGTGGTTATCTACCAGACATCCACTAGAGGGACTTTTGGGTGGTTAGGCGACTTTTGGTGGCCTAAATGATGCTTGAAGTCCTCACGCTATGCATGAGGACTCCCAGCGTAACCGGAATCCCCAGCGCATACGCATTAGGTCCCCCCCGCCGACGAGGAGTGAAGGCGGACCCGAGCCAGCACCAAGTGAAATCAGTGGTGGACCCAGGCAAGTGACTAATGGGATTTTTAACCCCTTCTGCAACATGAGGGGGAGGGGGGGAGATTGACGAAGGGGAAAGCTATAGTGCAATTCAAGTTGTAAACCATCTCATCCTCTATCACATTCCTATATAATGTACATTAATGCTTTCTGACATCTGCAAAGAGGCCAATTCATCAATGCACAAAATCACATTAAATAACAATATGAATTATGCATGCTTGCTGTGACACTTGTTGGCTTGGAGTGCTCAACTTACACTCTCAGCCAACTGAGAGCCTGATTTACTCTAAACAGTGACTTCTTCTGGCTTCTCCTGCTGAATTGGGGGCAGGGGCACCTGCTAGGACCCAGGTAAGTTGTAAACTGCACTAAAATGGTGACTGTTGAGCTTCAAGTGTTCCTTTAATAAACACATGAAAGACGCGCAGACTTATATCAAAACTTTGAAATACTCCACTTATTACAATTGTCCAACATGAAAATATTCCATTAATTACACTCAGCGCTCTATCTGTAAGCAAAGCTTGGAATGAAACCCATTTCTTTTAATTCATACAATATCCTTTTTGTGTGGAACCACATCAAATCTTTAGCTTTCACGTTATACAAATTGAGTTTGTACTACATGCTAAGTAATGTATCAAGTACAGCAGAAACTCTCCTTTAACAAATAAATGTTATTGAAATGTAAATAATCGCACGATTGCCTGATATAAAAATGCAATCACAATAAGAGTACTAATTACATCTATTAAGTATTCTCCTCGTAGAGTTTTCGCACTCATGGGTAATGTCTCAGAATTAATACCATTCTTAGATGCAGAGTAAAACAGGATTGTTAATCCTCTTGTGGTAAGAGACAGCTGTATTCTTTCTGTATGTATATAATACTCCCCGCTACAGACAATCAATTTGCTGTCAAAAAGGAAAACAATTATTTAGAGGCTGCTGTTATCAGCCGTGTGCAGTAACTATTGGCAGATAAAAAGGTCAGTTCAATTCATCTTGAGCTGAGAGATAACACTCACAATATCTACTGCTACGAGGCTTTCTCTTCATTCAGCAGGCCGTATAATTACATCAGATAGGAAGCTGGAGCAACAAAAAAATGGATGTAATTATTGGTAAGCAAGAAGTGTTTTGCAAACAAGCGGGGCTTGGTTTCATTAAAAACGTGATACAGCATATCGCACTGCGTGTGAATAATGGCTTAATTACCCAACTTGGAGTTCAGATTACTCTCCTTATTTAATACAGTTTCTTATTGCCTAATTCAATTTTCTCATAAAATATGTGTTTTTATGTGTTTGCAAGTCATCTATCACAATATTTCCTTGTTATATTTGTACTCACAAACACATGCGCAAAATACATATTGGCGAGCCATACATCATAAGCATACTAAGTATAATAAGTAACAAAAATTATAATTATTAAGGTGTCCTGGAAATATCAAAACAATATCATGAGACCAAATGTCTCTAGAACCCCATGACACTATTTTCCTTAATACACAGTTTTATTCCATTTATTTCATATGCCAACTGTATCATGAATACCCAGTTTTATCCGAGAGCTAGGATTATTCCGCTTAAAGCCTTATCTAAGAGCTGATCGGAGGCTCTCTCCTTGTGAGTGTACCTTTACCATTCCATTATCTTTGACACTGTATATATTATGTTACACTATTGGTGTATTTTTGTGTTTCTATTTCATATGTGACAACTTTAAGAAAATGCATAATTTTCTTAAGACCTGATTATTATTCAGCAAGGACAACAGATTGACCTCAAAGAATACTATTTCCAGCAGGTTTTATTTCAGTACCATAAGGACTTTCTCTTCCGGATTTTTAAACATACTTGCTTAGTTAAAATTCGTATTTGGCGCAGCCTGTTCCATTTTTTTTATTTTTGTTAAACTCCAGTTTCTACGGGAGCATAACTCACACAAATCTTGGGGAGACCGGGACATTTAAGTGTGAATAATAATGCACGGATGATATTGTCCACTATGCAGTTATAAAAATATGGGGTCTCTGCACTCAAACCTGATGCTCGTTTGTCGCAATTCAGCTTATTAAACTTATTGTAACCAATTTAATTATTAATACTCTGATGTTCAAAACCTATTGACTATGTCTGCATGCTGTATTGAGTTGCAGTCACATGACTGGCTGATCATTGCATTAATGAGCAGGTATACATATAGGAATATTCTGTATGGGGTGTACAATGTTTCTTGTTTGCAACAAATTTAATTTCAGTTTCATTTACAAGTATTTAAACCCCCATCCCAAGCAGTAATTAGTCCTCGTCTGGCTAGAGCTCAGATCTATCTAATGCACAAGAATGCTTAGGAAAGACAAATCGTTTTTTATTGCACTTAAAAAAGTGGTAGTTTAAATGATGTCATTGGAATATGGTCTTTTACCCAAAGTTGTATTTAATATGCATTAAAAATGTAAATGAACACATGTGTGACCCCTTACGTTCATGACATTACTATTTGACAATCAAAGGGTTTTCAAGTTAAACTGGTGAACAAAAGTGCACTTTTAACAGTTGTTCAAATATGATAAACGAAATGTAATTGTTGCTAATAATTATTATGATTAGGCAGTTTGAGTAATATTGAATATTTCTTACCATTTAAGGATGTTGTCAATGGGCAATAAAACCCCTCAACACGGTTCTTACCCAGGTAAGTAAACAAAGAGACACAATGCTCTGGTACATTATTGGGTACCTAGGTTTGGATATGGTGTTGGACATTCCATTGTACATGAAGTATATACATTACATTTTTGTTACATATGATTTTGTCTATTTTGTGAAATAGACACTGTTTACCTTGTTTTCTCTCCATTACGGTTCCTTTTATCTGCTCCATTACACCTGCACTGCAGGCTTCTGATATCTTGTCATGTCTGGTCTTATTTGCCGTTTTATCTCTGATACTGAATAAATGAAAATGTTTATTTGCTTTTATCTAGACATAGATTGTGATGACAGATAAAAGACACTTTTTTCCATCAGGTTCTGCCTATTTTCTAAAAATGTGTGGACATTGTGTGTCTGTCCCAAGCTTTATGGCACTCTTCAAAAATGTCAAGCTGTTTGTAGACCTGTCGGCTGCAATCCTAGCAAAGCGCAAGGAACTGGCACCTATCACGAAAGCACTCCGGGATGCAGAAGTCCTCTACAAATGGGGTTACCCCACACACCTCATAGTGAAAAGGAATGGTGCGGATCACCAAATATTCACAGCATCAGAAGGAGCCCGAATACTCCAGGATTGGAACATACAGGTTACCCTTCAAGACACAGCAGACCCACCTCAAGGCCCCATAAATGAACCTATGAAAATTACTAAGGACTGGTCTACTGGAACAAAGCATAAGTAAAACAGACTTACACTAACCCACCGAGCTGAATAAGCCGACAAGCCAAAATATCGTAACTTATGGATATGTGAGCATGTTGTATCTATCGTTATGTTCTCTTTTTTTTTTTTCTCTCTCGCTCAGTAATTCGACTACTCTACTTCTAATCATACTGTATGTATATGTGTTATAAGGTTACCAGGATACCTAGCATTATAGAACGATATTGAGTATATACATTTAAACTGTCGATATATAGCTGAAGCACAACCCAAAGCAAACTACATACTGTTGGCTTAGTGAATGTTTAAATCACAATTCTAGCACCCACACGGGCAGTTCTAACTCAGGATCACCCTCCCTCCAATTAGGCTCCATAGGGCCATTAAAATCTTCACCATGGTCAGATAGTTTAAATCTGACCTTTCTTATGTACATAGTTCTCGTTTGGTTCCCCATTCTTACCTCATTCCTATACCCTTCCACAAACATATGTGAAATCAGGTCTTAAGGCACAGGCCATCATAAGAACCTCACACCTAGACAATGCTCTTATCTGAACAACCAAATACACGCACAAATTAGTAAACTAGAGACATGGCGAATACTGAATCACCCAACTACTGGGAAAGATCAGCAAGGGCTGAACAGAGACCCAACCTACACACAGGCAAACACGACCAAGTCATGTTGCATTACGAAAAGCACCCACAGGGTACCCATATGGCTCTGACTATCTTTTCGCTGAATACCAAGGGATTGAACTCACCCCATAAGAGGAGGCTGGCCCTCGAAGAAGCTAAAAAATCGAAAGCATCAGTGGCTTTCTTTCAAGAAACCCATTTCTTAAACGCTAAAATGCCCAAATTCTTTTCCAAATGCTACCCAATGGGTTTTCACACTGGATACACTCAATCAGCAAAGACATAGCCTTCTCATTGCAAAAGAAGGTTGGAGATAAGGAAGGTAGATTCCTTCTCATCCAATGTCTTATTAATAATGAACACTATACCTTCATAAACGTCTACGGCCCACATGACAACCAGATATCTTACCGGAATAAAATCTTATCGCTTGCAGACACTTACAAATTTGGGAATTTGATCATAGGGGGAGACACGAACTTCATTTTTTACTTTACATGTCTCTCACAAAACTACTAATAGGCATACCACCTCCTCCTGTGCCATTAGAAAACAATTACACAACTCAGGTTACGTGGACATATGGAGGGTCCTCCGCCCCTCCGAAAAAGACTTTACTTTTCACTCACAAGCACACAACTTTTACTCGAGGATAGATAGATTCCTCTTACATACATCATTAATACCCAAAGTTCAATCCACACAGATAGGTCTTATAACGTGGTCGGACCATGCACCAATTACCCTCACGCTGTCAACCCAATTCCCCAACAAAGGCCGAGGTTCTTGGCGACTAAATGAGTCATTACTAAGGGACTCTCAACTCACAGCACAAATAAAAACAGAATTAGAAACGTATTTTCACACTAACACCTCAGATGATATCTCTATAGAAATGATATGGCAAGCCCACAAAGCAGTAATTAGAGGCCTGTTTATCAAACATGCTAGCTATGCCAAAAAACAACGAATGCGTACATTTGACGACCTGATCCAGCAGATCACGACCCTTACACACTCTAACAAAACAAACCTTACGCCAGAAAATAACACCAAACTAAGGATCCTGCAGGCCAGACTTAAAGAACTTGAAATAGACAAAACTAACTACATTCTACAGAGGTTTAAACTTAAATTCTTTGCCTAAGGAAACAAAGCAGGAACACTTCTGGCGTCCAAATTGAAAACACGCATGGCCAACTCTAGAGTGGCATACATTTTAACATCGGACAAAACAAAGAATATGAACCCACAAGATATAGTGAAAACATTTGCACGATATTACAGCTCCCTTTATAACCTCAAAAATGACACCACCACACCCCCGCCATCCCAAGCACAAGTGCAAGAATTCCTTAATACAGTAAACCTCCCAACCTTAACTCAATCTGAAATAGATGCAATTACCAAACCATTCACGACAGACAAATTGAAAACTACAGTTGCGAAACAACCCCCCCACAAATCACCAGGACCAGACGGTTTTACCAATCTCTGTTACCAAACCTTCTCGGATACACTTTGCCACACTTCGCAAAACTCCTTAATCATTGCTTCACTGTCGGCGAAATGCCACCCCCATACCTCCCCTGACTGTTGGAGATGCGGAAGAGACAAGGGAACGATGACACATATATGGTGGGAATGCCCAAATATTAACCCACTATGGATAGAAACACAAAAAAATTGGGAACTAATGGCAATCAAACTCCCACCACTTACACCTACACTGGGCCTGTTTCTACTGTTCCCAGGTACATTATCCCACACAGATAAAAAATTAACGGTATTGATGATTTTAGCAACACGGAATGTTATAGCATGCCACAATGATATGGCTCAAAACAAGGCAATTTCTCCGATACGAACTGCTATCTGCTACCACAATAAAGCAAACCACTACCATGAGATATAATTGGCAGAGATGGACTGAGACAGAAAAAGATATGGGATGTGACACCTGTAACGGACCGTTTTGCACAAAAGGGGAAAAACCGTTTAGGCGATCGGCCCCCTTTCCAGAGATACAGGCACAGCTACTGCAGAACACCAAACTCCCGAACTGGATACAAAATAGCACTCCAACTCCCGAACTGGAACCTCCCAAATAGCTGCTAGCAGACGAACAGGAAAAGCAGACGAACAGCTTACACTCCTGGCAATCAGTCTCTAACAGCATACAGTGAATCCCCCCAAGAGCGAGACAAGGCTCCGTGTTGAGGGTCAAGCAGTGGTCTGAGGTGCTGGCACACCCAGCCTGATTTTTATTACAGTCTTGCAAATACAGGACCGCCCACAGGGAGGTATAAAACAACCAATCACATCACAGTTACATCCCACATATTCCCTCCCTTTATCCTGAGAGGAAACTCAATTATACATACAGTTAAAACATACTTTCTACCCAACTTTCATAACTCTAAAACCATACATCACATTCACATAAAATTACATATGCACAATCAATCCATTCAGGGGAACAACATATTCAAAATGGCACAAATCAGACAAGGGGTTCAAAAGTTAGTAAAAAGTCCTTTGTGACTAAATGAAGCATGGCTTTCTGGCCCAAACCAGTTTCAGAGTCTTCTATCCTGGAGATAAGTAATTAAATTATCTCCCAGGACAGACACAAGACTCCATTAAGCACATGGTTGCAAAAAGACACAAAACACTTTAAAATACATAAAGTCACCTTTACACAGAACACACAGACATTTCACATATCCCCAGATAGCTGGGATCTGAGTGCACATTATTAGATGAATGGCACTCAGATCACACAAATAAGCCTTTCTGCAGGGGAAATAAACAGTTTAACCTGCAGGGCCATAGTCCAAAGGGAGCAGGCGAGCAACCAGGCTTCTCCAGTTCACAGTGGCGAGGTTGGTTTTGCCACAACACCCTAAGCTTCTCTGTCTACCCACAACACCCACAGCCAAAACAACACCCACTCCCCACCTCATAGTACCAGCTAGGTGATGATGGAAATGTACAGGTTGAACACACATGTAGACGGAGAAGATCCGACACTGAATAGATATAGTTAAAACATGCCCATGTTAGCTTACACCTTATTTTTATATCTAAGACATAAGCAAATATTAAGCGGATGAAGAGTAGCACTGGATAAAACAGTTGGCACAATAGGTGACTTATATGTGTCACCTAACATGGTACTAAATATGGAGTATAAGCCTATATAAATATCTGTTAAAACACTATGCTAAACCTATGTTAAAACTGTGTTGACCGTATCATACTCATGGTACATTTATATATGAGACCTGTAAACGCATAAATGTGTTTGTTTCACCCCCCGTTACCTCCCTTTTTCCTTTTTGTACCCCTATTATAAGGAAAATTTTCAATAAACTACAAGTAAAAAAAAATAAAAAAAATACAGAATTATAACCCATTGCAATTATCCTGTACAACAAGCATGTCAAACTCGCGGACCAGCTCAGAGTTCCTGCTCCTCACTGTTCCCTCGCGCGCGCCGTCTAAAGTGAAGCCGGGCGCCAGAATATGACGTCATATTCCGGCACCTGGCATCACTAAACCGCGCGAGGGATCAGTGAGGAGCAAGAAGGACCCCAGGGAGATGCCCCACATCGGCTCCAAAAGGTAAGGAGCAATAAGGAAACTTATGTGTGTGTCTGTCTGTCTGTCAGTGTGTGTGTCTGTCTGTCTGTCGGTGAGTATGTGTCTGTGTGTCTGTGTGTGTGTGTGTGTGTCTGTCAGTGAGTATGCATGTGTGTATGTCTGTGTGTGTGTGTGTGTGTCTGCCAGTGAGTATGTGTGTGTCTGTCAGTGTGTGTGTGTCTGTGTGTCTGTCTGTCAGTGTGTGTGTCAGTGTGTCTGTGTGTGTGCCTGTCTGTGTGTGTCTGTCAGTGAGTATGTGTGTGTGTGTCAGTGAGTATGTGTGTGTGTCAGTGAGTATGTGTGTGTGTGTCAGTGAGTATGTGTGTGTGTCAGTATGTGTGTGTGTCTGTCAGTGTGTGTGTCTGTGAGTGTGTCTGTCTGTCTGTGAGTATGTGTGTATGTGTGTATGTGTGTCTGTTTGTCTGTCTGTGAGTATGTGTGTGTCTGTCTGTATGTGTGTCTGTGTGTGTCTGTCAGTGAGTGTGTGTGTGTGTCTGTCAGTGTGTGTGTGTCTGTCAGTGTGTTTGTCTGTCTGTCAGTATGTGTTTGTCTGTCTGTCAGTGTGTCTGTCTGTCAGTGAGTATGTGTGTCTGTCAGTGTGTCTGTCTGTATGTATGTGTTTGTCTGTCAGTGAGTATGTGTGTGTCTGTCAGTGTGTCTGTATGTGTGTGTGTCTCAGTGTGGGTGTCTGTCTGTCTGAGTATGTGTGTGTCTGTGTGTGTCTCTGTCAGTGAGTATTTGTGTGTCTGTCTGTCAGTGAGTTTATGTGTGTCTGTTAGCAAGTATGTGTGTGTCTCTCAGTGAGTGTGTGTGTGTGTGTCTGTCAGTGAGTGTGTGTGTGGGTCTGTCAGTTTGTGTCTCTGTCAGCAAGTATGTGTGTGTCTGTGAGTATGTGTGTGTGTCTTTCTGTGAGTGTGTGTCTGTCAGTGAATATGTGTGTGTCAGCGAGAGGATCAGATTTGGCACAGGGTGGTAGAGGGGGGTGCTGTGGTTTAGTAGAGGAGGCTGGGGTTTAGTAGAGGGGGATGCTGGGGGGGGTTATACTGAACTTTTTAAAATAAACCTACGTTTCTATGAAAATCTACAGTATTTTTTTTTATTCTGGAGAATGAAACAAAAATAATTAACGGAAACACAATTTATAGCATTTCTCGGTTCTCATATAAAGTAAAAATATGCATTATGAGAACGTGAATGGAATTTTTAAGAAGGCAACATACCCAGGTTAACTTGAAGATAATTTATCTGGGTTGCGCTCAGCACTCATACAGTTAATAAAGGAACCACACTAAAGATGCTAATCACATTTAATGGAAATTACAGGACATGGTACATTTTTTAACTGTTTCCTGTCTCGACTGCACTGAACATGATCTTCCTACTTCTATCTTTCCCCTTCCCTCGAGATATTATATATGTTTGGCCATATATAATGTAACGAGTGTACAGAGATATACCATGTACTGAAAGCATTAGCATACATCCAACATTGGGCGGTACAAGATCAAGGCGGGTGAGCACTGAGGCGTCACTGGCAATGCCTATAATAGGTAGGTTCACCTGCATAGGTGGCAGTTCTGTCCACTGAAAGACCTTCCTGGCCAACCCCCATGCTACATCTGCTGAAGCTCTCTCTGCTGGATCCTATTTCCTGTTCACAGTGTGAGTGCATATTGTGCTGTGCTGTCCTTAGGACAGTTGTTTGGTGTCCCCAGACTTGCGACACCAGGGAACAAAATCAGGACAGCGAGACAGGAACCCAAACCCAGGATAGTTCTGCTGAAATTGGTCTGTTGGGGTTCGTGCATCAGCAATTTCTATGCAAATAAAGGTTGTCTGTGCATGTACTGTATAGAGCAGCATTTATTCTAGTTATGAGTTTGTAGAACTGTATGGTTGCCTCTGTGATGTCTTTTTTCATCCCTGTTTTATCCCCCTCAAACAGGATGTGGTCTTTGGGTAACATGGAAGTTAATCATCTGACCCTGTACTCATGTGAAGTGTTAATATATATAAGATTCTTTTTTTTATGTATGTGTAATGTCATTATTATTATTGTATTATTTGTTAGGTGACCACTTAAAATTCCAACATAAAGGCTTGGTGTCGTTTCATTGTAATTTCATGTTACAATAGAAACTAAGAGCTATTTACGAAGGAGGAGGACTGAACAATAAACATTTTAGGTATATTGTTGTCCAAAGAGCCTCCAGGCTAAACAAATATGAGTTAAACAAACACATTAAACAAATACTATAAAAATAAAAAATGTAATCGAAAATTAAATTATTAGAAAACATAACCTCAGCTCCTTTTATTATTTGTGCTCCTTGGCTTTGCTGCATGCTAATAGATTTATAAGCTAATGATTTCTTTTTATTATGACTAATAGCGCTTGCTGTGGGAAGAGGATAAAAGCTAAGTAAAGTAATCAATGCTTTATTCCCCTGGTGAGCTATATACTTCAGATTTAAGAGAAACAAATCAGACTAGACATCTTGTATATATTTTCCTGTACAAGATATGTTGTTTACTATTTCTTTTTAACATAACATTTTCTAGAACGCACTAAACAAACGGTTGTTTTCTTTTACAATATTGTTTTATGAAATGCTGAAAATAAAAACAATTTTGCTGCGTTTTATTTGGTTTTGTCCATGAAAGCCAGATTTACACCGTTGTTTTCAAAACTTTCCCCTTTATGCCAATGTATGCGGATTGGCAGAGAACCAGCCAAAGAGGCTGCATTTATTAACGTTAATGGAACGTAAAAAGAACACTTCAAGCACCCTAACCAAAGTTATTCACTAAAGTGAGAATTAAAAGTAAATTTCAAATGTAAGACGAAAATAATTGAACTGGAAGCATAGCTGACTTAGATATTTTTTTTTCTAGTTCGACTTTTTTGACCTTAAAGGGTCACTTAAAGGGTCCCTCTTCATCTCATTAAAGGGATACTATAAAGCCAGAAAAATAAATCTGTTTTCCTGGCACAATAGTGTTAATAGCTCTCCCCCTCCCTCAGGGCCCTCCTCCCGTGGGGCTAAATGGGGTTAAAACCCTTCAGCCACTTACCTCAATGTCCCCCAGCTCTGGGTCAGGCTCCGCCCACGCTCCTCCCCCGCCGACATCATGCGGGCATTAGACCTCTCCATAGAAAAGCATTATTCAATGCTTTCCTATAGGAAAAATCTGACACTGCAGGTCCAGCGTCAGATAACAGACCAAACGTCCGTTAGGATTCCGGAAGCACCCCCAGTGGCTGTCTGGCAGACAGCCACTGAGGGCAGACTTAGAGCTACAATGTAAACATTCTCTGGAACTGTTTAACCCCTTAAGACCGGAGGGCGTACTATTACGTCCTCTAATAGGCGGCTCTAAACGCCGCCGGGCGTAATAGTACGCCCTCCGGTCTTTCTGTACTTACCCGGTCGCCGGTGGTCCCACGCCGGCGATCGCGGTGGGGGGGGACTCCCAGGGAGCCCCCCGCGGCACGACCGTCCTCCAGGAAGCCCCCCGGCCGTGTGAGAGTGGGGTCCTAGCGAGGACCCCACAATCACATGGCCGGGGATAGCTGGCTTCTGTATTGCCAGCAGGGGGCTGCCTGTAATGACAGGTGGTCCCCCTGCTGGCTGAAAATAAAAATGAAATAAATAAATAGTGTAAAAAAATAAATAATATATACTTAGATCATATATATATATATTATATATATATGATCAAAGTATATATATACACATATACATACACACATGTACACCGTCTAGGTGTATTTTACTATTAATATATATTTAATTATATATATATATTAATATCAAATTACACGTACACTGATACTGATTAAATATATATATAATTATTGTTATATATATATTTATATATATTATAAAAAAAATTAAAATGTAAATACGTTAAAAAATAAAATTACAAAAATAATTAAAAATAAATAATTTAAAAATATATAGATGTGTGTTATTTCGTTCTAACTGTATTGTGAAATTAATATATATATATATCAAAATACACATAGAACGAAATAATATATATATTTATACACATAAATATATACATATATATCACTATATATATATACCTATATATAAATAAAAATATTTTAAAAAAATTATATAGATATATACATATATATACACATACGTATATATATACATATATTGATTCTACATATATATTTATGTAATATTTTACATAATTAGGTATCTTAATTAATTACAATTAGCAGGACCTGCATGACAACCCATGCCGAAAGTAAAGGGAATTTAATTTGCTAGCACTATATTTAACCCTATAACTTTCCGAGACACCATAAAACCTGCACATGGGGGGTACTGTTCTACTCGGGAGACTTCGCTGAACACAAATATTAGTGTTTCAAAACAGTAAAATGTATTACAACGATGATATCGCCAGTAAAAGTGACGTTTTTGCATTTTTCACGCACAAACAGCATTAAACGGACAATATTATTGCTATGATACTTTTTACTGTTTTGAAACACAAATATTTATGTTCAGTGAAGTCTCCCGAGTACAACAGTACCCCTCATGTACAGGTTTTATGGTGTTTTCAAAAGTTACAGCGTCAAATATAAGGCTTGTGTTTCATTTTTTTCACATTAAAATTAGCCAGATTGGTTACGTTGCCTTTGAGACCCTATGGTAGCCCAAGAATGAAAATTACCCCTATGATGGCATACCATTTGCAATAGTAGACAACCCAAGGTATTTCAAACGGGGTATGTCCAGTCTTTTTTAGTAGCCACTTAGTCACAAACACTGGCCAAAATTGGCGTTTTTGCATTTTTCACACACAAACAAATACTAACGCTAACTTTGGCCAGTGTTTGTGACCAAATGGCTACTAAAAAGACTGGACATACCCCATTTGCAAATACCTTGGGTTGTCTACTATTGCAAATGGTATGCCATTATGGGTGTAAATTTCATTCCTGGGCTACTATACAGTCTCAAAGGCAACGTAACCAATCTGGCGAATTTCAATTTCAAATGTAACGTGCTATATTTGACCCTGTAACTTCCAAAACGCCATAAAACCTGTACATAGGGGGTACTGTTTTACACGTGAGACTTTGCTGAATACAAATATGTGTATTTTTTGCAGTAAAAGCAAACAGTATTATGACACTGACCGTTTAATTGTCATGTAGAACTAAAAAAATCCAATAAAATCGTATTTTCTCCCATTTTTTTCATATTAAATTATGTTTCATAGCTAAATATTTGATATTAAATGAAAGCCCTGTTTCCCTGAATAAAATGATATATAATAAGGGTGGGTGCATTTACTATGAAAGAGGTGTATTACGGTTGGACAGACATGTAGCGCAAATGCCAGGTTTTGTTTACATTTTGTTTTGTTCACAACGTGTACATTTGGCTCCGTCCTTAAGGGGTTAAACTACTAATGAAAAATAAAATATAAATAAAAAAGCTTTATTATAATTGTGAACCTATTACATTATTCATTCACTAATTAAATTTGGCATTGACTGTATGGTTATTAAACACCTCACA
>OW240921.1:94226195-94236718 GCA_933207985.1 Pelobates cultripes | reverse complement strand
AGAAAACTAGCAAAACCCACTAAGGGTATAACTATCACCAACCTATTACAATTACCTTATTTAGTTGGTCAAAAAGATGACTAGGCATCGTACCTTCAGAGAAAAATCAGTGACTGCAGACTCAACGATAGCAATAATCTGCCCTAGATCAACCATGTGGGTTAGCAAATACCATCATAAATCATTAGTGAGCACTTACGTAGTGCAGAAAAAGTGGGAATAAAAAGTTGGAGGAATATTTGTTCCTCTACTTTCTCTTGATTTTTATTCGGTAGTTAAGTGAAGCCATTATTTGGCCTTCCCTAAACAGGACATGTTCTGAAAACAAACTCTACCCTGGGAGTGTTCCCACATCAGGGTTAACATGAACGGCACGAAGGGGCAGCAAAAACAAGAGCAGACAATCCCGGTATATGGGGGAGAAAAGAAAAAAAAGAAAAGGAAAGAGAATGTCTAATTTTGAAAATCTGGACGAGAGTTCTCTCAATCAGACCCTGTTGAGCCCTGAATATCAGCCACCAATATAATAGCTGGTCTTGCCTTTAGATCCTCTCCTAGTTTAATTCTGCAATCTGTGTAAACTTTTATATTTGTGAGGAATATCTTATTTGGCTAGAACACATTGTCACATTTACCATATAATGATTTCTGAGTTACCTGATGGAATTTGTGTATTTAACAAAACAAAAATAAATAGTAACATATATATAGCTAAATGCGCAATATACCTCACTACCAATTCAAGTTCAAACATGTTATCTCACCTTCTTATATTGAAAACATACACTTCCAAATAAAACATCATGAATGTCTGGAAAAGGATTAAAGAGTTATAAGTTTTATCTTAAGGAATTCTCAGCCTAACATAATCCTATCTGTAGACAAAACAGCCTCATCTTAACATAATACATATCATACTATATAATGCATATTTAATGAAACAGATCCTTGTATTTTACACTTTGATTCCGTTGCAGGAACAGGCATGCCCTTTGTACCTGACCGCAATAACCATCAGGCTCGCTATTGTGGATGTTAAAGGATGCTGGCATATCTTTTCTCCATTTTTTTTTTTTTATTGTTCTGGAAAAAGTTGATAATGCTTTTTTTTTTTTTTTTTTATAGATTCTTCCTCACCGATGTAATATTTCAACAACCTTTATCTCTTACTCCGGTGAGTATCTAACCACACTGTGTCCCCTTGAGCAACTTACAGTACTTTGTAGCCCTTACACTTTCCCCTTCTTCTCTTACCCTCCCTTGTGTCTTTTACTCTCCTACTGTGTCTCTGACCCCACCTGTGTTTTTAATCCTTACTCCTCTGTTTCTCTCACCCCTCCGCTCCTTGTGTCTCTTACTACCCCCTTTGTGTCTGATATCCCCCTTGTGGTTAGCCCTCCTTTTGGTTCTTACCCCCTTGTTGCACTACCCCTCCTTTTGTGTCTCTGTCACACTCACTGATGCATACTCAATCCATACTCTCTCTGACATACACACTTACTGACACACACACAGACACAATCACTAACAGGTATACATATACAGTTGCAAGAAAAAGTATGTGAACCCTTTGGAATGATATGGATTTCTGCACAAATTGGTCATAAAATGTGATCTGATCATCATCTAAGTCACAACAATAGACAATCACAGTCTGCTTAAACTAATAACACACAAAGAATGAAATGTTGCCATGTTTTTATTGAACACACCATGTAAACATTCACAGTGCAGGTGGAAAAAGTATGTGAACCCCTAGACTAATGACATCTCCAAGAGCTAATTGGAGTGAGATGTCAGCCAACTGGAGTCCAATCAATGAGATGAGATTGGAGGTGTTGGTTACAACTGCCCTGCCCTATAAAAAACACACACCAGTTCTGGGTTTGCGTTTCACAAGAAGCATTGCCTGATGTGATTGATGCCTTGCACAAAAGAGCTCTCAGAAGACCTACGATTAAGAATTGTTGACTTGCATAAAGCTGGAAAGGGTTATAAAAGTATCTCCAAAAGCCTTCCTGTTCATCAGTCCATGGTAAGACAAATTGTCTATAAATGGAGAAAGTTCAGCACTGCTGCTACTCTCCCTAGGAGTGGCCGTCCTGTAAAGATGACTGCAAGAGCACAGCGCAGACTGCTCAATGAGGTGAAGAAGAATCCTAGAGTGTCAGCTAAAGACTTACAAAAGTCACTAGCAAATGCTAACATCCCTGTTAGCGAATCTACAATACGTAAAACACTAAACAAGAATGGATTTCATGGGAGGATACCACAGAGGAAGCCACTGCTGTCCAAACAAAACATTGCTGCATGTTTACAGTTTGCACAAGAGCACCTGGATGTTCCACAGCAGTACTGGCAAAATATTCTGTGGACAGGTGAAACCAAAGTTGAGTTGTTTGGAAGAAACACACAACACTATGTGTGGCGAAAAAAAAGGCACAGCCCACCAACATCAAAACCTCATCCCAACTGTGAAGTATGGTGGTGGGGGCATCATGGTTTGGGGCTGCTTTGCTGCATCAGGGCCTGGACGGATTGCTATCATCGAAGGAAAAATGAATTCCCAAGTTTATCAAGACATTTTGCAGGAGAACTTAAGGCCATCTGTCTACCAGCTGAAACTCAACAGAAGATGGGTGTTGCAACAGGACAATGACCCAAAGCATAGAAGTAAATCAACAACAGAATGGCTTAAACAGAAGAAAATACGCCTTCTGAAGTGGCCCAGTCAGAGTCCTGACCTCAACCCAATTGAGATGCTGTGGCATGACCTCAAGAAAGCGATTCACACCAGACATCCCAAGAATATTGCTGAACTGAAACAGTTCTGTAAAGAGGAATGGTCAAGAATTACTCCTGACCGTTGTGCACGTCTGATCTGCAACTACAGGAAACGTTTGGTTGAAGTTATTGCTGCCAAAGGAGGTTCAACCAGTTATTAAATCCAAGGGTTCACATACTTTTTTCCACCTGCACTGTGAATGTTTACATGGTGTGTTCAATAAAAACATGGCAACATTTCATTCTTTGTGTGTTATTAGTTTAAGCAGACTGTGATTGTCTATTGTTGTGACTTAGATGATGGTCAGATCACATTTTATGACCAATTTGTGCAGAAATCCATATCATTCTAAAGGGTTCACATACTTTTTCTTGCAACTGTACACACTGACACATACAACTACAGGCAGACATACTCACTCACTCACTCACTCACTTATATACACAGTCACTAACATATATTCCTTTCCTGATAAACTCCTACTCTCACTAAATAGTACCTGGATGTCTGTATGAGCTAGCACTATGTGATGAGACTTGGCCTTCAGGATATGATGTCATGGTGTATTCCTGGCATAACTTATTGCTCCTCTCCACTGGTAGTATCTCACTCCACTCAGTGGTGTATCCTGGTTTTGTGCTGCCCTAGGCAGGACAAAACTCAGGCGCCCCCCAACCCCCACCCATCCCTTCCCCCCGCCTTCTAAATACACACACACACTCACTGACAGATACGCATACACTAGCTAACAGAAACACAAACTCACTGACACACACACAACACTCACTCACTAGCAGACACACACACACTCACTGACACTCACAGGCAAACATACACACACAGTCAGACACACACAAACACACTCACTCACTAGCAGACACACACTAGCAGAAACACACTCACACTAACAGTCAGACACACACACTCACTAACAGACACACATACTCACCAACAGACACACTCACTAACAGACACACACACTCACTAATAGACACACTCAATAACAGACACACTCACTCACTCACAGACACACTCACTCACAGACACACTCACACACACTAACAAAAACACTCACACACACTAACAGACACACACACACTCACACTAACAGACACACACACACACTCACTAACAGACACACTCACTAATAGACACACACACTCACTAATAGACACACACACTCACTAATAGACACACTCAATAACAGACACACTCACACACACTAACAGACACACACACTCACACTAACAGACACACACACTCACACTAACAGACACACACACACTCACTAACAGACACACACACTCACATTAACACATGTACTTTTTTTTAACCCCCCCCCCCTCCAGCCTCCTTACCTTTGGGAGTGCTGGGGAGGGAAGGGGTTCTCTATCTCCCTGGTGGTCCAGTGGCTGCTGGCGGGTGGGCGGGTGGGCGGGCGGCTGACGAGGGAGCTCTTCCTGTGAGCTGACTGCTCAGCTCCCTCGCGCGCCGCAGAGTGAGGCTGGGAGCCGGGATATGACGTCATATCCCGGCTCCCAGCCTCATTCTGCGGCGCGTGAGGGAGCTGAGCAGTCAGCTCACAGGAAGAGCTCCCTCGTCAGCCGCCCGCCCGCCAATGCCGCCCAGCGCCCAGCATGTTTGTTAGCCGCGAGGGCATTTGGGGGGCGGCTTTTTTTGCCGCCCCCTGAAAAATGCCGCCCAAAGCAAATGCCTTGTTTGCCTCGCGGCTAAAAGGCCCCTGACTCCACTCTGTTAATGTCTTTTTTTTTCCCAACAGTACCCTCGTGAAACCCCAGGCTGAAATGTTCCCCAGGAAAATTTCCCTTTTCACAAAGGCCAGTCCAGCCCCCTTTAGCCTGTTCCACAAAATGGATTAGGCAAATACAATGATATCATGATGTTTCTAACATGTCATTTGTCACGAAAAGGTAAATAAGAGCGGGAAAAACTGCTGACATTGAATTAGTGATGGATTGACCACTGGGTCAGAGAATCTCCATATTGGCAAGTCTTGTTGGGTGCTTCCAGTATGTAGTGGTTAGTACTTACAAAAGTGGTGCAAGAAATGACAACTGGTGTACCAGCTTCAAGTCATGGGTGCCCAAGGCTCATTGCTGCAGGTGGGGAGCGAATGCTAGACCTTCTGGCCAGATCACACAGAAGAGCTAATGTAGTTGAAATTACTGAAAAACTGGAAATGTGACGGACCACCTGGCACCCCGACTGGGCACCTCCGCCAAACGATGCTTCCTAGCTGACATTGAGACCATAAGCTCCGGACACCATAAGCACCGTAGACCCCACGAACCACCGCAGCTTGGTTGGGGTCTCGCCGCCCTCCAACAACCCTGGACTAATTCTAATCCAATTATCTCCAAGCACAGAAAAAACATACATTTCTAAAAAGTCCCAAAAGTACCCCAAAATACTGATATCCCTATATCCCCTGATAGCTCTGGTCTGGGTGACCAACATATCCAAAAATCCCCCAGATCAGTTCAGGGGTTCAGGAATTATCTGGAAGTCTTTTATTTGACCGACCGCAAGCATGATTCCAAAGAATCAGGGCATGCGGTCGGTCTAGTTTGGTAGTTTGAAAATTAACAAACTACCAAACAGAGGCAATAGTCTGACCCTGGAGCTTGTTCCCTTCATCTAGACGAATGATCCCACCGAACAGTGCCCTTCTAAATTGAATAGAACCGAACGCAGGCAATGCTGAAAGTCCAGCGGTGTTCGGGAGTTTCTGTACCCAATTTCAGTTCCATGAGATTCATGCCCAAACACCGCTGCCTGCATTCATGCAAACAAGATGGCCGCCACCTTGTGGTTTTCTATAGGAATTGCGGCCACCCCGACGAACAATTAGAACACTGCGGTGAGAAACGTTCCAAGTTGTTAATAGGTTTTAACAAGCTCCAGGGTGGTCTATTTCGTTACAGACAACAGCAAATGCATAAAAGAAGCAACCCCATAAACAGTAAAGCAATTTTTGAATGATATGCATTTCTAAAATGTAAACATTATTGTATTGCTCTACTGTATTTTTAGGGTATAACAATCTATACAGACCATCTAATGTTACACATGATTTATGTAGGATGATAATTCATTCATTTGTAGACGAAAACAGCAACTGCAAATTGATATCTTAGTTAAATATTGAAATATATATTTCCATCAGTTTTATTTATGTACACAATTTTTAATCAATGCCATGAATATAATTCTCCTCATATATATATATTATACAAAATATTTATTTATATATGTATGTATACATTTTTATTTCATTTTATTTGTACAATGTATGTATCATAGCCAAAGCGATATATTGAATGTATCACGATGTACCCATCCTTCAATTAACCAATTGGGGACAGAGAGAGTGGTATATAAGCATCCCCATAAGGGAGTGAATGTAGATGTCTCTGAGGAAGTAGGGCTACCCCTACGAAATGCGTCAGACGAAGCTCGAGGTTACAGATTGTCCACACAAAGACGAGAGATAGGAGGTGTCAGGAAAGCAGCCCGGCAAGTTTCCCGATCACTGTCGTTTTGATCGCAACATCTGATCAGCAGCGCAGCTCCCCCAAAGTGAGGCTCGAGGTGGAACGCACTGTGGAACGCAGACCGACCTCACCGGTCACCAGATGCCAGTTACTGTATCAATATCGCAATCCGAATCCATCCGTGCCGGTGCTTAAGGTTACTGTGCATATTTTACCTTCCTAACTTCTATTGCTCTCTATGTGGACTTATTTTTAATATATTTTTATGTTTCAATAAATTTTTGTTATTTTTTAACTTGTTCTTTGGTGATACATTTTATTTATTGCTTAGGGCAGCCAGCTCTTTGTACTGGCTCTTTGCCCAACTATAGACATTTTTATATCACATTGTATTAGGTGATAGTTTATTCAATTATTTATTTATTTTCTAACTTCTGTAACTTTCCTCCATAGTTAGTGAGTGAAAGTATATCATTTGGCACATATTACTCTTTTTCCAGAATTCTGTTTTCTGGGTTATGAGATAACTCTGCCATACATATATAGTTTGTGTATATACACAAATCTCTATATCTATCTGATTTCCTGCAACTACATTATTATCCTTTAATATCTATCAGCTCCTGGATTTTTTACTGCTACACCTCCTGTGCAGCAGATCCTATTTATCCAGGGTGGTCTATGTTCGTGCTGTTGTTCGGTAAACGAGCCATATAGTGCCAACTGCACGAACAGAGCCTGTTTGAAGTATTTTAGCCAGGTCTTTTGCAGGAGCCATAGTCATAGGGTAGGAGGTTGTCAAACAGGCTCCTCCAAAAACCAGTGGCGAGGTCACTTTCGTCAAACTGGCCATGATAGAAAAGTGTCAGAATACATGCATTACAGTTTGCTGCATATTGGGCTGCAAACCATCTGAGCCATGATGATCCCTACAAAAAGCACCTTCAATGGGACAATGAGAGTCAGAATTGGACCATGGATCGATGTTAGAAGGGTGCCTGGTTATTATTATTATTATTATTATTGCCATTTATATAGCGCCAACAGATTCCGTAGTGCTTTACAATATTATGAAAGGGGATTTAACAATAAATAGGACAATTACAAATAAACTTACAGGAACAATAGGTTGAAGAGTACCCTGCTCAATCGAGCTTACATTCTATAGGAGGTGGGGTGTAAGACACATTAGCACAGGAGTGTGCAATCAAAAAAAAAAAGTGGGCTGCCCTTTAGGGGAGGGCAAGAGACAGGTAAGTGAGGTAGGGGTTAGTCTTGGAGGCCATAGGCTTTCCTAAAGAGATGGGTTTTAAGGCACTTCTTAAAAGATGCAAGACTAGGGGAGAGTCGGATGGCGGTAGGCAGGCTATTCCATAGGAAGGGAGCTGCCCGCGAGAAGTCCTGCAAGCGCGAGTTGGCCGTACGGGTGCGGACAACGGACAGGAGGCGGTCACGGGCAGAGCGGAGAGACCGAGAAGGGACATACCTGTGGATCAGTGAGGAGATATAGGAGGGGCTAGAGTTGTTCAGTGCTTTATAGGTGTGAGTTAGTGCCTTGAATTGACTCCTATAGCACACAGGAAGCCAATGTAAGGACTGGCAGAGGGGTGAGGTGTGGGAGAAACGACTAGAGAGGAAAATCAGTCTAGCAGCAGCATTCATTACAGACTGTAGGGGTGCAGTACGGCTTTTGGGAAGACCAAGCAGGAGAGGGTTACAATAATCCATGCGGGAAATTATTAGAGCATGGACAAGCTCCTTGGTAGTATCTGGTGCAAGAAAGGGGCGGATGCGGGCTATGTTTTTGAGATGGAATCTACAGGATTTGGCAACATGCTGGATGTGAGACTCAAAGGTGAGACCAGAGTCAAGTATGACGCCATGACAGCGCGCTTGCAAGGATGCGCTGATGTTGGTACCACAAACTTGAAGGGAGAGCGAAAGAGGAGGATCAGTATTAGGAGGAGGAAAGACAAGGAGCTCAGTTTTTGAGAGATTGAGTTTCAGAAAGCGGGAGGACATCCAGTCAGAGATGGAATAAAGGCAAGCAGTGACACGTTGCAGGACAGCAGGGGAGAGGTCCGGGGAGGAGAGATATAGCTGGGTGTCATCAGCGTACAGGTGGTAGTGGTTGGATAATTCACATTTTTAATTTAGTTTAAGTGGATGGCTGGTGCATGTGTATCATTTACCTGTGGAAGAGATGGTAGCAGGAAGCACTATGGGAAGAAAACAGGTCGGTGGAGGCAGTGTTTTGCTCTGGGCAATGTTCTGTTGGGAAATCTCGGGTTCTGACCTTCATGTGAATGATACTTTGAAAATTGTTTAGGAATGGCTTGAGGAACATAACAAAGAGTTAAAGGTGCTGCCATGGCTTCCAAATTCCCCATATCTCAATCCAATTGAAGATCTGTGCGATGTACTGGAACAACAAATACGATCCATGGAGACCCCACCTCACAACTTGCAGGGTCTGTTGGTAATGTCTAGGTGCCAGTTACCACAGGACAGATTCAGAGGTCTTGTGGAAGTCATGGTTTGACGAATCACATCTGTTTTGACAGCACGAAGTGGACCTACACGATATTAGGCAGGTGGTTTTAATATTGCGTCTGTTCAGTGTAAGTGATAATGCATTTTTATATTAAATGCTTAAATATTTCAGGGAATATAATGTGCCCCTTTAACCCTTTTACAACCAATAAAGCTCAGTGCGTACATAGTTTATCCATTTAACTCTTCATTACAAATGGCTCGTCTGGAAAATCAGTGATTTGCCTAACTCTGTAGATTTTCATTTTTTTTTTTTTTCTCTCGACAGTATACTTCTATTATCTGTGTCTTTCCTGTGGAAGAGTAAAACTGGACATATTTTTTTTTTTCAGAAGAAGATAAATCAAAAGGAATTTACTGTCTTTTATTCAATCAAAAAGGCACTTACATTTTGGAGTGTTCCTAAGCATAAAGTGTTTGGTGCCAAGAATGATATATTATAAAGCACTTCCAAATTATTGAAAGAGACTTTTTAATATTCTTCCACATTCATTTGTTTTTTGAAGAGTGATGTGTTATTAAATTTCCTCAAAGTATTCTTTTTATAATTACAGAAAAGTAACTCGCACTATATCTAATTAAAATGCACTCTAGTAAGGCAATAAACAGAGAGCTTGGAATGAAAGTGTTTTTGTAACATTGCCTCCTAAAAGCTATAATTTCGCCACATCTATGACACGGGTGTGGGGCTGTGACCTCCCTTCCTATTCCATTCCTACAGGAATGTTGGCAAAGGTCATGAAGCAACTTTTATTGTGGCATTAGAACTCTGAACAAGCGACGTAAAAATAATCCCATTTCTGTATGGGACATGCAACTTGTTTCCATAGTTTTTGGTAAAATGCAGCTACAAAAATACTGTCAGTTTTTCTTTGGCCGACTCCAGGGTGTAATGTCTGAATGGACACGGCCAGACTGTGAAATAAAAGCATAGTGAGCAGATATACATGTGCAAAAGTTAACTTGAAAGTGAAAATTATGTCTTCAATGTAAAGGGAAGCACTTATATAACTTCAAAATAAACAAAACAAAATGCCATTGTACTTTAGCATGTAGTCAATGTTTCAGTCCTATGACTTTAACATTTAAAGAAAGTTTGGTAATGGGACTAAAATAGTGACTGTATGCTGTTGAACTGCAAAAAATCACATTGTCTTTTTTATTTTGAAGTCCTCTGAGTGTGCGCTACACTTTAGATATGTTATCGTGCACCTTGCAACAAGACTGGGTGGTTCCCAACCTTTTTTCATTTGAGTACCCCTTAGCAGCCTATATCCATAAATTGTACCCCATATATTAGCAAAATGTTTGTAATTATTATAGTTGCTGTTATTTCAAATGTATATGATTCTCTCTGCCCGACCTCTGCATTTTCTCTGCCCCAGGTTCTTTCTGCTCTTCATCCGCCGCAAGCTTTCCTTGCTCTTTGCCTGTCCCAGGTTTGCCTACCCCAGTCTCTCCCTGATTTTCTTCTGCCCATACACACACACACAGACACACACTCTGACAATCGTGCAGATACAAACACTTACACACATGTGGATGCACTGATACACAGATACACACACTGACACACAGACACACAGATACACACACTGACACACACATGCAGATACACAGATACAAACACTGACATACATACAGATACACATAAAATCACACGGATACAA
>OW240921.1:94185247-94225532 GCA_933207985.1 Pelobates cultripes | reverse complement strand
TCAGCAGTCTGTGTGTCTGTGTGTGTATGGACTCATCAGTCTCTGTATGTATAAGGACTCAGCAGTCTGTCTGTGTGTGTATGGACTCAGCAGTCTGTGTGTGTGTATGGACTCAGCAGTCTGTGTGTGTGTGTGTGTGTATGGATTGAGCAGTCTGTGTGTGTGTGTGTGTATGGACTCAGCAGTCTGTGTGTGTGTATGGACTCAGCAGTCTGTGTGTGTGGACTCAGCAGTCTGTGTGTCTGTTTGTGTGTATGTACTCAGCAGTCTGTGTGTGTGTGTGTGTGTGTGTGTGTTTGGACTCCGCAGTCTCTGTGTGTGAATGGACTCAGCAGTCTCTGTGTGTGTGTGGGTGTATGAACTCAGCAGTCTGTGTGTATGGACTCAGAAGTCTGTGTGTGTGTGGACTCAGCAGTCTGTATGTGTGTATGGACTCAGCAGTCTGTGTGTGTGTGTGTGTGTGTGTGTGTGGACTCAGCAGTCTGTATGTGTGTACTCAGCTGTCTGTATGTGTGTATGGACTCAGCAGTCTGTATGTGTGTACTCAGCTGTCTGTATGTGTGTATGGATTCAGCAGTCTGTATGTGTGTATGGACTCAGTAGTCTGTATGTGTGTATGGACTCAGCAGTGTGTGTATGGATTCAGCAGTCTGTATGTGTGTATGGATTCAGCAGTCTGTATCTGTGTATGGACTCAGTAGTCTGTATGTGTGTATGGACTCAGCAGTCTGTGTGTGTGTGTGTGTGTGTGTGTGTGTGTATGGACTCAGCAGTCTGTGTGTGTGTATGGACTCAGCAGTCTGTGTGTGTGTGTGTGTGCGTATGTATGGACTCAGTAGAGTCTGTGTGCGTGTATGGACTCAGCAGTCTGTGTGCGTGTATGGACTCAGCAAGTCTGTGTGTGTGTATGGACTCAGCAGTCTGTGTGTGTGTATGGACTCAGCAGTCTGTGTGTGTGTATGAACTCCGCAGTCTATCAATAATTAAAATTCCTGTGAGTTGTGTAGGAAGAGCATTGCTTTGCCCAGGGGCCCTTAACTCTGTTAAAATGGTACAGCTTGTGTGTGTCAGTGAGCTTCTATTTAGTGAGCATGTGTGTGTCAGTGAGCTTGTCTTTAGTGAGCTTGTGTGTGTGTCCCTGAACTTCTTTGTAGTGAGCCTTCTGTTTATACAAGTGAGTGTCTGTAGTAAACTTGTGTGTGAGTCAGAGAGTTTTGTCTGTCAGTAAGCCTATTTGCGCATGTCAGTGAGCTTGTGTGCTTACTGTAATATATATATATATATATATATATATATATATATATATATATATATTTTGACTTGTAGGAATGGCATACGTTTTTTTTCCAGGGCTGCTTTGGATTCCCAGGGATTCCAGTTTGGCTCTGCCAGCGAGTGCACTTTACCGCTGAATAATCTGTGTGAGCTGCCGCACACTTTAGCCCTGTTACACGCGTCTGGGAGCTGCTGTTGACAGGTACTAGTAGTCTAGAGATTGGGGTATATGCTCAGCTATCTGTATAATACAGATCTGTGTGTATAAAATATCCCGGGATAGTCAGTGCTTCCTGTATAGTGCTGCTCTCTGTCTTGGGATATTATACATAAACAGACCTGTATTATACAGAGAGCAGCACTATACAGGGAGCACTGAGTGTCCCAATTTATTATACACACAACCCTGTATTATACAGAGGGCACTGACTGTCCAGATACCCAGACAGTAATTGATAGCTGTGCTGCAAAATGTCCTTGGAATTTTTTTTTTAAAATGTTGGCAACTATGGCACTGTATCAAGGATAATGTGTTTGTTTTTTTAATAATCCCTGGTGGAAAATAATGAATCCTCCACCAGGTATTATTAAAAAAAAAAACACATTGTGTCGGGGGCGTGGCTTAACATGCGACAGGGGCGGGGTCAAACTGAGACGAGGGCGGGGTTAAATGTGCCTCCCTACTTTTGTCACTGGCCCTCCATGTGCCCCCCCGAAAAATGAATCCTAGAGACGCCACTGAAGAGGACCTCCGGCTGGACCGCATTCATCGCCTGTCGCGACCTAAATTCATAGCACCCACAGCAGCCAGGGACGCGATCACAAGAATACATTATTTCACCTCTAAAGAAATGGTGTTGCGGGCGGCGAGAAACCCCGACAACATACCGCCTGAATTCCAAAATGTCAAGCTGTTTGTAGACCTGTCGGCTGCAATCCTAGCAAAGCGCAAGGAACTGGCACCTATCACGAAAGCACTCCGGGATGCAGAAGTCCTCTACAAATGGGGTTACCCCACACACCTCATAGTGAAAAGGAATGGTGCGGATCACCAAATATTCACAGCATCAGAAGGAGCCCGAATACTCCAGGATTGGAACATACAGGTTACCCTTCAAGACACAGCAGACCCACCTCAAGGCCCCATAAATTAACCTATGAAAATTACTAAGGACTGGTCTACTGGAACAAAGCATAAGTAAAACAGACTTACACTAACCCACCGAGCTGAATAAGCCGACAAGCCAAAATATCGTAACTTACGGATATGTGAGCATGTTGTATCTATCGTTATGTTCTCTTTTTTTTTATCTCTCTCGCTCAGTAATTCGACTACTCTACTTCTAATCATACTGTATGTATATGTGTTATAAGGTTACCAGGATACCTAGCATTATAGAACGATATTGAGTATATACATTTAAACAATCGATATATAGCTGAAGCACAACCCAAAGCAAACTACATACTGTTGGCTTAGTGAATGTTTAAATCACAATTCTAGCACCCACACGGGCAGTTCTAACTCAGGATCACCCTCCCTCCAATTAGGCTCCATAGGGCCATTAAAATCTTCACCATGGTCAGATAGATTAAATCTGACCTTTCTTATGTACATAGTTCTCGTTTGGTTCCCCATTCTTACCTCATTCCTATACCCTTCCACAAACATATGTGAAATCAGGTCTTAAGGCACAGGCCATCATAAGAACCTCACACCTAGACAACGCTCTTATCTGAACAACCAAATAGACGCACAAATTAGTAAACTAGAGACATGGCGAATACTGAATCACCCAACTACTGGGAAAGATCAGCAAGGGCTGAACAGAGACCCAACCTACACACAGGCAAACACGACCAAGTCATGTTGCATTACGAAAAGCACCCACAGGGTACCCATATGGCTCTGACTATCTTTTCGCTGAATACCAAGGGATTGAACTCACCCCATAAGAGGAGGCTGGCCCTCGAAGAAGCTAAAAAATCGAAAGCATCAGTGGCTTTCTTTCAAGAAACCCATTTCTTAAACGCTAAAATGCCCAAATTCTTTTCCAAATGCTACCCAATGGGTTTTCACACTGGATACACTCAATCAGCAAAGACATAGCCTTCTCATTGCAAAAGAAGGTTGGAGATAAGGAAGGTAGAATATGAACCCACAAGATATAGTGAAAACATTTGCACGATATTACAGCTCCCTTTATAACCTCAAAAATGACACCACCACACCCCCGCCATCCCAAGCACAAGTGCAAGAATTCCTTAATACAGTAAACCTCCCAACCTTAACTCAATCTGAAATAGATGCAATTACCAAACCATTCACGACAGACAAATTGAAAACTACAGTTGCGAAACAACCCCCCCACAAATCACCAGGACCAGACGGTTTTACCAATCTCTGTTACCAAACCTTCTCGGATACACTTTGCCACACTTCGCAAAACTCCTTAATCATTGCTTCACTGTCGGCGAAATGCCACCCCCATACCTCCCCTGACTGTTGGAGATGCGGAAGAGACAAGGGAACGATGACACATATATGGTGGGAATGCCCAAATATTAACCCACTATGGATAGAAACACAAAAAAATTGGGAACTAATGGCAATCAAACTCCCACCACTTACACCTACACTGGGCCTGTTTCTACTGTTCCCAGGTACATTATCCCACACAGATAAAAAATTAACGGTATTGATGATTTTAGCAACACGGAATGTTATAGCATGCCACAATGATATGGCTCAAAACAAGGCAATTTCTCCGATACGAACTGCTATCTGCTACCACAATAAAGCAAACCACTACCATGAGATATAATTGGCAGAGATGGACTGAGACAGAAAAAGATATGGGATGTGACACCTGTAACGGACCGTTTTGCACAAAAGGGGAAAAACCGTTTAGGCGATCGGCCCCCTTTCCAGAGATACAGGCACAGCTACTGCAGAACACCAAACTCCCGAACTGGATACAAAATAGCACTCCAACTCCCGAACTGGAACCTCCCAAATAGCTGCTAGCAGACTAACAGGAAAAGCAGACAATCAGCTTACACTCCTGGCAATCAGTCTCTAACAGCATACAGTGAATCCCCCCAAGAACGAGACAAGGCTCTGTGTTGAGGGTCAAGCAGTGGTCTGAGGTGCTGGCACACCCAGCCTGGTTTTTATTACAGTCTTGCAAATACAGGACCGCCCACAGGGAGGTATAAACAACCAATCACATCACAGTTACATCCCACATATTCCCTCCCCTTATCCTGAGAGGAAACTCAATTATACATACAGTTAAAACATACTTTCTACCCAACTTTCATAACTCCAAAACCATACATCATATTCACATAAAATTACATATTCACAATCAATCCATTCAGGGAACAACATATTCAAAATGGCACAAATCAGACAAAGGGGTTCAAAGTTAGTAAAAGTCCTTTGTGACTAAATGAAGCATGGCTTTCTGGCCCAAACCGGTTTCAGAGTCTTCTATCCTGGAGATAAGTAATTCGGTATCCCAGGATGAACACTGAACTCAAATTAAGCACATAGTTTGCGAGAACTACAAAACACTTTAAAATACATAGTGCACTTTACACAGAACACTGGAACATTTCACATATCCCAGATAGCTGGGGATCTGAGGTGCACATTATTAGATGAATGGCACTCCAGTCACACAAATAAACGCCTTTCTGCAGGGGAAATAAACAGTTTAACCTGCAGGGGCCGCCAATCCAAAGGGCAGGCAACCAGGCTTCTCAGTTCACAGTGGCGGTTGGTTTTGCCACAACACCCTAAGCTTCTCTGTCTACCCACAACACCCACAACCAAAACAACACCCACTCCCCACCTCATAGTACCAGCTAGGTGATGATGGAAATGTACAGGTTGAACACACATGTAGACGGAGAAGATCCGACACTGAATAGATATAGTTAAAACATGCCCATGTTAGCTTACACCTTATTTTTATATCTAAGACATAAGCAAATATTAAGCGGATGAAGAGTAGCACTGGATAAAACAGTTGGCACAATAGGTGACTTATATGTGTCACCTAACATGGTACTAAATATGGAGTATAAGCCTATATAAATATCTGTTAAAACACTATGCTAAACCTATGTTAAAACTGTGTTGACCGTATCATACTCATGGTACATTTATATATGAGACCTGTAAACGCATAAATGTGTTTGTTTCACCCCCCGTTACCTCCCTTTTTCCTTTTTGTACCCCTATTATAAGGAAAATATTAAATAAACTACAAGTAAAAATAAATAAAAAAATACAGAATTATAACCCATTGCAATTATCCTGTACAACAAGCATGTCAAACTCGCGGACCAGCTCAGAGTTCCTGCTCCTCACTGTTCCCTCGCGCGCGCCGTCTAAAGTGAAGCCGGGCGCCGGAATATGACGTCATATTCCGGCACCTGGCATCACTAAACCGCGCGAGGGATAAGTGAGGAGCAAGAAGGACCCCAGGGAGATGCCCCACATCGGCTCCAAAAGGTAAGGAGCAATAAGGAAACTTATGTGTGTGTCTGTCTGTCTGTCTGTCAGTGTGTGTGTCTGTCTGTCTGTCGGTGAGTGTGTGTCTGTGTGTCTGTGTGTGTGTGTGTCTGTCAGTGAGTATGCATGTGTGTATGTCTGTGTGTGTGTGTGTGTGTCTGCCAGTGAGTATGTGTGTGTCTGTCAGTGTGTGTGTGTCTGTGTGTCTGTCTGTCAATGTGTGTGTCAGTGTGTCTGTGTGTGTGCCTGTCTGTGTGTGTCTGTCAGTGAGTATGTGTGTGTGTGTGTCAGTGAGTATGTGTGTGTGTCAGTGAGTATGTGTGTGTGTGTGTCAGTGAGTATGTGTGTGTGTCAGTGAGTATGTGTGTGTGTCTGTCAGTGTGTGTGTCTGTGAGTGTGTCTGTCTGTCTGTGAGTATGTGTGTGTGTGTGTATGTGTGTCTGTTTGTCTGTCTGTGAGTATGTGTGTGTCTGTCTGTATGTGTGTCTGTGTGTGTGTGTCTGTCAGTGTGCGTGTGTCTGTCAGTGTGTTTGTCTGTCTGTCAGTATGTGTTTGTCTGTCTGTCAGTGTGTCTGTCTGTCAGTGAGTATGTGTGTCTGTCAGTGAGTATGTATGTGTGTCTGTCAGTGTGTCTGTCTGTATGTATGTGTCTGTCTGTCAGTGAGTATGTGTGTGTCTGTCAGTGTGTCTGTATGTGTGTGTGTCTCAGTGTGGGTGTCTGTCTGTCTGAGTATGTGTGTGTCTGTGTGTGTCTCTGTCAGTGAGTATTTGTGTGTCTGTCTGTCAGTGAGTTTATGTGTGTCTGTTAGCAAGTATGTGTGTGTCTCTCAGTGAGTGTGTGTGTGTGTGTATGTGTCTGTCAGTGAGTGTGTGTGTGGGTCTGTCAGTTTGTGTCTCTGTCAGCAAGTATGTGTGTGTCTGTGAGTATGTGTGTGTGTCTTTCTGTGAGTGTGTGTCTGTCAGTGAATATGTGTGTGTCAGCGGGAGGATCAGATTTGGCACAGGGTTGTAGAGGGGGGTGCTGTGGTTTAGTAGAGGGGGCTGGGGTTTAGTAGAGGGGGATGCTGGGGGGGGTTATACTGAACTTTTTAAAATAAACCTACGTTTCTATGAAAATCTACAGTATTTTTTTTTATTCTGGAGAATGAAACAAAAATAATTAACGGAAACACAATTTATAGCATTTCTCGGTTCTCATATAAAGTAAAAATATGCATTATGAGAACTTGAATGGAATTTTTAAGAAGGCAATATACCCAGGTTAACTTGAAGATAATTTATCTGGGTTGCGCTCAGCACTCATACAGTTAATAAAGGAACCACACTAAAGATGCTAATCACATTTAATGGAAATTACAGGACATGGTAAATTTTTTAACTGTTTCCTGTCTCGACTGCACTGAACATGATCTTCCTACTTCAATTCTTTCCCCTTCCCTCGAGATATTATATATGTTTGGCCATATATAATGTAACGAGTGTACAGAGATATACCATGTACTGAAAGCATTAACATACATCCAACATTGGGCGGTACAAGATCAAGGCGGGTGAGCACTGAGGCGTCACTGGCAATGCCTATAATAGGTAGGTTCACCTGCATAGGTGGCAGTTCTGTCCACTGAAAGACCTTCCTGGCCAACCCCCATGCTACATCTGCTGAAGCTCTCTCTGCTGGATCCTATTTCCTGTTCAGAGTGTGAGTGCATATTGTGCTGTGCTGTCCTTAGGACAGTTGTTTGGTGTCCCCAGACTTGCGACACCAGGGAACAAAATCAGGACAGCGAGACAGGAACCCAAACCCAGTATAGTTCTGCTGAAATTGGTCTGTTGGGGTGTGTGCATCAGCTATTTCTATAAAAATAAAGGTTGTCTGTGCATGTACTGTATAGGGCAGCATTTATTCTAGTTATGAGTTTGTAGAACTGTATGGTTGCCTCTCTGATGCCTTTTTTCATCCCTGTTTTATCCCCCTCAAACAGGATGTGGTCTTTGGGTAACATGGAAGTTAATCATCTGACCCTGTACTCATGTGAAGTGTTAATATATATAAGATTCTTTTTTTTATGTATGTGTAATGTCTGTAGTCATTATTATTATTGTATTATTTGTTAGGTGACCACTTAAAATTCCAACATAAAGGCTTGGTGTTGTTTCATTGTAATTTCATGTTACAATAGAAACTAAGAGCTATTTACGAAGGAGGAGGACTGAACAATAAACATTTTAAGTATATTGTTGTCCAAAGAGCCTCCAGGCTAAACAAATATGAGTTAAACAAACACATTAAACAAATACTATAAAAATAAAAAATTTAATCGAAAATTAAATTATTAGAAAACATAACCTCAGCTCCTTTTATTATTTGTGCTCCTTGGCTTTGCTGGATGCTAATAGATTTATAAGCTAATGATTTCTTTTTATTATGACTAATAGCTCTTGCTGTGGGAAGAGGATAAAAGCTAAGTAAAGTAATCAATGCTTTATTCCCCTGGTGAGCTATATACTTCAGATTTAAGAGAAACAAATCAGACTAGACATCTTGTATATATTTTCCTGTACAAGATATGTTGTTTACTATTTCTTTTTAACATAACATTTTCTAGAACGCACTAAACAAACGGTTGTTTTCTTTTACAATATTGTTTTATGAAATGCTGAAAATAAAAACAATTTTGCTGCATTTTATTTGGTTTTGTCCATAAAAGCCAGATTTGCACCGTTGTTTTCAGAACTTTCCTCTTTATGCCAATGTATGCGGATTGGCAGAGAACCAGCCAAAGAGGCTGCATTTATTAACGTTAATGGAACGTAAAAAGAACACTTCAAGCACCCTAACCAAAGTTATTCACTAAAGTGAGAATTAAAAGTAAATTTCAAATGTAAGACGAAAATAATTGAACTGGAAGCATAGCTGACTTAGATATTTTTTTTTCTAGTTCGACTTTTTTGACCTTAAAGGGTCACTTAAAGGGTCCCTCTTCATCTCATTAAAGGGATACTATAAAGCCAGAAAAATAAATCTGTTTTCCTGGCACAATAGTGTTAATAGCTCTCCCCCTCCCTCAGGGCCCTCCTCCCGTGGGGCTAAATGGGGTTAAAACCCTTCAGCCACTTACCTCAATGTCCCCCAGCTCTGGGTCAGGCTCCGCCCACGCTCCTCCCCCGCCGACATCATGCGGGCATTAGACCTCTCCATAGAAAAGCATTATTCAATGCTTTCCTATAGGAAAAATCTGACACTGCAGGTCCAGCGTCAGATAACAGACCAAACGTCCGTTAGGATTCCGGAAGCACCCCCAGTGGCTGTCTGGCAGACAGCCACTGAGGGCAGACTTAGAGCTACAATGTAAACATTCTCTGGAACTGTTTAACCCCTTAAGACCGGAGGGCGTACTATTACGTCCTCTAATAGGCGGCTCTAAACGCCGCCGGGCGTAATAGTACGCCCTCCGGTCTTTCTGTACTTACCCGGTCGCCGGTGGTCCCACGCCGGCGATCGCGGTGGGGGGGACTCCCAGGGAGCCCCCCGCGGCACGACCGTCCTCCAGGAAGCCCCCCGGCCGTGTGAGAGTGGGGTCCTAGCGAGGACCCCACAATCACATGGCCGGGGATAGCTGGCTTCTGTATTGCCAGCATGGGGGCTGCCTGTAATGACAGGTGGTCCCCCTGCTGGCTGAAAATAAAAATGAAATAAATAAATAGTGTAAAAAAATAAATAATATATACTTAGATCATATATATATATTATATATATATGATCAAAGTATATATATACACATATACATACACACATGTACACTGTCTAGGTGTATTTTACTATTAATATATATATAATTATATATATATATTAATATCAAATTACACGTACACTGATACTGATTAAATATATATATAATTATTGTTATATATATATTTATATATATTATAAAAAAAATTAAAATGTAAATACGTTAAAAAATAAAATTACAAAAATAATTAAAAATAAATAATTAAAAAATATATAGATGTGTTATTTCGTTCTAACTGTATTGTGAAATTAATATATATATATATAAATCAAAATACACATAGAACGAAATAATATATATATTTATACACATAAATATATACGTATATATCACTATATATATACCTATATATAAATAAAAATATTTAAAAAAAATTATATAGATATATACATATATATATACACATACGTATATATATACATATATTAATTCTACATATATATTTATGCAATATTTTTACATAATTAGGTATCTTAATTAATTACAATTAGCAGGACCTGCCTGACAACCCATGCCGAAAGTAAAGGGAATTTAATTTGCTAGCACTATATTTAACCCTATAACTTTCCGAGACACCATAAAACCTGTACATGGGGGGTACTGTTCTACTCGGGAGACTTCGCTGAACAAAATATTAGTGTTTCAAAACAGTAAAATGTATTACAACGATGATATCGCCAGTAAAAGTGACGTTTTTTGCATTTTTCACGCACAAACAGCATTAAACGGACAATATTATTGCTATGATACTTTTACTGTTTTGAAACACAAATATTTGTGTTCAGTGAAGTCTCCCGAGTACAACAGTACCCCTCATGTACAGGTTTTATGGTGTTTTCAAAAGTTACAGCGTCAAATATAAGGCTTGCGTTTCATTTTTTCACATTAAAATTCGCCAGATTGGTTACGTTGCCTTTGAGACCCTATGGTAGCCCAAGAATGAAAATTACCCCTATGATGGCATACCATTTGCAATAGTAGACAACCCAAGGTATTGCAAACGGGGTATGTCCAGTCTTTTTTAGTAGCCACTTAGTCACAAACATTGGCCAAAATTGGCGCTTTTTGCATTTTTCACACACAAACAAATACTAACGCTAACTTTGGCCAGTGTTTGTGACCAAATGGCTGCTAAAAAAGACTGGACATACCCCATTTGCAATACCTTGGGTTGTCTACTATTGCAAATGGTATGCCATTATGGGTGTAAATTTCATTCCCGGCTACTATACAGTCTCAAAGGCAACGTAACCAATCTGGCGAATTTCAATTTCAAATGTAACATGCTATATTTGACCCTGTAACTTCCCAAAACGCCATAAAACCTGTACATAGGGGGTACTGTTTTACACATGAGACTTTGCTGAATACAAATATGTGTATTTTATTGCAGTAAAAGCAAACAGTATTATGACACTGACCGTTTAATTGTCATGTAGAACTAAAAAAATCCAATAAAATCGTATTTTCTCCCATTTTTTCATATTAAATTATGTTTCATAGCTAAATATTTGATATTAAATGAAAGCCCTGTTTCCCCTGAATAAAATGATATATATAATAAGGGTGGGTGCATTTACTATGAAAGAGGTGAATTACGGTTGGACAGACATGTAGCGCAAATGCCAGGTTTTGTTTACATTTTGTTTTGTTCACAACGTGTACATTTGGCTCCGTCCTTAAGGGGTTAACATTGCAGCACTAAGTGCAAAAGGGTCACAGCACCCAGACCACTTCAATGAGCTGAAATGGTCTGGGTGCCTATAATTTCCCTTTAAAGTGGTCTGGGTGCAGTGTCCATGTCCCCTTAACCCTGTGATGTAAAACATTGCAGCTATAGAGAAATTGCAGTGTTTCATTGCATCGTTAAGGCTGCCACTAGTGCCTGTCTTCCAGACAACCACTAGAGGTGCTTCCAGCATTTTTACTAAGTTCCACTTCATGAGATGACACTGAATGTCCTCATTCTATGCTTGTTAGTGTTAATAATAAACAGGAGAAAAAAAACAGAAATGTTAAGCCGTTTTAGTAACGCGTGTTAAATAACCGTGCCCTATCTCTAGTAGTGGTCAATATTTTGGCATCTGGTCAAGGGCTTGAGAAAGAAGGTAAAGTTTAGATTAAATGTTGACAACTTGAGTGTTATTTTAAAAAATTAATTTATTAAAATTTTCATAGACATCAATGAATATATCCTAACAAAAAAATTAATAATAAAATAAAAATAACACCATGAGTGTCAGTAGACTGCCCCTCTCCCCACCCTCCCCCCCCAACCCCCTACCCTCTGTCAGGACACACAGAGAAAGGGGACGTTTTTATTAAAAATAAAAAATATCCTGTTATCCTGTATATAACCTTCCTGGTTAGTGTTTGAGGAAGAGAAGGAAAGGAATGTTTATAAACAGTACCTTAGAACCATACATACAGACACTATTTCTGCAATTGTTGACAAGTAAATCAGATGTTATCTTTTATAAGTTTCAAGAAAAAAAATTAAAATTAAATACTGAACTAGAAAATGATATAGTCAGTGCTCAACAAAAGTTGGATGACATCAGTCTCAATTTAATTATAATAGACGGTGTTAGGTAAACCCGGTCTCATTGATCCTCAGATCAAATCAGACGCTTAACAAGGGGCTAATAGTGTGAAAACAATTGCTTTTTTAGCTCTCTCTGGGAATTGATGGACGAGTGGTCTGGATAACAATTCTTGATTGGGATCTGAGTTAGTTCTCTTTAGTCAATAAAATGTCTCTCTGGTTTTAGAGAATTCTGGTCATTAAAACACTCAAATAAAGCTTTTCTCCTAATTTTCATGAAAATATTGTTTTTTAGAACATCAAGCTTAAGTTTCAACGTGAGGTTGACACAGCTGTAAGAATACAAACTACTACAAGCAATGCACTGGAGGTCGGATAGCTTTGAAAGAACAAAAATAGGTTTCAGAGTAACCCAACGGTGTAATTTTTAAGCACATTGAAGATCAAGTAAACACAAGTAAAAATTGATAAACAAATCCTTTCTACAAATCATTTTGGGAATTGACCACTCCATTAATGTGTCTGTTACCAACGTACAAGTCCTCCGAAATGTATGAGAGCATATGGGACTTTAATGTAAATCCTTTCTTTATGGCCAATTGATAATTTTAATCAAAGACAACTTTGAAATGAAACCAAGTACCGTATTTATCGGCGTATAACACGCACCGGCGTATAACACGCACCGGCGTATAACACGCACCTCATTTTAAGAAGGAAATTTCAGGAAAAAAAAACTTAAAGGACCACTATAGTGCCAGGAAAACGAGTATGTTTTCCTGGCACTATAGTGGTCCTCTAAGTTTTTTTCCCCTGAAATTTCCTTCTTAAAATGAGGTGCGTGTTATACACCCTCAGGCACCCCCTCCCGCCGGGCTCTGGAGAGAGGAAGGGGTTAAACACTTACCTTTCTCCAGCGCCGGGCGGGGAGCTGTACTCCTCCTCTCCTCCTTGCTCGCGACGTCATCGGCTGAATGCACACACGCGGCAGGAGCCGCGCGCGCATTCAGCCGGTCGCATAGGAAAGCATTTACAATGCTTTCCTATGGACGCTTGCGTGCTCTCACTGTGATTTTCACAGTGAGAAGCACGCAAGCGCCTCTAGCGGCTGTCAATGAGACAGCCACTAGAGGCTCTGGAGGCTGGATTAACCCTCAGTATAAACATAGCAGTTTCTCTGAAACTGCTATGTTTATAAAAAAAAGGGTTAATCCTAGAGGGACCTGGCACCCAGACCACTTCATTAAGCTGAAGTGGTCTGGGTGCCTAGAGTGGTCCTTTAAATTTCAAATAAAGAACTTCTTACCCCCCTTTCTTACTCCCCCCTCCCCCTCTTACCCCCCTTTCTTACTCCCCCTCCCCCTCTTACCCCCTTCTTACTCCCCCCTTCTTACCCCCCCTTTCTTACTTCCCCCTCCCCTCCTCTTGCTTCCCCTCCCCCTCTTACCCCTTTCTTACTCTCCCCCTCTTGTTACCCCCTCCTCTTGTTCTCCCTCCCCTGTAGCGTGGCCGAGCTGCACTCCGGTCAAGCCGGTGGTGGCCGGACTGATAGGAAGGTGCACGCCAGTGTGCATTTCCTGTCAGTCCGGCCGGTGACAGGAAACAGAAACTCCTGTTCCGCGAACAGGAGTTTCTGTTTCCTGTACCGGTCGGACTGACAGGAAGGTGCACACTGAGCGTGCACCTTCCTATCACTCCGCCGGCCACGCTACAGGGAGGTGAGTACCAACTAGCAGACGCTTGAGCGCTCTTGACAGAGCGCTCAGGCGGCTGCAGAATTTAAAGGGCCGGCGTATAACACGCACCCACGATTTCTCCCCTATTTTCAGGGAGAAAAAGTGCGTGTTATACGCCGATAAATACGGTATATAAATACATGATAAAAGCCTACAGACAATGTTTATTAACATATTTCCTAGATATAAATGCTTCCATCTATTTGATATTAAATTATAGCTTTTTCATATCAGGAGGAATTTGTCTTAGATGGAAAAGAGTATGGAACCTGGCTAGGGATTAGAAATAAACTATTTTTGTGATAAAAACTAAACATATACCCTCTTGGAAAGATGTAAAAAATCTATCTGGTATTAAAATAACTGTGCCCGTAATTATCTTTGAAATATTTTTGCTGTGCACTTGTGGCCGTAAATTTTATATTTAGTTTGGATTACATATTCTCACATTTATATTGTAAGGATTTCTAGATCATAAGAACCCTTTTTATATTCCAGATAAAAAATCCCGAGAATGTTTAACACAGAGTCACTGGTACACTCCTGTAGGAAAAATCGAGTCCAGCATCTCATTTTCTGGTAATGTAGTCTCAAACTCAAGATTGCTTGTAAGCTAAGCTACTTATTATTGAGTAAGCGGTTGGACACTTCTATGCATTCTAATTGCGCTTCCAAGGTCTAGATTATACACCAGGGTGAAATGTAACCAGTATATATGCTGGGAGTGACAAAAAGTCAATAAATTGTCCCCTGAAACGAGGAGTGTTGGGTTTAAACTAATATTTGATATATTAACCTCTAGATTCCACTGATTAATAATTAAAGTCAGCTTCAGGGAAGGTTCAAAGACACATCCAACGTGATTAAAGGTCAGATCCCCATTTAGAAAGTGTTTGCTCAGAAGAATACATTAAGGGTTTTCTTTATTTTAATGTAAGTGCTAGTGTCCACAGCCTCACTGTTCATGTAATTCTACAGTAAAAACACAAAAAAGAAAAGATAGGACAAAGCTATTAAAAATGAGCATTAACATCCTTCATTTTATAGTTCAGGAATTACTTTGAGGAGTATTGTTTTTCAGTGAGATCTTATCTATAGAAACTGAAGTAGCGGCAGAATGATTGATAATTTAATGTCCAGTTACTCATCAAATCTCACAATTTGTCAGGTTCATAATGGTACATACAAGATCCAGCGCACTCACTCATTCACTAAGCAGCAATTCTCACAGAATGTAATAGTTTTAACGGTATTTAAAAACACCTCACATAGGCAAAAAATAATGGGTGTTTAGTTACAGTATGTGATCAGTATATGATCATACATTACATAAGCCTGCCACAACGTCAATGTACCCCATTCTTGGCAGGTCCTACTCTAGCAGCCTAATGCTTGCCCTTATGAGATCAATCCGCTTACTTGGGAAATACTTCCTCCTGGGACACTCTGCAGGTCAAGTTTAAATAGGGCCCTTGAATGAGGCACCTGTAACAAGTGAAAAACCAGCCTGGACTCCCAAATATTTAATATATGAAACCCTCTTGGTTTCATAGTATAATAATGTACCCTAACTACTAAAGGTCACCGTAGTGGTTATGGTTCCAGGTGTGCCCAGACACCCCCATTTGTAACAGTCAAAAGTCTTTTGAATGGTTTGAATTATTACATTGGGCCCCACCTCTACTATAAACGCAAGAGGGCCAGAAGCTCCTGCACAGCTAAGCCCAGCAGCAGTAATGGCTCTCATCCAATGAGCTAAGCATGGCACTCCTAAAACCACAACCACTGCTGCGAGCCATGGGGCTAGGAGTTTAATCTCAAATTAAATATTTGAGGAGATCCGGACTTTTGACCTAACCTATATGTTCTAATAAGCCAAAATCGACACTGTTGCATTGATCGATGCAGAATAGGTTAAAATGAATTGTCAAACACAATACAAAAGATTAATAAGAAAAGAATGAAACATATTCTGTAAATATGCACGGTTTGTGTCTCTAGGGAGAGCTCTTGAATATTACAAATAATAAAGAATTACTGAGGCCTGTCTCTGACAGCTGTTTTACAAGCTAAGTGTTCTGTTGAAGCTGTTCCTTGCTATCTATCTTTACAGATATATCTCATTAAAAGCAGATTATGTGCAAAAAAAGTCAAGCATGAGTTACCTTCAAAACAAGAAAACACGAGAGTAAAGGTAAGAAGAGGCAGAGAAACTCGGAGGGGTAGAAATAACCATATTTATAAGAACAGGAGGGCTCTTATGTTTATTAATCCACCCGCTTACCCTTATTTATTAATCACAACAAGGGGAAGAATTACTGGAGGGATTGTGGGTTTATTCCTTAATAACCTCTCTTTGTTATAGTGATCTTAAAAAAGCTAAGTACATTTCTAACTTTCCTTCAGATGTAAGACTTCATCCAATCATGGTCTTTTGCTCAAATACAGGTAGGTGATAGGAGAAACACCCTACGTGCTACACATCTACATCTTTTCACTGGCCTTCCCGGTGTGCTCAGCGTGGTGTGTCTGACTCTCAGAACTGGAATATAATAAGATTATGCTATATTGTGGCATGTTTAGTAGGTTTTATGGGACAGTTTTCTTGTTATCACAGTGTGAGTTGTTCCAGACCTGACAAGTTTAGTTTTTACGCCTTTTACGGCTTTCTAACCTCAGCTAGTTATTTTTTATTTATTTTTTACCACTTTGTATTTATATGGGGTGTTTTTCTTTGTCTCCTTGATTGAAGAGCCAGCTGACACACTCAGCCTATTACCAGCTGCCCACCTAAAGTTCCTCATACTGTGGCAGGAAGAAAGCATGCACAAAGGCAGAGGTGTCAGGTTCCAGAGCCTCAACTTTTGCATCTCTCCAACTTTCTATTACAACATTCTCTCTAATTCTCCTTCAAATATGAGTTTAAATTTACAAATCCGAATTAAAGGAGGAGACTGAACTGAACTCTAGCTGGGTGATAATATCCAAGGGATAGGTATGTGTTTAATTCATCATAATTTCCTTGTTCTTCAACCTTAGGTGTTTTTTTGGTTTTTTTTTTACTGCTCTTAACCTCTTGCCAAACTTCTGTACATTCATCATTTTCACTCCCAAAGGCGTTTACACATACTTCAAGGTCATATCTAACAAGGTTATACATAAATCCTAATTACATCATCATTAAACTACCCTGACTTATTCAAACATTCCAACCATATGACCAGGTGATGTAAATGATAATGTTTGCACTGCACTGCTGAAAATCACTATTGCGCCTGTGTTTCTATGTTTCAATGTGCTTTTTTCCTGTCCTCGAGACATAGTCATTCAGTCCCATCAGTGTGCTCCATCTCGACTAAACAGTTCTGCCCCTTTCAACATGTTCCTATGAATTCACATTTATAGAAACACGTTAGACCCTTCACCTCCATCTCACTGCAATTGTATTTCACCTCTCAGAGCTGCTAAACATCTTGATTTTCTTTACTTTTCTTTTTTTTCTGTCCCCTCAATCTTTATACCTTCATTCCACTTTCAACACATCACTAGGAAGAAATTTGCAGCCACGTCGTACAGATTGCAACTCGGGCCCCTGTTACATATCAGCTGATCATGTTTATTGGCTCCTGGATTGAATATGTTCTAGTTTATCAGATTTAATATGATTGATATTTTAAAAAATATTGAAATTCATCATATATTTTCCATTGCAATTACCAGATTTGTCAGTGCAATACCACACAGGGAGTGCAGAATTATTAGGCAAATGAGTATTTTGACCACATCATCCTCTTTATGCATGTTGTCTTACTCCAAGCTGTATAGGCTCGAAAGCCTACTACCAGTTAAGCATATTAGGTGATGTGCATCTCTGTAATGAGAAGGGGTGTGGTCTAATGACATCAACACCCTATATCAGGTGTGCATAATTATTAGGCAACTTCCTTTCCTTTGGCAAAATGGGTCAAAAGAAGGACTTGACAGGCTCAGAAAAGTCAAAAATAGTGAGATATCTTGCAGAGGGATGCAGCACTCTTAAAATTGCAAAGCTTCTGAAGCGTGATCATCGAACAATCAAGCGTTTCATTCAAAATAGTCAACAGGGTCGCAAGAAGCGTGTGGAAAAACCAAGGCGCAAAATAACTGCCCATGAACTGAGAAAAGTCAAGCGTGCAGCTGCCACGATGCCACTTGCCACCAGTTTGGCCATATTTCAGAGCTGCAACATCACTGGAGTGCCCAAAAGCACAAGGTGTGCAATACTCAGAGACATGGCCAAGGTAAGAAAGGCTGAAAGACGACCACCACTGAACAAGACACACAAGCTGAAACGTCAAGACTGGGCCAAGAAATATCTCAAGACTGATTTTTCTAAGGTTTTATGGACTGATGAAATGAGAGTGAGTCTTGATGGGCCAGATGGATGGGCCCGTGGCTGGATTGGTAAAGGGCAGAGAGCTCCAGTCCGACTCAGACGCCAGCAAGGTGGAGGTGGAGTACTGGTTTGGGCTGGTATCATCAAAGATGAGCTTGTGGGGCCTTTTCGGGTTGAGGATGGAGTCAAGCTCAACTCCCAGTCCTACTGCCAGTTCCTGGAAGACACCTTCTTCAAGCAGTGGTACAGGAAGAAGTCTGCATCCTTCAAGAAAAACATGATTTTCATGCAGGACAATGCTCCATCACACGCGTCCAAGTACTCCACAGCGTGGCTGGCAAGAAAGGGTATAAAAGAAGAAAATCTAATGACATGGCCTCCTTGTTCACCTGATCTGAACCCCATTGAGAACCTGTGGTCCATCATCAAATGTGAGATTTACAAGGAGGGAAAACAGTACACCTCTCTGAACAGTGTCTGGGAGGCTGTGGTTGCTGCTGCACGCAATGTTGATGGTGAACAGATCAAAACACTGACAGAATCCATGGATGGCAGGCTTTTGAGTGTCCTTGCAAAGAAAGGTGACTATATTGGTCACTGATTTGTTTTTGTTTTGTTTTTGAATGTCAGAAATGTATATTGTGAATGTTGAGATGTTATATTGGTTTCACTGGTAATAATAAATAATTGAAATGGGTATATATTTGTTTTTTGTTAAGTTGCCTAATAATTATGCACAGTAATAGTCACCTGCACACACAGATATCCCCCTAACATAGCTAAAACTAAAAACAAACTAAAAACTACTTCCAAAAATATTCAGCTTTGATATTAATGAGTTTTTTGGGTTCATTGAGAACATGGTTGTTGTTCAATAATAAAATTAATCCTCAAAAATACAACTTGCCTAATAATTCTGCACTCCCTGTATATAGCGGACATAATCCTCGATAAATGGCCTTGATTATTATTATTATTATTTATATAGTGCCAACAAGTTCTGTGGCGCTGTACAATGGGTGAACTAATAGACACGTATTTATAACCAGACAAGTTTGACACACAGGAACAGAGGGATTGAGGGCCCAGCTCAATGAGCTTACATGCTAGAGGCAGTGGGATATAGTGACACAAAAGGTAAGGGTAGGGTAGAAAAGTAGGTTGCTAGGATAGTAATCATTGAGGGCTTAGTGTTTTGTTTTGATGACAGTTTCAGGGGAGGAATCAGGGAGGGAAAGCTGTTCACAGTTTAATTGATATGAATTCCTAAATAAGTAAGTTTTCAAAGATTTTTCTGAAGGTGTGGAGACTGGGTTAGACTCTAGCAGAGAGGGGAAGAGAGTTCCATAGGAACGGTGCAGCCCTAGAGAAGTCTTTAAGGTGAGCATCAGAGGTAGTAGTACTTACAGAGGTTAGACGTAGGTCTCCGGCAGAGTGTTGGGGCCTAAATTGGACATATTTGTGTTTTAGTGAGGATAAGTAGGTAGGAGGAGCTTTGTGTAGAGACTTTACCAAGGGAGGCAGTGTAGATTGAGAACAATAGGGGACCAGGGACAGACCCTTGGGGAACACCAACAGAGAGGGATTGGGGAGAAGAGTCAGAGCCAGAGACAGAAACACTGAAAGAGCGCTGGGAGAGGTAGGAAGAGCACCAGGAGAGAGCAGTATCTGGTAGACCGAGATTACGGAGGATGAGAAGAAGCTGTTGATGATCAACAGTGTCAAAAGCAGCAGAAAGGTCGAGGAGAATTAGGATAGAGTAGCGGCCATGGGATTTAAAATAACAGCCAAAAAGCTGCTTAAAACTTTTTATTTTTTGACTGTTTGCTCAGTGGCAGCCCTAGTAGCCAGCAGGCAAATAGTTAAAGAGAAACCTGTGTGGGTCAACAGTAGAACAATGGATGTTTGAAATTCCATTTGCAATGCTGTGGGTGGGTGCATGTTCACTAATTAAAGACTCATGACTGGCAGCTATTACCAATCAGTCCTTACCAGAGGCCTGGCACAGGCCTCTCCCATGTTCTCCCATGGGAATTAGATGAGGGATTCAATGTAAAACTACTAACTACACTTAGAATGTAGAAATATATAGCAATCAATGGTTAGCAGGTGGAGACTTTTTTTTAATGACCTAATGCTGCCTCCAGCCCCCACACATGACCTAATGTTCCCCTCACGCTCCCACCCATGGGTGGCAGTTTGAGCTCTAGAGAAATTTATTAAATATACAAAGGGGGTGGACATGCAAATGTCTACCCCCAAAGTAGATGATGTGATTAAGTCTCCCCCGGGGTAGCTAATCTCCTAGCCAATTAAAAGTGCCCTACCTACCCCCTACACCCTGAATAACTAGTGAGGAAGGCCAATAAAACTAATATGTGTAAAATATATATATTTTGGAAGGCTTGACCTGAAGTTGTGGGAGTGCGTAATGGGCATTTAAAAGGGACTCCCCACCCTTCCTAACTTACTGTGATTGGTCCAACTGCATCACAAACTGCCATCCACTGGCTGCTCACTGTTTACTAGACACGCCCCTAATAGCGGTATACCCAGTAGGGGCTGAATTTACTAATACTAAGTAATCTTTACTCAGTATTAATAAATGTGGCTGAAAGACCAATTTAGGTGACCAATTTAGGTCTTCCAGCCTTTTGGTAGATAGCTCCATAATACCGTGTGAATTAGGGATTTATCTACTAAGCAGCTGCTTATTTTATGTTATTTTAAAGTGATTTCCCTATCCACATTTGTTTGCAGGGCACTTGTCCTACTCTTACCCCCATTTTACTTCCTTTTGCAGCCCTCTAGCCCTTTCCAGGAGTTTTTAGAGGGAGTTTTGTGGCCAAAAGTTATGGTCCCCATTGACTTCAATGAGGTTCGGGGTCGGGGTCAAGTTCGGGGTCAAGTTTCAGCCCGAAACCGGACTTTTTTCAAAGTTCGTCCAAAGCCGCCGGACCTGAACATCCAGGTGTCCGCTCAACTCTACTCACTGTGGTCCCAAGCCATAACTTATTGATCCCGTCAGAAGAATTCTCTCTACAGTACACCACAATTGACAATGCCATAAACGCTATCTTGACTGCAGGCATGGGGGCCTGGCTCAGCAAGACCGACATTGTCAACGCCTTTAAGTTATTGCTCATTCACCTGTCATTATGGCACCTAAACGCCATTAAATGGAAAGGCCTGTATTATTTTTTCACTAGACTTATCTTCGGGTCAAAGAGTAGTCCTAGAACTTTTGATACTTTCGCGGAGATGTTGTGTTGGCTCCTCCTTAACACCTGTCAGTGCCATACCGTCATCCACTATCTATTCATTGAGAACAATTCTGCCCCCTCAAGCAGCCTGGAGAAAGCAGTCACGTTATTCAACACACTGGGGGTTACCAGTCTCACCAAAGAAAACAAAGGGTCCTGACCCCTTTATTAATTTCTTAGGGATACGCCTGGATTCGGTGGCCATGGAAGCTAGCCTTCCACATGAGAAAGTCACTAGCATCTGCCAGGATATCAACCATTACATGCTTACCGGCTCCTGTAACTGAAAAGAATTGCAGTCACTGGGTAGAGCCTTCATCTCCAAAACTCCTTCGCCTACTCACCACATTCTCTGACGACCTAAGCCGTTTCGCAGCCATATTTGGCGATGAATGGCTCTGGGGTAATTGACCAGTGGAGGTACTAGAAATAGAAGGGTTCTACAGGAACTCAGCTCCATTCGAGGTATACCCTATTGTAGGTGGCAGCAATAGCTTGGGGCCATTTGTGGTCAGGCAGTACAGTTCTGTGCCATTCAGACAATCTAGCGATTTGCCATATCTAGCGATTTGCCATATCTAGCGATTTGCTCATCTTCGTTGCTGATTATGAGGTTCATTAGGAAACTGACGTGGCTAGCGGCTTGCAATTAGTTTTACTTGGTGTGCTGCCATGTCCCAGGAGTTTTAAACACTGCAGCTGATCGCATGTCTCGCTTTCAATTTCAGACTTTCAGAGAATCCCTACCCACTGCTTCACAACTGGCCACAGCAGCCCTCCTGTTCCAGGAACTAATCATGGACTAGTCGAATTACTGCAACATAGCCAGACCTTAACAAAACTGTCCCTCTCCGCTGACACTCGTCCCGCCTATGACAGGGCATTTTGCTTAAGTTAAAGCTCAAGTTTTAAGTTTTCCTCAAGTTAAAGCTATCCCACAACACAATTAAATTATACCTGACAGGCATCCAGCATCATATGTACTCCATCTTCCCCAACAACTCTAGTTTCCTCTCATATTAGGACCATACTTATGGGCATATCCAAGGCTAACGGTCCTACACAACAACAAGGGCTACCCTTCAGCAAACAATTGTTCAAGGATATGTCTGATCTAATAGATTCAGCCACTTTCAAACCACTCACCAACTCAGTCAAAAAAAACGCCATGTATATGGTTTTTTACGGCTTCCTAAGGCCAAGGCAATTCACCATTAGTGGGCAATATAATGCACAAATATGCCTCCGTGTCTCCTACCTTGGAAAAAATCTAGATTATTACATACTTACACTACCTATAACCAAAACGAGCCAACTGGGTCAACCTGTCCACATACCATATTACCATATTCGTAAAAATGTCTCCTTAATTGTGACTATGTTGTATGTTCTTTTTCAATAAATGTATTTTTTTTTTTGAGCATGTTATGTTTCCTTTTTGACCGCTTTTATTACTGGCTTACAGCATACGTCGGTTTCGGCACACCTCAACTAACTTGCTTCTATCTCAAGTTTTGTTACACCAATCTTACTTCAGTCACAACCGATGTAGCCCCGAACACAAACTGGAAGGCTTGGCCTGAAGTTGTGGGAGGGGCGTAATGGACATTTAAAAGGGATGCCCCTCCCTTTACTAACTTACAGTGATTGATCCAACGATCAGCTGCCCCACCCTCCACTCCATTTATTCAACATACTCTACTAGTGTAGGCCCACGTTCATTGCTGGCCTACAGCATACGTCTGTTGCGGCACACCTCAACCGACTTGTTCCTATTTCAAGTTCTTTAACACCAATCTTACTTCAGTCACAACCGATGTAGCCCTGAACAAAAATATATATATATACAGTTTTAGATGGTTCAAACTCTTCCCAAGAAGATTTTAGATCTCTTATATTTCAAAATAGCCATGTCTCTCACATTGAATGTTTACACATTTGGCACAGATATCAAGGTCTAAAAGCAGGCTTACCCATATTTAATGGGTTTGAAGACCTATCTATATCAGTAATTCATGACGAGTCTTTGCACTCGTTCAGAATAAAGTGGATCTCCTCCCAAATGTCCAGTGTTATTGGCATCCATTTCTGCCACCTGTGGTATAATTTAAGTGTGTTTGCATGCATCACCAATCAGAGTTAGACAACCTTTGGTACTCCAATATTGTGGATTACATATCTCATAATTCTCTTAAAGTCACAATACTGGCAAAGCTTCAGTGGAGATGTAGTGCTAATGCTTTACCAAGAATGATGCTAGGTGCTCGAACTGTGATGATGAGTGGAGGTCAAGGATGATCTGCATTGCCAGTCCTGGTAGTGATGCCAGTTGGGAGGCAAGACTCTGGCATGCACACAAAAATACTTTTTTCAGGGTACGGTCCTCCTTCATCAAAACCTTACCTCTGTCTGGCTCCTAAATTTTGTTTTGCAAGGATATTTACCAATACTATGTAATAAAATATTAAATATAAAAAAAAAAATACAATCAGTGGAAAGTAACCAGTTGTGTCATGAAACATACGAACCAATGCAATTTTATCCAAAAAGTAGACATAACAAAATACTTGGTACTAACTAACATGCCTTGGCTAGCACATCTACTGTAGTAGGAGTATTTGTTTCCCTATTTTTTTTCAGATCTTTGTTCTATTTCTTGTCAGAAAGCATAACAGATGTATACTATTCATGTTACCTTTTTTTCTTTTTTAATATGCAGTATGATATATCTCCCTTCAATGTATTGAAAAACGTAAGGAATTTTTTATTATGAAGAAAAATTTTTGGAAAAACCCTGAGGGCTTTAAACATTCTTTTAACATGGCATTATTAAAATGACCTGTTAAAGGCTAAAGCAGTTGAAGATGACTTTGTAGAAACTGAAAGCCACCATATCGAGATGACATTGTGGGAAGTGAAAACTATTATATCATTAGAACAATGTATTCAGTTCAAGAAGCATACGTTTATCATAAGAATATCTCCGAGACAATTGCAAAGTTTTAAGAATGTCTGAATATTATAAAAAAAATCTCCGAACACTGGTAACACAATAGAACCCAATTGCTTTAAAAATAACTTTGCAAATTGGAAAAAATATATATCCTTTTAGCACACGAGGCATGTATTTATGGAAAATATGTCTTACATGGGTAAAGTAAACCTCTTTAAAATGTGAGGTGGATCCTGGAATTTAATACACACTATTTAATAAAAGCTCTGATGATTTTAAAAATTCTACACAACAAGAATTTCAAAATAAGGTATGGAGCTCCCTGTACACATTTTGATTAATATTTCAGCTATGCCTCCATTTCTTATATTAAAACTCATTATTGTCTGAGCTTGTTAAATGGCATACATCACTAATTAGGAGAACGTAAAAGTACGAGGAAGAGAAACAAGGTGTTTGGGCTGATATGCTGGGTTGTTTTTTTACCAATCATGACGCTGTGCATTATGGCCAAACATCTACTTTATGCTTCACATTTTTAGATACAATTTGTCTCTGATTCGTGCTTTGTCAAACATATACCTTCCTACATATAATGCAATGTTATCACCAGAGGATTGAAGAGTTTAAATGTTTCTGTAAAGATTTTAAAACAGAAATGGTATTTCTAATACTCCATTACTGAAATAAATCGACTACAAGTAGTAATTATGATGCATTATTCCTAACTTCCATAATATTAATGACTGTATATTTTTACAATTGGTTGGTTTTTTTACATGTATTGTATTTTCACAATACTTAAAAAGCTCAAGGCAGCCCAAGATCTTTGAATTGGGCTTTTATAAAAAATATATTGTTTTTCTTACACTGTTACACATATGGCAATTTCACTAAGCTCCAATCCGAGTATGTTATGATGTGAAACCAGAAAATATGACATGGCTATTCGCTAAAGTGAAACTTACCTGGAGTCTCAACATGATACCTCCTCCAGTGGAGTTGAAAGCTGCTGCAAGGTGCTTCTGTTAGCTCCACTAAGCTAACCCTGACTAATTGGCAGAGAACGTCAGTTGAGTAGTCTGAGCCAATTAGCTGAGCCCAGTACCACCCCGTAGTATGTGGACCCAATGGACTCGAAGTAAGTTGTCAAACTTTTCAAAAATGGTTTGTCTACTTACCCGGGAAAGGGCTTCAGGGCACTACCAGAACCATTATCAGTACAGTATGTTGTTTTTCTTTATGTCTCCTGCCCCTTATTAGCCATGTGCAACAAGCTGAAAGTGGATGTATATGTAGAAAATGGAAATATACTGTAGATGCCCTCCTGGTCTTTCATGCAAAAGTGATGATAGGAGCCGCACTCGATCCCAGCAGCCACCTCCTGATAGGGTCATACTTCTGGTGTCCAGCTTTGTGTGTTGACTTTACCCCAAAATACAAGTATTATGTGGAGAGGAGGTCACCCATGGTCTCTTGAATAATAGGGGATCGTAGGAACCTCCACATTTTCAATATCACAGGGACCATGGGATGAAGACAGGACAGGAAATATTTTCATGGTAAAATATGACAACTTATTCACTTTTTGAAGTTATTAAACAAAATATATCTTGTTGTTTATGCCGTCTGTATTTTTATACAATAAGTTATATTGTTTGTCTCTTGTTTTGTACTTACTATTTCGGATTTAGCAACCCCTGCGGATGTGTACGGATGTAAGGAATTATAAGCATGAAAAAGATGATCAATATTTCTTTTTTTTCGACATTTTAACATGCAGCAGGAGAATATCATAAAACAAACAAAAAAAAATCCACAAGACAGGTATAAAGCTGTACATTGCATTTTCGCTCACAGAAACCTAAGCTTTTGGCATTTGTTTCTTTGTGTCATGGGGAATTATAGAATTACAACAAATCTTAACAAAATATCCCTAGATATTTTATCTGAAAGATCACATGGACATTTTTAAATCAATAGATTTGTAAAAGCCCCCCCAACTGCTATATACGACTTAAATAAATTCCATTGTTTTGTTTTGTACGTCTGACTAATGGCAACAAACTGAGGTTCATGGATTTTCCATGTGTGTTTTTAAATTTCTGTTTCTTTATATGAGAAGAACACAGAAAACCCGTATTTGTGTGCGTATTTCTGAGTAAATGCTAATTAACGCCGGGAGCTTTTTACGGTTTTATTTTTTGCAAGAAAACCGGTCTATTAATATCTTGTCCAAGTGACGGGAACCATAGTCAGATCTGCATAGCTAAATGTTCTCTCCATAGGGCTGAATTTATATTATAAAATAACAATTTCCACTTTGAACTTAACTCTTCCCATTACTCTGTGTGATCATTTAAAGCAGCACTGTCACCGTCTGGGGACTTTGTCTTATTAGCAAAAAATCACTGGTTCCAGTTCCCAGATAAAGGTGAGATTTACTTACCTGAACCTGTTCCTCGCAGACAAGGCCATCTTGTTCTTGAGGGTCCTCTTGGAAGCCAACATCACTGCTGTACTGACCAGCGGAATCCTTTATAGACACTGCCAATTCCTTAAAGCCATCTGTAACGGATCCCTTCTACTCCGACTGAGTATATCCGTTGTAATTCACCCAAGGGAAGCAGTGATTGTAGCTCTGGTATACCCAAACATCTGATTTATTATGGCTCAGTGGTTTACTTATATACACAGACCCCCAGCATGAAGTTTCCTGCAAAATCATAGTAAAACACTCCCACAACACGCCCAGGAGTCTCTGTGTCTGGGAGATAATTGAATGTACTTTGCTTAAACTAATCATCTCTCAGGCACTAGAGAATAAAAAATTAAAAAAACATAAAACATCCCAAAACATACATAATATTAATAGTGACCCCCACAAATCCTTTATCCCTGGATAACCTGGATCTGAGTGCCCAACATATCCAAACAGCGCTCAGATCCCACAAACACAGCCAAATCGCCACCAGGGTAAAGTTTCGGTTGTCCCAAAACAAAAGAAATGCCGAATAGTTCCCCTGGCTCATAGGTAGCGATTGCACACAAACAATCCTGCCGAACAGCGCTCTCCTGGCTTGTCGGGAATAGACGTTCCTATTAAACTACTGGTGTTAGCGGGGTCGAGTGCCCGACTTAGAGTTCCAGACACTCAACGAAAAGGTCCCGCTGCCTGCATTCAGGCGACAAGATGGCTGTCGTTTTCTCAAGCATGTATTGTTCGGTTATACGAACAGTGGCCACACAGAGAGAGCACTTACGTTTGTGGTTTCTTTGAAGTTCAATGAGCCAGAGGAGTGGTCGTGTTCGGTAGATTACAGCTCCTGAGGACACATATTACAGCTCCTGAGGACACATATTTTGACACAAGGAGGGAACTGGCCTTAGAATAAGAGAAATAGTAAATTTGTCACATTGTATATAGCCCATAGTCGGTGGGCAGGAGGCCAGCTTCCACACTCCTCCTGGGGTTTGTGGCAAATGTCCAGGGTAAAAAGCGTTTGTCACACCGTCGCTGGTGATGGCTTTCGGGGATTGACACTGAGTCTCTGCTCCGAGTCTAAGAATATCAGATGGAGGAGAAATACAGGGAGCAGTAGTCCCTATTTTGTCTCAGTATGTCTCCTGACTGGGTTGGAATTTCAGTGAAATTCCAACACAGTCAAAATGAGTATTTCATAAAGATTCATTTTTCAGGGGCAGGGGGGCAAGGCCACTTTAAGCAGTTTGTTTGCATTCTGCATTTCAACAAATCACAGTGGAGTTTTTCTGTGATTGACACAATTGCCACCTATTTTACCAGGGTTCCTCGTAGCTATCCGTACCTATCTAGTGAAGCATTCACTACCTCAAGATATCATCTTATAATTTGATATTGCTTGCTAGAATGCAAACTATGTAAAGAATAAAAATATAATTAAGAAAGAAACATTATAAAATTGAGTGGGATTTAAAAATAAAATTCTCTGAGACAGCCATAAAGCTGTACATTACATTTTTGCTCACAGCAGAATGAGCTACTGGTATCTACTTTTTTTCTCATGGGAAATAATCTAATTACAGAAAATCACAACAAAACATCCCTGGCTGTTTTATCTGAGGCAACACACAAAACAATTCAAATCAATGGATTTGTTGAAATCCCCCAAATGCTGTCCATAAATTAGCCTCTTAATGTACGATGGAATGGCTAAAAGCAACAGCCTAAGGAAATAAATGCATCTAAGTCTTCTTTCTTTCTTCGATTTATCACTTTTAAAAACAAAAACTGAAGACTGTCAACCCTTATTTGTGCTTGTACTTGGGGCAAATGCTAAATAATGTGAACAATTCTTCAATGTTTCAACTTTTCTATAAATATTTTGTTCAAATGTCTTTAATCCTAGTCAGAGCTACATTTTTATAATATTATCTCCACTGCCTTTTTCTGACAAAACAAATTTGTTTTATAACCAGTGGAGTCAGCTAGTGGCAGCTGAGTAGCCTAGACCCCTAGTAGACCCCCAAAATACCCAAGTATCTGAATTTTGCCATTTATTTTTAGCCCCAAGCCCACCAAGTACTGAGCCTGGCCTCAGTGTTTCCAGGTGGGCTGCTCTTCCTTGGGATTGTCCACAAGCAGACTGACCTACTGTGATATATCTTCTACAGATACATTTAATACTGTGGCCCCGGCATGGAGGAGCAGGCTGAAGGCTGTTATTTGCCAGTGAGATCATAAAGGAGCAGAGACTGCCAGCTGCTCCCTTGCAATGCCAGCCAGCAAGTTGCAAGTGCACATACTGCACACTGCACTTACTGCTACCATTCAGCGCTATCCTAGGAAGCTCCAATCAAATGGACACCGCGATCGGACAATGTGCTTAAGATGGGAGTGACTTAATATGACTAATGACTATGCCATGACCCACCCAATAAACAAACTGTATGTCATGGCCTTGCCTTTCCTTGCCTTTAATGGCAATGAGATACGAAAGGCAGAAGATCCCCAGCAGATACAGTGCTGAGAACTCAAATTTAACATGGAGCAGGGGAGCCAGTTCAACAAGGAGAACATTATACAAATATATTCGGGGCCATTGTGTGGAAATCTATTCACAAACCTGACTTTTTCATAGGACACAAGGTCATGCATTTAGACTGGAAGAAAGGCAAAGGAAAGGTTTTTTTTACTGTAAGAACAATCAGGATGTGGAATTCTCTGCCTGAAGAAGTGGTTTTATCAGAGTCCATACAGATGTTCAAACAGCTACTAGATGCATACTTGCAAAAACAGAATATTCAAGGATATACTCTTTCAATTTAGGGAAATGACTGTTTGATCCAAGGATAAATCTGACTGCCATTCTGAGGTCAAGAAGGAATTTATTTCATAACTTGTTGCAAAATTGGAAGTGCTTCAAACTGGGGTTTTTTTTGCCTTCTTTTGGATCAACAGCAAAAAAACTTATGTGAGGAAGGCTGAACTTGATGGACACAAGTGTCTTTTCAGCTATGTAACTATGTAACAGCAACCCCAGCATCAGCTATCTAAACTGGTGAGCTATGTGGACTACTAACTAGAGTCTTCCTTCTCATTTTACAATAAAGAGATTTCACTACTTTCCACAAGTATTTCTGACCATGGGTATTATTTCAGCATGACAAGTATGACTATGTGTGTCACTATGTAATTGTGTAAGTGGCTAGTTATGGGAGTAAGTTATGGGTGGCCGATGCCTACCTTGAAGTAGAAGGACAGAAAGAGGTGTGGATATCTGCCTTGAAGGAGGTGGGCAGGAAGAGGTGATTATTCCTGTATGGAAGGAGGAGGACAGGAAGAGGTGTTGATTCCTGCCATGAAGGAGGAGGACAGAAAGAGGGTTTGATACTTGCCTGCAAGGAGGAGAACACAAAGAGGTGTTGATACCTGCATGGAAGGAGGATAACAGGAACAGGTGTTAATATCTGACTTAAAGGAGGGGGACAGGAAGCCAGCTGTTGATACCTGCCAGGAAGAATGAAAACATAAGGAGTGTTTGGTACCTGCCTGGAAGGAGGAGGAAAGGAAGAGGTGATGATATCTGCCTTAAAAGAGGAGGAGGACAGGAAAATGTATTGATACCTGCATAGAAGGAGGAGATCAAGCAGAGGGGTTGATATCGCCTTGAAGGAGGAGGGCAGGAAGAGGTGATGATACCTGCATGGAAGCAGGTGGACAAGAAGATGAGTTGATACCTGCCTGGAAGGTATCAGTGGTACCTGGTAATAGAGGAAAAAGGACAAACCATGCAGGAGGACAGATCTGAATCCCAAGTGGTTAGTTTTGTCAACCCCTGTTTCTGTCACAGAAATGATAAATTATAAATTAAACATGCTGTGTAATGAAGGAAATTTAGACAGCTGTCTCTTTAAAGGAATTTTATAGCAAGACGATGTAGGTTACATGCATGGAGGTGTGACTAGGGCTGCATAAACAGTCACTTCCCTGGATAGGGCAGACAGAGTTCTTGTGTTGTAAGAGGACAAAACAAAAGTTTCTCTTTACCACAAATCAATCCATTTAATGGTTACTATGATATCTGCCTAATGTAACCTCTGACTGTGTGATCCGCTTCATGTTATTTGCAGTCGTATTCTTTGGGAGTGCGTGCCAAAGTGACACACAAGTCCCTCTCTTTCTCTTTCTATCTATCTTCTCACCCTTTATTTCAGTAGCAGAACAGCTTGTAAAATATTTAAAATGTCATTTTTACATTTAGTGTTGTACATTTTTTTTACTTTCTGCACATGAAAACATTTTTACAAAAACATAGAAACGTAGAATGTGATGGCAGATAAGAACCATTCGCCCCATCTAGTCTGCCCAAGAACCCATCCAATGCTGTTATTTTGGTGACATGTATTATAAACACTGCCGCTGGTATTTTTCCAATTTCCCATTGACACTAGCTGAGCTTTTTATACATTAATCTGCTTGCAGTGCGTATTTACCATGTGACTGACCTAGGGACCGTGACACAATATATTCTATCCATAGAATCTAATTTGTTTGGCAATTCATCACAAATAGTGATTAATGTACCCTTTCTTTATCCTACTCCATCTTGTGAAAACTATAAATTGTTATTGTGTTATTTTGCCACCTTTTGTTATTATACTTTTTTAAATTTGCTTTTTTCCCCTTATTCCTTAATTCACTTGTATATTACCATTATTATCGTTATTACCATTTAAATAGCCCCATCAAATTTCGAAGTGATTTATGATTTTACGAACGGATATAAACAGAAAAAAGAAGACAAACAACCAACATACAACCGTTTATTAGTTTCTGTACAAGTATTATTAATACCTTGCTACTGTACCTACCTTTTCTTATCTTAATGGTAACCTATGGCAAAGGTTAGTGAACCTGGCATTTTTCTATTACACATGAATCAAAGCATCTGGAGAATGGTAAAATTCTCAAATCTGTCTATGTATTTTATCTATTTATATAAATACCATACAATAAAAAGAATACATATAAGAATCCATGGACATCGGAAGAGAGAAATGGATGAAACATCTCTCTAGGGATATTCTGTGGGTAAGGATAAGAAGATTAGATTACTGTGGAGCTGAATGACGTGAGTTGGCCAGGTAAATTCCACTGTTCAGCACCAGCATTAGTCAGCCAGTCCTTCATTACTGAGTCTTCCGTCTCTAAGAGACTGAATGGTACAATTTGCAAGAAAGGCAGGTTGTGATGTTTCATCAGAGGTAGCCTGTACTCATCCAATCCTACCCATAGTCGCTAGTATCCCATTTTTCTTTCATACATATGTATATATTACATAGTAACGACTAAAAGGAACTGGGGACACACCCGAAAAATGCATTTTACAGGAGTGGTGCTGCCATGGTAACCAAAATTCATACATAATACATATTAAGGGACAGTGCACGCGCAAAAATACATTTTTCGACTTTACAAGGCTATTCAAAATCACCCCTTTGGAGGTGACCACAGGTATATATTTGAGGAGGGTTTGGATAGTAATTTCACTTTAATTATAATTTTCTTCCCAAACAAAGCACTGAATGTTCCTAGAGACACCGTTGGAAGCATAGTTGCAAGTTTAAAGTGAAAGGAACAGTGGTTACACTACCTGGACGGGGCAGAAAAAGAAAGCTATAAATGGCTGCAGTCAGATTTCTGAGAAGGCAGGTTGTGATAAACCCTTGAGTGACTGCAAAAGACTGGAGGCAACAGGCACTGAGATTTCAGTGAGCACAGTAAGGTACGTACTAAACACAGGAGGTTTCCATGCCAAAACTCCAGGATGTACACCACTATTGACCCAAGAGCACAAGAAAAACCGGCTCCAAATATGTTTTAAAATCATATAAATAAGCCAAATAAGTTTTGGGATTCTGTTCTGTGCAGTGATGAAACAAAACTGGAACTTTTTGGACCAATCGATCAGCGGTATGTTTGGAGGAAGATGAATGAAGCATTTACTGAAAAGAACACTCTTCCTACAATTAAGCATGGTTGTGGCTCGTGATGCTCTGGGGCTGATTTGCATTATTTGACACGGGAAACCTGCAGTGTATGGAAGGCAAGATGGATTCATTGAAGTATCAAGAAATCCTAGGCAAAAACGTCATGCCGTCTATGAGGAAGATGAAGCTTGTGCATCATTGGACCTTCCAACAAGACAGTGATCCCAACCATACATAACTCCACCAAGGCTTGGTTGCAGAAGAAGTCCTGGAAAATTCTACAGTTGCCATAATGATCACCTGACTTGAACCCCATAAAAAATCTCTGGTGAGATTTGAAGAAGGAAGTCGCAGCACGCAAACCCAAAAATATTACTGAACTGGAGGCCATTGCTTATAAGCAATGAGCTAAGATTCCTCAGGAATGCTGCCAAAAGCTGGTGTCTGGCTATGCTTCTCATTTACAGTAGATCATAACAGCAAAAGAGTGCTTCCACTTCCATTAGATGATACGGTTATGGGACCTACAGTATCCCTTTAACAATCACCTAGCATTTACATTTTAACCAATTCAATGAAAAAAAATGGTCATTGTGCCTACAGTATCCCTTTAATGCCAACTGTCGCAGTCCAACAAAAAGTAATGACTGGTCCTCGCTACATATTAACCACTTGTCACGAATACGGTTGAAGCTGTCAGTGGAAATACATATTTCAGATACATACATAATACATGACTGTCTTTAGTAACAATTCTCTGTGCTTACAATTAGTTAAATCTTAGCACCTCTACACATACAGATCCTAAGTCTAGCGTGCTTTCCTTTGCCAAAAACTCATAAATGTTTAAAATAACTGAGGAGCATAGTTTTAAAGAGTCCCTCAGCTCCCGGCCACAGACATAACATTTCAATAGGAGCAGTTAAATATTTATTCAAGGCAGTGTTTACTCTGAGTCCCACCTTATATAAGCATTTCTGTGAGGAATTCTTATTGGGGTTATTTAGCAAAAAAAATGTCAGAGAATTACTAAACCAGCAAAGAGCAAATAATAGCAGGCTCAAACACCTGTCCTTCAAACTCAATGGACACAATTATTACTGAAATACCTTTAAAAATGTTTTGATCTATTGGTTAAGGCACAATATGTCTTCTGTTGACCTCAGGAAAAAATAAATCTCAATTACTCTGACTACAAAGCAGGATATGAAGAAATTAGAATCATTTACAATATTTTGCAATCCAAAGTTTATTAAGAAAACGTGTACATAAAATTTAATATAAAAATAAGACAAAACAAAATGTAATACACTCAGTATGATTTACAAGACTGAAGGAAAGATATATAAGAAATTACTTAAAACAAGATCAGTAAGAGAAATTCATATGTAGAGAAACAAAATACTGAAGGAAAAGGGGGAGGGGAATAAAAAATGGGATATAGACAGGTATCAACATTTTCTGAATATGTCAGCAAGATTAATCATGAGAAATCCCTCATCTCCTGACCAATTTCTCTTGTGCCTCTATTTTTCCCATCCTGAGGTAACCCTTCAGTTCGGTCCATTATGTTCCTTTTTATCCTATGTTGTTTTTCTTGGAGACCAAGGTTCTGCAGATGGAATGCTATACAGTTCTAGGCATTTGGTCTGGCATTAGTAGGTAAAAAATTTAAAGCACTCAGTGCACTTTTGCACACTTAAAGGGACACTCTAAGCACTAAACAACTTTAGCTTAATGAAGCAGTTTTGGTGTATAGATCATGCCCCTAAAGTCGCACTTCTCAATTCTCTGCCATTTAGGAGTTATATCACTTTTGCTTCTGTTCATGCAGCCCTAGCCACATGTCCCTCAGCCTACATAAAAAAACATGGTTTCTTATTAAATCACATGTGACAGCACAGTGTGTTTACATTAGACGTTGTGTGATTAAATTAAACTTTAATTACACATAGGAGGCTCCTGCAAACTCTGGCAGGCTATTAGTAGTGTAGGAGATAAGAAATTCTAAATTAAACATGCTGTGTAATGAAGGAAATTTAGACATTAGCTGTCTATTTACAGGAAATTCTATAGGAAGACTATGTAGGTTACATGCAGGGAGGTGTGACTAGGGCTGCATAAACAAAGTGATTTAAGTCCTAAATGGCAGAGAATTGAACAGTTAGACTGCAGGGGCATGATATATAGACCAAAACCACTCCCTTAAGCTGAAGTTGTTTTGATGCTGAATTGAAATATTTATTTATTTTTTTTCTGACAGCTGAACACAGGCACAGGACACAATTCAGAATGATAATAGGGATCTGCATGTTCTTGTATTTTCCATTTGTTTTCCCCTTTACATAGAAATTAGAAAAAAATAATAGCATAGAACATAGGTGCCCGACCCAGTCCTCAAGTACTCCCTACCAGTCCAGGATTTAGGGATTAACCTGTTGTGTCTAAAGTGTTTTTTTTTTTCCTTTCTAAAAACACAACTGGGTAATCCCTAAATCCTGGACTGTTAGTGGGTACCTGAGGACTGGGTTGGGAACCACTGGCATAGACGATTGTGGCAGATACCACCAAAATCTTGCTAAAACTCTCTCAAAAGCCTATAACACTGCCCTAGCTCTCTGTTCCGTCCTCCCCTCCATATGGTTCTAGCAAGTGCCTCTCTATACCCTGTCCACAAACAGTGCTTTTTGGAGCGGAGTTTTCAAGCGGAACAATCGCCACCTATGAGCCCGGTGGAGCCCCCTTACCTCGACCCACTAGAGATCCCATTAAAGCATCAGCATATGACTCTAAATGATTGGAACGGTTTACAGCCAGGACTGTCCTAGCTGGCGGTCTAAACTTTGATGGGGTGGAGTTTCCCCAAACGTCCACGGATAAGAGTGCTAATTTCACAGATTGGGCACTCGAACAAGAACTATCTGGAAATGTATAACATGTGGGGGTTTGGGATGTTTTATGTCTGGGGGGGTTTCTGTATTGTGCTCTTTGTATCTGGGAGATAATTAGTTTAGCGAGAGTGTACTCAGTTATCTCCCAGACACAGATACGCCAGGGCAGGATCAGCTATGTAGTAAATGGAGACCCCATGCTGGGGGTCTGTGCATAAAAGGCTGCATGGTGCTGAATAAAACAAGTTATTCTTCCCAGCATTATGTGTCGTTTCATGTCTGGGGAAAGGGGCTGTAATCACGGAAGGGCTATTCTAGCTGAGAGAAAATTCTAGCTGAGGTATCCAGTCAAAATACAGGAGCTCCTCTACAAAGATAAAAAAAGAACCGGTTGTATGAAAAAGAGTTACATTCCCTTAATTTTTCTGTTTTAAACTTTCCTGCCAGCTGAGCATTTCGTCATCTACTTAGCCAAGCCAATTATATTTTTGTAAAGAAATCCAAGGACATAATATTTTGGAAACAAAACATTATGCACACAGTTTATTTATTTATTAAATAAATTCAGACCCTTATTAACAACAATAAGGGAATGTTTAAAGGAAAAAAAATGCAACAGTTGGTGAAAATAAAATACAAGGGCAGCTATATCTTCAAATATAAGAGGAAAAGGGTGAATGTACCCAACATGTGAGAATGAGGGAAAGAAAAGATACATTAACATTAATATTAACATTTTATATATTTAGGGGCAGAATTTATTTAAATCAACACCTTGATCAGAAAATGGCTGGGAAGGGCGGTAGGGAGTCATGGAGTACCGGTCTGCTGTGCTACATGAGAGGTCTGTTGGCAGAAGAGTGATGCAGAAGAAAGGCAGCGGGCAGGAATTGTACAGGGCATTCACTTGCCCAGCATTGTAAGGGAACACGCTGGCTGGTAAAATGCTATCTCAATGCTCGCTAGCCCTGAAATGGGATATTTCCTAGGAGTCTGCAGTAACATGGGACTAGTAGGTTGTTAAACTATGCTGTGTATGAATGATACCCCTGGAAAGGCGGAACGCGGCCACATGTTGAAATGAAACATTAATTCAACATGTAGGATGTCATTGATGGCAAACTGAGTCTGCTTTCCTCACGTGTGTTTCCCCTTCCCAATCCATTTCCCTTTTTCGTATATATCACTTTCCATTCAACCTATCAATAATGGCTGACCTATGGACCTATGTCTGCTCTTGTCTTTCCTGACAAACTTACCAGTTGCGGAGTTGTAAGACAGCACTGATTGCCACCAGAGAGGTCATTGATGTCATCGCTACCTTAGGTATACCATTATAAGTAGCTTTTTATTGATGGGACGGGTTATATCACTGGGGAAAACTAGCATCAGCAAAAGGGGTAGACTGTAATTGTCCATCCGAAAGCTGATAACTGGTCTTTTTATTGTGCTCTAAAACTTCAAAGAATAACTTGCAATGCGATTAGGAGTCAATTAACATTATTCTCCAAACATAATAGTCTCTAGATGAGCAAAATTAGCAAATTGGACATTTACTGAAAGCAATTCAGGGGTTAATTTAGTTAATTACACGAATTGTGCAGGTCAGCTTTGGCACAATCCAGTGTTTGGTAGTTTGAATCCCATGCAAAGTACACAATTTGGATATTTATCAAACACTGAAAATGTAAAGAATTTGCAGCAGTTTGTTCCAGTAGGAGGAACAATCATATAACAATTTCACCTGCATTTTGTAGGAGAAACTATCCATAATATTACTTGCCCAGGGCCCACACAAGGAGCCAACGGGCAAATCATAAAATAAATGGATAAAATAATAAAAACGAGGGTCCTCAGGAGATATAGTCCCTCCTGATTCCTCACAATACAGGCAGAGATGTTAAAGTAAAAAATATTATTAACCCTCTCATTTCCATTTGAGTCACATTATGTATTATTTTGTTTAACTACTTGCCTACAGCATTCTTTTTGTAGCCAGAGGCTGAATCTTCATTCAATAAAAATAAAATAGTTTTGGAATCCCTGAGCGATTCTTGAGTTACTCTCTGTACTTTTAGAGCCAGCTGGGCTGATTTGGATCATTTCAGAATTGTTCTCCGGATCAGTTCCATGTTTGCTTGGCACATAGTGGAGTACAATCTATTGAACTAATGCCATAATTCATCATCTGAATGGCTCGATCTTCTAATGAATGATTTTCTCCAAATTTTCCAAAGCAAATTCTCAGTTTAGTGAATAATTCCAGTGTGTGTTCGCAGATAACCAGTGAACTTCACATTTAGGACAAAAAAGCTGAGCTGGAAATATACCGTTCAGTAAATATACCGCAAATGACAACATACATTTATTATATATATTTTTTATTGAGGTATATGGAAAATAAAGCTTGCAAAACCTGCAGATCTTTTGTCTGCAGCCTTTGCAAGCCCTCCCCTTCTAGTCCCGCCCAGACTTTCTGTGGCTGTCCAATCACAGAATTCCCAATACAGCTCAAAGAGAAGTGTTTACGAGACAGGTGTTCTGGACAATTGCTGCCTCTTGAGTTTTACTTCACTGAGCTAACCTAACCAGGACGTAATAGTTGTCTGATTGGCAGTCCGAGGGATGTAACAAGGTTAATTTATAAAAAGTGTTTCTATAGAATACTGCGCTGTAAAATGAAAATTAGATGACACACTTTTTACACATAAAGCATTTCAGCAACCTAAAGTGCTTTAGGAGATTTGAGAGTCCCTTTATGTGAATCAGCCTGTTAGAGATTTTTCATTAAAATGTAAACTGAGAATTGTAGGTTAAAATAACTGAATGGGGGAAAAAATGAAATTTTGATTACTTTGGAATAATATTTTGCACATTTTAGGGTTGGTGAATAAATGTCTCTGTATTTCTGGAATATCTCTGAAAATGGCTAAGTACAGAAGACCTACTTTACGCGCCTTATGTAATCAAGAGTTTTGGAAGATTTCATTTTCATTTCATTTTCATTTTTTTTAATAATCCCCTGTGTATGTGAGATGATTTAAACGTTCTTGCAAGTTGCAACAGCGCAGGCAGATGTAATGCATACCTTACACAGCAGGTAAATTACCCGTGGTGCCATTCTACTATTTCCCCTCTGGTATTTTGTCTAAGCCTCTGAGCTCTTCCATGCTGTCACTTCCTTTTTGTCGCTTCAAGGTCTTACTAATTACTGATCTAAATGTGTAAGAGAAGATATAATCTGCAAAAAGAACAAGTACATCATATCTGGGAGCAGACGTATGCACCTTACGCAACCTTAGCAATTATCCTTGACGAAATCTGGCACTGCGGACCTTATTATGGGGCAGATATTAGACAAATTGAAGTTATTGGGAAATGGAAATGTCTTCATGTAACATTGTTTAGCCTTGTCGAGAAAGGTGAATCTCTGCTACGGTTTAATCTAACTTTGGGATGGATTCTGAGAAATGTTCTGCATGTGGCCAAGTATGGTTTCATTGGCCTTGCAAATAAAGTTCAAGAACAAACTTTGATAAAAAATGTATTAAATAAAATGGGAACAATCTTATCTTTCACTGGGAATTCTTCAGACATCGTTTCTTTCAGTTTCAGTTTCATTGTTTATCCAGGTAGAAAGAATAGAAGATAATTTAGAGCAGATTTAATTTTTTTTGTGTTTTGAACTGTCAAACTGGGGGTGATGGACATATGAAGCAAAGGCGCCTGCTTAGTTTCTTGTAAGTGCACTTGGATTTAGCCACATTTTCTTACATCAACTTAGTCTTTAATGATCCATTCTTTATCCTTTTTCTCAAAATATGAGTGTTGCCTGATGTTGTGTAGGAATTTAAAGAATTCACAGTCACCTTAAAGGGATTCTATAGTGCCAGAAAAACTTGTTTGTTTTCCTGGCACTATAGGCTCTTGGAGTGCCCCCCTCCCACAGGGTTGAAGGGGTTGAATCTCCTTCAGCCACTTACCTGAATCCAGCGCTGATGTCGCTCTGCGCTGGGTGAGGCTCCGCCCACGCTCCGCCTACGTCAGCTGGCGGGGAAAACCTAATGTGCAGGACGTCCAGCGTCAGATAACGAACCAAAAGTCTGCTTGGATTCCGGAAACCCTCTAGCGGCTGTCTGGTAGACAGCCACAGAGGGCAGACTTAGAGCTGCAATGTAAACATTGCAGTTCTCTGGAACTCCGTTGTTTTTCATTGCAGCACTAAGTGCAAAAGGGTCATAGCACCCAGACTACTTCAATTAGCTGCAGTTTCCTGTATAGGCAGAGGACAGATAATTTCTCTTATTTAGAAGAACCTAATTGGTCAGAATATATGCTTATTGCTCAGCCACACATCATTCTGGTCTCAGACCTTCTTCCGTTGAGCCACTAGTGACACTGCCCACGTAATTGCACATTGCACAAATTTTAAACAGTTTTTCAGATTTTGCCAGATAAA
>OW240921.1:94127148-94177255 GCA_933207985.1 Pelobates cultripes | reverse complement strand
TATCATCAAACACATAACCATCAAACAATTTGCTTACGTAACCTCAGGCAAAACTCCAACCCTTATCTCAAAATCAAATCCGTAACCATGAGGCCTCAATCCAAACAAAAACCTGAACCCACACTTTGAATCCGCAATTTAAAAACCTAAAGTTAATCCTAATCTCTACCTCCAATTACTTTGACAAACTAGCAATTCTGACAACTTTTTGTTTCTACGTACTCTCTTACTTTTTGCATACTATCATATTGTGTGTTAGCTTTTTTACATTGTATTGGTCAATGGAGCCAAAGTCAAAGGTTTCCATCTCTGGCTGGGTAGGTCCTATATATTATTATATATACTGGATATAGATAGCAGTCAGCAATATGTATGAGCCATTGACTAGGTTTTGCTTCCATAATACTGAACCATTTATTTGACAATTAATCTTAATCATGTCAATCATTCTGGTAAAAGAGCTAAACTGGCTGTTACTGGAATCCAGACGCACCCTTCATCTTTCCAACCTTGTGCTTACGAGCTTTTCTGGGAAGCTCATACCTTTCATGAATAGAATGTTCCCCCCAACACCTCCTATAATCTCCAATCCAGTACCAGCACTTTATTCAGTATACGCAATACAAAAATAAAATGGCTCGATCCTCATTTTTCTACAGAGCACCGCAAATATGGCATATTCTCATGGGCACAATCAAATCTTCCTCCAGTCTAAAATCCTTGAAGAGATCGCTGTCAATATATCTCAGTACAGAATGCACCTATAATCATGATTGATTATATTTCTTACCTCTTCTGTGTTATTATTATTGTTATTTATAAAGCACCAACAAATTCCGCAGCGCTGTATAATGGGTGGACTAAAAGACACGTATTTGTAACCAGACGAGCTGGACGCACAGGAACAGAGGGTAGTAACATTTGAGGGAGGAAAAAACAGAAATATTGTATTGGATAGGTTAGGTCTAGTATTAAGTGTATATATGTGTACTTTACTTTGTATTTTTAATATTACACTGTACCCTATTGCAACAATACAATGTTTGTGTTTCCAAGACTGTATTATTATTTATTTCTTATTCATAAGAAATATTTTCTAATTTTCTCTCAGTATGTAAGGATTTTTGTCTAAATGTAACAACTAAAAGATTAAGCAGCATTTGGTAGCAACCAGTGATCGGTGGTCTTTTTTACTATGTGAAAAGACATATTGGATAGCCCTCCACTATATTAGGAGCATAGGTCCATAACTAAGCATTGACACTTAGCCAGTGTATAAAAACTGTCTGCTTTATTATATTATTTTATTATACCATTCAAAAAGGTAAAAAAAGGAAGTATGAAAATAATGGGCAGCACTCTACTCAGCTGACTATAAATTTGTATATACAGGTAATGTGAAGACATAGGGAACACCAGGGCACCATCTTATGGACTTTGGTCCTGTGAGATACCTGATATATATATATATATATTTTATATTTGAAAATTGTTATTGTTTCAAAATGTCAAAAGGGAGGGAAAGGATACATCATTACAACACACAATACAAATAATCTGTGCTGGGATATTTGTTATACAACAGCAGTATGTGACAAAAAGACAACAATGCTGTATAAAATTCAAAGAGTTCCCATGGGGTAGGTAGCTACGGGAGCACACCAACTCAGTGCAAGCCAACCCAAGGCCTCTTATCAGCATGCTAACACAAGGTATAATTTATTTGTGGGAGTGAGTTAGTGTTATCACAGACTGCCTCTCATATAAGTATTTCTTTTTAGGTATTTTACTGTGTTCAACTTTAATCCCACATTTTTGGAGGTAATTCAGCTCCACTTACTTCGGTCCATATTTTATTTTCTTATCTTTTACTTTTTACCTTCAGCTCTAAGAAATAAAGTCAATTGATGGAGAAAACTAATCAGCACACGTTTAAAAGGTACCAATCATGTGTCCTCTAATTTCACTCTGACAATCGTCTTGGTGTGGATGGAATATAATAGCTTTCTGATACTATTAAGTGGAGAATGTACAGAGAAATAAAATCTTGGCAATGATAGTTAATTAACATCTAATTAAATATGACAGGGAGGAGATCTGAAATAATTGCTTCTGTGTCTGAGCTGGAGATGTTTCGTTTCAGTTTGTCTTCAAGAAAATTGTCCTTTACGTGTTTAAATTAAACTATAACAGGCACTAATTATTGTACAAACCTATCAGATTGCTCTGTGTAGGAATCAAATCTTAGATTAATCTGCAGATGAAATCAAATAGTTATACTAGTAATATCATTATTTAACCCCTGGCTTTTGCAATTTCCAAATTGTACCAGAAACACAAAGAATGACAACTTCTAGTGAGTCCAGCCAAACTAGCAAAGCCTGCCTGAGAACTATGGGAGTTACAGTTCACAGCCTCTTAAAGCAGGTACTTCTAAACGTACCTCCCCTCTCCAAAGGGTTATTCTAACTACCATAAATACTTCGCAATTACTACAATTATTTATACACCACCAAGACAAACAAATAAGTCAAAACAACATGATACAATCTAAAAGGATGACTGACAAATAGAAAGGAAAGGTGAGGAGATTTGGAAGAATGCAAAGACATCCCCATGGACACATTGGCCGGTAGGGGCATGACAGCTGCACTCACAGATAGAAATGGGGTTGGGCCTGGTGAAGAAATGTATATTTTGTTACAACTTACTTGGCAAATAAAAAGTGAGCGAGGGGTAGGACTTATCAGTTGGCAGGAGGAAGGTTGAATGAGGCTGACCAATTTTCCCACACTCCCTCCCAGTGCTCTTGGTGCGTCGGTTGTTTTGCGTGTTGTTTTGTGTGTCTCTTGTCTTGTTTTCTGTTTTGTCACAGCTGCAGTGCTCCTTGCCAGCTAACAGTTGAGAATAAGGAAGTTTGTTGTGGACTGCTGTCTGCACGGAGACTCATTCTGACTCTTGTCCAAGAGTAAAGTTTAAGAGAAGCTCTCTGCTGATTCTCACATGGCAGCTAACAGGTTGTCTTTTTATGGTTGTGTGAGCAGTGGAATAAAGCTTAACCCCTTAAGGACTGGACTGTTTTTGCGATGTTGTACATTTGCGACCAGGCATATTTTTACACTTTTGTGGTGTTTGTGTTTGGCTGTAATTTTCCGCTTTCTCATTTACTGTTCCCATACAAATTATATATTGTTTTTTTCAGGACAAAAGGGGCTTTCTTTACATACCGTGTTTCTCCGAAAATAAGACCGGGTCTTATATTAATTTTAGTCACAAAAAACACACTAGGGCTTATTTTCAGGGTAGGGCTTATTTATTTACGGTACCGGTATGTACATTGAACCCCCCCTTTAATTAATCCACCCCCCCCTTTAATAAATCCACCCCCTCTAATTAATTCACCCCCTCTAATTAATCCAGCCCACCCTTTAATTAATTCACCCCCCTTTAATTAATTCACCCCCTCTAATTAATCCAGCCCACCCTTTAATTAATTCACCCCCTCTAATTAATCCCCCCCCTTTAATTAATTCACCACCCCTTTAATTCACCCCCTCTAATTAATCCAGCCCACCCTTTAATTAATTCACCACCCCTTTAATTAATTCACCCCCTCTAATTAATCCAGTCCACCCTTTAATTAATTCACCACCCCTTTAATTAATTCACCCCCTCTAATTAATCCAGCCCACCCTTTAATTAATTCACCCCCCTTTAATTAATTCACCCCCCTCTAATTAATCCAGCCCACCCTTTAATTAATTCACCACCCCTTTAATTAATTCACCCCCCTCTAATTAATCCAGCCCACCCTTTAATTAATTCACCACCCCTTTAATTAATTCACCCCCCTCTAATTAACCAGCCCACCCTTTAATTAATTCACCCCCCTTTAATCCACCACCCTTTAATTAATTCACCCCCCTTTAATTAATTCACCCCCTCTAATTAATCCAGCCCACCCTTTAATTAATTCACCACCCCTTTAATTAATTCACCCCCCTCTAATTAATCCAGCCCACCCTTTAATTAATTCACCCCCCTTTAATTAATTCACCCCCCCCGCCCCCTTTAATTAATTCAATTAATCCCAGACATAAAATATCTAGCGGTACTCACATTTCAAAGATTCCTTGCCGAGTCCGACCACTGGGAGCCTCACCGCCCGGAAATGGATCCTTCCGCTGAAGATCCGTGAAGGCAGACTGACGGCGCTGCGAAATGTCGTCATCACGTTGCGCGATGCCGCGGCCCGCAACGCTCCTCCTACAGTAGAAGACGGAAGTCTCGCCGCAAAGGTACAATGCCTAGGTCTTATTTTCGGGGTAGGGCTTATATTGCAGCCCACCCCGAAAATCCGACTAGGTCTTATTTTCGGGGTAGGGTTTATTTTCGGGGAAACACGGTACCATTATTTATATAATCTCATGTATTTTAATTTAAAAAAAATACAAAAATCTGATGAAAAATTGAAAAAAATACATGTTTTTTTACTTTTACTTGAAAAATCTTTTACTCATCTACAAAAGCGAATGAAAAAAACTGCTAAATAGATTCCAAATTTTGTCCTGAGTTTAAAAATACCTAGTGTTTACGTGCTTTTTTGCTTTTTTTTGCATGTTATAGGGCTATAGGTACAAGTAGGATATTGCAGTTTCAAAACATACATTTTTAAAATTTATCAATAGTGACATTGTAACACTATTATCTGTCATAAATCTCTGAATAACACCCCACATGTACATATTTTTTAAAGTAGACAACCCAGGGTATTCAATATGGGGTATGTCCAGTCTTTTTTAGTAGCCACTTAGTCGAAAACACTGGCCAAAGTAAGCATTCATATTTGTTTGTGTGTGAAAAAAGTAAAAAAACTAAATTGAACGCTAATTTTGGCCAGTGTTTGTGACCAAGTGGTTACTAAAAAAGACTGGACATACCCCATTTGCAATACCTTGGGTTGTCTTCTTTTGCAAATGGTATGCCATCATGGGGGTAATTCTCATTCCTGGGCTACCATACGCTCTCAAAGGCAACGTAACCAACCTGGCCATTTTCAATGTACAAATATTTGACCCATATATTTGACCTTGTAACTTTCAAAAATGCTATAAAACCTGTACATGGGGGGTACTGTTTTACTCGGGAGACATCGCTGAACACAAATATTAGTGTTTAAAAACTGGAAAACGTATCACAACAATTATATCATCAGTAAAACTGCTGTTTGTGTGTGAAAAATGCAAAAAAAGTAACTTTCACTGACAATATCATCGCTGTGATATGTTTTACTGTTTTGAATCACTAATATTTGTGTTCAGCGAAGTCTCCCGAGTAAAACAGTACCCCCCATGTACAGGTTTTAGGGTGTCGTAGAACGTTACAGGGTAAAATACAGTGCTAGCAAATTAAATTCTCTGGAATTTCGGCCTGGGTTGGCAGGCAGGTCCCTCAAATTGCAATCAATAAAATTACTGAATTATTTAAAAATATTACATAAATACGCACGTAGAATTTAAATATATATGCATATTTATATATTTGAAGTCTACGTGTATATTTATATAATTATTTATGTAATTTTGTATATGGACGTATGTATATTTCTTATTATTTTTATTTATTTTTATATACATAGATATATATACAAATTCATTCTAAGTGTATTTTGATATAAATATATATATATTAATTTTAAAATACAGTTAGAATAAAATTTCATATAGCTATATAATTTTTTTTTAATTTTTTATTATTTAAAAATTTTTTTATTTAATTTAAATTACTTATTATTTATATTTTATAATAATATATATATACAATATATATAGTTATTATATATATTATATATATACGTGTGTAATTTAATTATAAGTGTATTTTTATATTAATATAAGTACATATTAATATAAAAATACACTTAGTATGGCATTATATATATGATATATAGACATATATTATATAGGTATAATATATGTCTATATATCATATATACACATATATAATTATTTTTATTTTTTTTATTAACACTAACTTTAATTTATTTTTTGATTTTACACTAGCAGGGAGACTGCCAGTCAGTACAGGCAGCCCCCCTGCAGGCAGCACTATGGACACCTATTGTGACCATGTGATCGCTGTGTTAAGCGATCACATGGCCACAGGGGTCCTAATCTGCCGTGGGGAGACTGCCTGGGCTGCAGGCAGTCTCCCCACAACCGGAGCCACGCTGATCGCCGCCGGGGGAACGACGGCGATCAGGTAAGTAGCTCTGACCGTTAGGACGGTTCAGGACCGTCATCGGTCGGCAACGCAAAAAGGCCGATGACGGTCCTGAACCGTCCTCGGTCCTTAAGGGGTTAAAGGAGCACTATAGGGTTAGAACACAAACATGTATTCCTGACCCTATAGGGCTAAAACCCCATCTAGCCACCCTGGTCCCCTCATGCCTCCCTAATATAATAAAATCTTACTTGTAGTCAAGTCTGAGGCTGCTGGCTTTGTCCCCATTTCCTTTAGACCTGCCCGCTGCCTGCTGACATAAGCAGAAGTGGTGGACTGATCCAATCACAATGCTTCCCCATAGGATTGGCTGAGACTGACAAGGAGGCAGATCAGGGGCAGAGCTAGCACAATTCAAACACAGCCCTGGCCAATCAGCATCTCCTCATAGAGATGAATTGAATCTATGAATCTCTATAAGGAAAGTTCAGTGTCTGCATGCAGAGGGAGGAGACACTGAATGTTTGATGCATTTTAGGCAGCCATGACCCAGAAAGGATCTCTAACAGCTATCTGAGTAGGGGCCAGTGAAGTTATCACTAGGCTGTAATGTAATCACTGCATTTTCTCTGAAAAGACAGTGTTTACAGCAAAAAGCCTGAAGGTAATGATTCTACTCACCAGACCAAATTCAATAAGAGCAAATTGGGAAAGCTGCAAATCGGGGTAACACGTTAATTATTGGAGATTTTAATTACCTGGATATAAATTGGGATAGAGGGACTAGTATTTCAGCAAGGGGAATCCGTTTTTTGAATGTGTTAAATGACACCTTTATGTCACAACTGGTACAAGCACCAACTAGAAAGGATGCTTGTCTGGATCTCGTTATAACAAACAATGTTGATCTTTTAACCAACATTCAAGTAGGGGAGCATTTGGGAAATAGTGATCACAATATGGTAACTTTTGAAATAAACTCAAAAAAGCAAAAGCACGTGGGGTATATTAAAATGTATAATTTAAAAAAATAATAATTTTAATAAGATTAGGGCAGCTCTACAATATATCAACTGGCATAAACTGTAAACTATTCAAATAAATATTAGAAAGGTACATTTCACAGTATGTACCATTGGGTAATAAATAAAAAAGAAACCAATGTGGCTTAGTAGAGAAGTAAAACAAGAGATTAAAAGTAAGAAAAGGGCATTTAAGGGCAAATCAAAGGCATCCTATATAAGATATAAGGAAGCCAATAATACTTGCAAAAAGGCAATTAAAGTGGCTAAACTAGAAAATGAGAAATTGATAGCCAAAGATTGCAAAACCAACCCCAAATTTTTTTTCAAGTACATCAATTCTAAAAAAACAAAAAATGAAAATGTAGGTACACTGAAAACAGAGATGGGTCTGTTAGTCAATGAAGACCAGGAAAAGGCAGAAATTTTAAATAAATATTTTTCTTCAGTATATATTAATGAGGGTCCTATGGCAAGAGATATGCAAATGATTGCTGCAACAAACTTGCAGATAACTTGTGATTGGTTAACTCGAGACAAGGTGCTACAGCTATTAAAGAAAATTAATGTAAACAAAGCTCTGGGGCCTGATGGTATCCACCCATGAGTACTTAAGGAGCTAAGTTGGGAAATAAGTGAACCTCTTTATTTAATTTTTCAAGATTCTTTTGTTTCAGGTATTGTACCGGAGGATTGGAGGAAGGCAGATGTTGTTCCTATATTTAAAAAGGGTTCCAAATCCTTGCCTGGAAATTATTGACCTGTGAGCTTAACTTCTGTGACTGGGAAGTTATTTGAACGGCTATTAAGGGATAATATTCAGGAATTCATTGGGAAGAACTGTGTTATTAGCAATAATCAGCATGGTTTTATGAAACATAGGTCATGTCAAACTAACCTAATTGCATTCTACTAAGAAGTAAGTAGAAGTATAGATCAGGGTGTTGCAGTGGATGTGATCTACTTGGATTTTGCCAAGGCATTTGATATGGTTCCTCACAATAGGTTAGTCTTCAAACTAAAATAATTTGGTCTAGATGAATATTCTTGTTCTTGGGTAGAACATTGGCTTAAGGATAGAGTATAACGAGTTGTCATTAATGGTAACTTTTCAAGCTGGACAAAAGTTGTAAGTGGTGTCCCTCAGGGTTCTGTTTTGGGACTACTTCTATTTAACATATTTATAAATGAGCTTGAAATGGGCATTGAAAGCCATGTATCAGTGTTTGCAGATGACACAAAACTTTGTAAAGTAATAAAATGTGAGCAGGATATTGCATTGTTTCAGAGGGATTTGGATAGATTGGGGGACTAGGCACTAAAATGGCAGATGAAATTTAACGTAGAGAAATGCAAAGTTATGCACTTCGTGGTTAGGAATGCACATGCAATTTACACCATAAAGGGTATTGAACTAGGGATAACCACACATGAGAAGGATTTGGGAATTGTTATAGACAACAAATTAGGCAGCAATATGCAATGTCAATCTGCCGTTGCTAAGGCTAGTAAGGTTTTGTCATGTATAACCAGGGGCATAAATTCTCGAGATGAAAATACAATTTTGCCTCTTTATAAATCACTGGTAATACCACACCTTGAATATGATGTGCAATTTTGGGCACCTGTTCTAAAGAAAGATATCATGGCACTAGAAAAAGTGCAGAGACGAGCTACAAAATTGATAAAAGGAATGGAGCATTTTAGTTATGAAGAAAGGTTAAAATATTTAAATCTCTTTAGTTTGGAAAAACGACGCCTGAGAAGGGATATGATAACATTATACAAATATATTCGGGGCCAGTACAAACCATTATCTGGAAATCTATTCATAAACAGGGCTATACATAGGACACGAGGTCACACATTTAGGCTTGAAGAAAGGAGATTTCATCTAAGGCAAAGGTTTTTTTACAGTAAGAGCAATAAGGATATGGAATTCTTTGCCTGAAGAGGTGGTTTTGTCAGAGTCTATACAGATGTTTAAACTGCAATTGGATAAATACTTGCAAAAACATAAAATACAGGGATATAATTTCTAATTAGTGGGGTAATTGCTGCTTGATCCAAGGAGACATCTGACTGCTATTTTGGGGTCAAGAAGGAATTTTTTCCTAGTTTGTTGCAAAATTGGAAGCGCTTCAGACTGGGTTTTTTTTGCCTTCTTTTGGATCAACAGCAAAAACATATGTGAGGAAGGCTGAACTTGATGGACGCAAGTTTCTTTTCAGCTATGTGAGGAAGGCTGAACTTGATGGACGCAAGTCTCTTTTCAGCTATGTAACTACAGGGAGTGCAGAATTATTAGGCAAATTAGTATTTTGACCACATCATCCTCTTTATGCATGTTGTCTTACTCCAAGCTGTATAGGCTCGAAAGCCTACTACCAATTAAGCATATTAGGTGATGTGCATCTTTGTAATGAAAAGGGGTGTGGTCTAATGACATCAACACCCTATATCAGGTGTGCATAATTATTAGGCAACTTCCTTTCCTTTGGCAAAATGGGTCAAAAGAAGGACTTGACAGGCTCAGAAAAGTCAAAATAGTGAGATATCTTGCAGAGGGATGCAGCACTCTTAAAATTGCAAAGCTTCTGAAGCGTGATCATCGAACAATCAAGCGTTTCATTCAAAATAGTCAACAGGGTCGCGTGTGGAAAAACCAAGGCGCAAAATAACCGCCCATGAACTGAGAAAAGTCAAGCGTGCAGCTGCCACGATGCCACTTGCCACCAGTTTGGCCATATTTCAGAGCTGCAACATCACTGGAGTGCCCAAAAGCACAAGGTGTGCAATTCTCAGAGACATGGCCAAGGTAAGAAAGGCTGAAAGACGACCACCACTGAACAAGACACACAAGTTGAAACGTCAAGACTGGGCCAAGAAATATCTCAAGACTGATTTTTCTAAGGTTTTATGGACTGATGAAATGAGTGAGTCTTGATGGGCCAGATGGATGGGCCCGTGGCTGGATTGGTAAAAGGCAGAGAGCTCCAGTCCGACTCAGACGCCAGCAAGGTGGAGGTGGAGTACTGGTTTGGGCTGGTATCATCAAAGATGAGCCTGTGGGGCCTTTTCGGGTTGAGGATGGAGTCAAGCTCAACTCCCAGTCCTACTGCCAGTTCCTGGAAGACACCTTCTTCAAGCAGTGGTACAGGAAGAAGTCTGCATCCTTCAAGAAAAACATGATTTTCATGTAGGACAATGCTCCATCACACGCGTCCAAGTACTCCACAGCGTGGCTGGCAAGAAAGGGTATAAAAGAAGAAAATCTATTGACATGGCCTCCTTGTTCACCTGATCTGAACCCCATTGAGAACCTGTGGTCCATCATCAAATGTGAGATTTACAAGGAGGGAAAACAGTACACCTCTCTGAACAGTGTCTGGGAGGCTGTGGTTGCTGCTGCATGCAATGTTGATGGTGAACAGATCAAAACACTGACAGAATCCATGGATGGCAGGCTTTTGAGTGTCCTTGCAAAGAAAGGTGGCTATATTGGTCACTGATTTGTTTTTGTTTTGTTTTTGAATGTCAGAAATGTATTTTTGTGAATGTTGAGATGTTATATTGGTTTCACTGGTAATAATAAATCATTGAAATGGGTATATATTTGTTTTTTGTTAAGTTGCCTAATAATTATGCACAGTAATAGTCACCTGCACACACAGATATCCCCCTAACATAGCTATAACTAAAACAAACTAAAAACTACTTCCAAAAATATTCAGCTTTGATATTAATGAGTTTTTTGGGTTAATTGAGAACATGGTTGTTGTTCAATAATAAAATTAATCCTCAAAAATACAACTTGCCTAATAATTCTGCACTCCCTGTATGTAACTATGTAATAAGCTGTAGTTGTTCTTGTGACTATAGTGTCCATTTCATTATTCAATAAAGCTATGACCTACACTTTAACCAATTTAAATATGAGGCTATGGTTCAGAGAGTATCCTGCACTTACTTTCCGATAATGTCTTATAATTTTACAGATTTGTAACATTTCGTCAGCTATAAGCATGCCCCCCTCCCAGGCTAATGTACAGCAAGGTTTTTACTTCTTTTTTGCCAGCAGCGTCTAGGTGGCTACATGGTTTACTAAGCAGATCCACTAATCCAGAGTGTGGATATCTGTAGCTATGAGATAAACCACTTAATCCAAAATGTCTGCTAAAAAGAGGTTTAAGGAAGAAGAGCAAGAAACTCACACTAGCGACAGACAGGTCTTTCTAATGAGGGGGTGTTTAGCTGCACGCAGGCAAATGTAAAAGTTATTTTAAATCTTTTATTTTATTTATTTATATATACACTGCTCAAAAAAATAAAGGGAACACTTAAACAACACAATGTAACTACAAGTCAATCACACTTCTATGAAATCAAACTGTCCACTTAGGAAGCAACACTGAGTGACAATCAATTCCACAAATGGGATAGACAATAGGTGGAAATTATAGGCAATTAGCAAGACACCCCCAATAAAGGAGTGGTTCTGCAGGTGGTAACCACAGACCACTTCTCAGTTCCTATGCTTCCTGGCTGCTGTTTTGGTCACTTTTGAATGCTGGCGGTGCTTTCACTCTAGTGGTAGCATGAGACTGAGTCTACAACCCACACAAGTGGCTCAGGTAGTGCAACTCCATGATGGCACATCAATGCGAGCTGTGGCAAGAAGGTTTGCTGTGTCTGTCAGCGTAGTGTCCAGAGCATGGAGGCGCTACCAGGAGATAGGCCAGTACATCAGGAGACAACCCAGCAGCAGGACCGCTACCTCCACCTTTGTGCAAGGAGGAACAGTAGGAGCACTGCCAGAGCCCTGCAAATTGACCTCCAGCAGGCCACAAATATGCATGTGTCTGCTCAAACGGTCAGAAACAGACTCCATTAGGGTGGTATGAGGGCCCGACGTCCACAGGTGGGGGTTGTGCTTACAGCCCAACACCGTGCAGGACGTTTGGCATTTGACAGAGAACACCAAGATTGGCAAATTTGCCACTGGCGTCCTGTGCTCTTCACAGATGAAAGCAGGTTCACACTGAGCACATGTGACAGACGTGACAGAGTCTGGAGACGCCGCGGAGAACGTTCTGCTGCCTGCAACATTCTCCAGCATGACCGGTTTGGCAGTGGATCCGTAATGGCGTGGGCGGGCATTTTTTTGGTGGGCCGCACAGCCCTCTATGTGCTTGCCAGAGGTAGCATGACTGCCATTAGGTACCAAGATGAGATCCTCAGACCCCTTGTGAGACCAAATGCTGGTGCTGTTGGCACTGGGTTCCTCCTAATGCAGGACAATGCTAGACCTCATGTGGCTGGAGTGTGTCAGCAGTTCCTGCAAGACGAAGGCATTGATGCTATGGACTGGCCCGCCCTTCCCCAGACCTGAATGCAATTGAGCACATCTGGGACATCATGTCTTGCTCCATCCACCAACGTCACGTTGCACCACATACTGTCCAGGAGTTGGCAGATGCTTTAGTCCAGGTCTGGGAGGAGATCCCTCAGGAGACCATCCACCACCTCATCAGGAGCATGCACAAGCATTGTAGGGAGGTCATACAGGCACATGGAGGCCACACACACTACTGAGCCTCATTTTGACTTGTTTTAAGGACATTACATCAAAGTTGGATCAGCCTGTAGTGTGTTTTTCCACTTTAATTTTGAGTGTGACACCAAATCCAGACTTCCATGGATTGAAAAATTTGATTTCCATTTTTTATATTTTGTGTGATTTTGTTGTCAGCACATTCAACTATGTAAAGAACAAAGTATTTCAGAAGAATATTTAAGTCATTCAGATCTAGGATGTGTTATTTTTGTGTTCCCTTTATTTTTTGAGCAGTGTGTTTATATATGATTTATTTATTTATTTAGTTAATTAATTCTCTTTGTATAGTTTATAGTTAGTTTTAAGGAGTAGGACCTTGACATCTAGCCTTTCCAAGATCCAGCACATGGATAATATTGTATTTAGTTTATTGTGTGTGAATCTCCTCCGTCATGGCATAGAAATTATTCTAAAAATAAATATTTTTTATCACTTTTTGAAAGAAAAATAAAACAGACAGTTTTGTTTGACTTTCACTAAAGAACATATACAAGATATTGGAAAGGTTAAACTGGTATCTAGTACGAATCTTGGCAAATATGTACCTTTAATCCAGTTGCTACAAATGGATCAATGTATAGCTGGCTCTTTTTATAGAAAAATATGTTGAAATCTTGGACCTTTAATCCAGGTTGAAAAATGGGTACAACAATGTTCTTAGCTGGATTGCTACTTTATAGGACTCTTTTAATGGGTGAGCAGGTGAGATGATGTGTTCCCAAATATAGTGCAATTAAACACTATTTTAGTACTTACACAATCTATTGTTAGTACAGATAGCTGATTGGACATTTTATGTATCCATGAGCTTAACGCTCACCAGAAGAATCCATCTATCTCTTAATGCTCAGAAGCAAGTGGTATCGTAAGTGGTATTATGCTAATTCTTTCTGGGTTTACCAATAAATTATTGTAGTAGGACCTGTGTCTTTAGATGCTTGGCCTTCTCTGATTGGTCAGAGTGATTTTGAGATCATCCACCATCTCAATGGTCCTAATATTTTTTTTTATTGATTTCATGATACAGTCTTCTGAAGTTAATTAGGCACTGACGCGAGCCTCTGGCATATTCTTCCTATTGTATTACTTAGAATACTATAAGCACTATACGTGTAAACTTTGAAACACGGTTCAGCAGTTTTCTTTTGTATTGTCCATGGGATTTTGTGATAAATAAAAAAAAAAATAATGTTTGGCATTATATTTCATATAAATGGAAGGATGATGAGCGTTTATAAATATGTCCTGTGCACAACATGCAATAAAAAAAAAATCAAATATGTTGCTAAATACTGCTAAAGCAGTAATAAATGTATTAATACAATATTTATAAGGGTTTATTTATTAAATAGTGAGTTGCAAATTTCTTAATAGTTGGAGGATCAAAATGCAAATCATTGATTTTTTATTTATTTAAGTGTAATTGTGACATGGTTAGTCATTACCTCTATAGGAAGCTATATTTTAAGCAATCACTCGACACATGATTGTACTTTGGTGAATAGTAACTAGTTATTGATCACAGCCAGAATTCTATGTGAAACTTTTAACATGTTATACTTGAAATACAAATGTTAGTCTTGATCTGGTTAGTTCCCAGGTTTGACAGCTTCACCCAGTGTGAAATATGGATGGTTATAAAGAGGTTTAAAGCATTGGAGGTCTACACAATCATTTGATACCATAATGTATTTCATTTCACTTTGTCAACAGAGATTCAAAGACAATTTACTATACGTCTTTGTAGAAAGATGTTCGTCGAAACAGACCAACAGAGACAGACATCGTTCTATAAATCTTCACTTTGTCTCTTATAGCCTATGACGATTGAGCCATATATTTCTGTTTGTTCTTGCAAGAAGCCTTGTTTGTAACTTATTAACAAAAGCTGATGTTTGATAATATGTAATTCAACACTTCGCTCATTACTGACACGTTAAGTAAGGGTGAAATTCAAACAAAAAAAAATAATAAATCAGTTTGATATTAATCTTGGCCTTTACGTTCACAGTATGAAAGCAAACACAACTTGAGGATATAAATCGGCTTTGATCTAGCAAAACAAAGACTTGGGGAAAAAAAGACTTTATCTTCTGCTGGCGATCACAGAGTTTGACCTTCATTATGTAAATACAAAGTCAAAATGATCTTATTTCTTTATAGTTTTGCTGCTTTTCGTACAACATTGAAAGACGGCACTGATTAAAAACATGGAGTTTGACAAAATAAGCGAGGCAATAAATTAGATGTATTTATTTTGCCACGCTTTATTAGAATGAAGGAAAGATATAGGCTTTGCTTGTAGTCCGTTTCACTATAAGTCACAGTAATAAAAAGCAGGTCAACGTTGGCTTTCCCTAGACATGTGTCATTAAGGTACATGTTCATTTCTCTGTTTAAATGTTTATTTTATGTGGAGCACTCCCAATAGAACTGTGGGGTAAGTGGAGCAGGATCAGTATTTGGTGTTGGGTGCTATGGAGCTACTTCCAACTCTGCAGCCAACACAGTTTGGGACATTCCTACTTGCATTTTTTAAAGGAAGTGGTCTGAGTGCAGTGGTCCGTTCATTTTAACCCATCAGTGCAAAACATTGCTGTTATGTTGAACCGGCAAAGTATAAGTTGGTTAAATAAATCTCTAGTGGCTGTCTTGCTAACTCGGTGCTGCTAGTAGCAGCATTTGATTAGAGGAGTACAACTTTGCACATGTGTATCATGCCCACCAAGTCTTCTCTATGAGAAGCAGTGGATTGGACGAGATCGTGGAAGATGTCAACAAGCATGCAGTCCTTATCACAGTCTGAGTAAGCGGCTGCAGCAGAGGAGTCTTGGCAAATGAGGTTAGTAAACTTTAACTTTCATTTTTATTACCAAAGAAGGATGGATATTGTTTACAGCAATAAAAGGGAACCTATAGTCCCAAAAATACGATTGTTCGATAGGCTCCCTTTAATTTTGCATCTGCACTGCATGGCCAGCCTAATACAGCTTCTCATATAGAAATACAATATAGCAAAAGTCCGGCACTCTCCTTAGAAACGTATAATAAGCAGTCTTGTGACTCAGAACTTGCCCACACAATATAAAGGAAAACAAATCAAAAAAAAAAAAAGCACACAAAACGTTAGAACTCTTTGGATTTCTATTTCATGGATTTCAATGTGTCAGATAAAGTGTATGACATAGCCGAACAGATACAAATTTTTGTTTCTACCAATAGAAATAATATGATTTATGAAATCACACATGGTGAGTCAAAAATCAGGAGCCATTTAAACAGAGGACATACTTAAAGACAAGATAAATCTCAATGTATCCCTCCTGGTAAAATATTTTAGAAATAAATAAATCTATCTGTCTATCTAATATGGCATACATGTGGTCTGAGACTCAATGAATGGGCTGGATTTTTTTTTTCTATGTCCCTATGTCGCATCATTTAACACGATAGGGGGCATTGGTCTCGTCTAAGACTATCCTGCTGAATTTCTTCTTTGACTTATATGAAATTATTTTATTGTACTTCTCGGAATCTGAAAACAACAGCATGTCATTTTCTCTTAGGAGCAATAGATTCTTTCCTCCCAGCTGTTGTTTGTGCTGAGATGTTAACTATGTTTTTTCTATCATGTTACGCAAGGAACTATTCACTAGACAGGGCTCTGCTGTGATTCAGGAATCAGCTTTGTTCGGAGTAAAGAGAGTATGTCATGAGTTCAAAAAACATCTCAGTTGGATAGAACAACTTGATCTAACCTTCTGGCATTACAGCTGCAGTGGATTCCGCTACCCATTAAACTCATCTGCAAAAAAATAAAATTTTTGTGAATGGACATCTTTCCCAATGGCCCTTGTGGATACAGATAATTGTCATTTTGGGACAAAAGCTGGATCACTCTTTAGGCAATGTACATGTTCCTGCTTTGGCAGATTGTCCTCTCCTGGCTCTGCCCCGTGTATTGGTCTGTGAATTTACCTTTTTTACCTAATAAATGCATACTAATGTAGCCTTAAAAGGAAATCTTGTTCTCCTGGCATTACTTGTTCCCTTCTGACAAACCCCCCTACCGTGGTGTAGAAGGGGTTTCAAAACCTCTTCTATCACTTACCAGAGTCCAAGGCCAATGTCCCTCTCTTGTCCCCCACCGGCTGACGTCGGGGCAATGGCCATGTTTGCTTTAGGAATTCCCCATAGGAAAGAATTATTCAATGCTTTCCTATGGGGTTTTGGGTGACGCTGGACATCCTCATTCATAGCTTGAGAATGTCCTGCGTCAGTTAGGCCACTAGAGATAGAGTAAACCCTAACTGGAAAAACTGCATTAATTACCTGCTCAGGGTTAAGAGACATGGGGCAATGCATCCAGACCACTTCGATGAGTTGAAGTAGTCTGGGTGCCTATGGTGTCCCTTTAATGGTGTGTTGGCAGAAGCAACAGTTGATGTTCTGAACTTGCTCACATTATTCTCCCCAAGCATGAGGGATCTGTTCAAAGCTGGATGAGAGCATTTTGTGTATATTTTGAGTATAGCTTATCAATATCCTACATGGTGCTGAGAAAGTTCGTGAAAATATAATGGCTGTAATGTACATTCTCTTCCACAGCCCCCTCCTTTATCACATGGAGCACTGCAAGAGAACTGGGAGGCTGACCTGGGCCCCAAAAGAAGTATACAGATAAGATTCCACGACGCACCTATACAACTACTAGTAGATCAAGAGTAGGCAACCTTCGGCACTACAGTTGTTGTGGACTATATCCCCCATAATGCTCTTACACCCATAATACTGGCAAAGCATCATGGGAGGTATAGACCAAAACATCTGGAGTGCTGAAGGTTGCCTATGCCTGTACTAGATCATCAATAACAGGTGGAGAAGCTGTTGGTGGGCAAATTACTTGTAGGGCTTTGCCTATTTTACCCATAATTTTCAATCTTAGTCGGAGGAGTATATACCTATCCCTTATATTTAATAAAAAATATATATTTCTGGTTGTGAAAATTACTAGACTCCTCCCTTACGGGTTAATAATTGCTATGAGATCTACCAATGACACCTGGCAGGCGGCATAGAGAAAGCAGTAGGAGAAGAGGAGAAATTAAATGCTGAGCCTGGACTGAAGTGGTTTGTGATGTCAAATCATGGATGAAGAAATATGAATAATTTTATGGCAACAAAAAAATATTAACACAAGTTATCTGTGATTTTCTATAATTTATTCAAGTGCTCTAATTTCCACATATAATTATTATTTATTATATTAAAATAGTATTTTATAACATAAAGAATGGGAGTGTTCCCAGGTATTATTCCTTGATCTGTAAGGATATTTTTCATGAAAACACAAAAGTTAACGGCTGGTGGCTAATTAATACAAAACATTAGAGACGCCAGATAAGTTAGTTTGATGCCCGTAGATCGTAAAATGGAGCCAGCTGTATGAAAGTGAATCGATGCTTCCTGTTATTCCCTGGATATATTTGTACGAGATACTTTATCACCGGAGTCTGAGACCAGGAGGTAAGCAGTGATGAGCCTTGACATTCACACAACATTAGCTTTGCCATCAGCAGAGAATATGTATCTTTTTCTCATTCTGTAACCTGCTTCCAGATTCCGCTCCCGTCTGCGTTTCTAAATATTGCAATCTATGCTGTGAGCTTCTTCCATTACATGTTCAGCTTAAGTGAATGAACGTCACACATCAATCTCTCTTCAACCATTGCAAAGCTCTGAACATCCCATAATCCCATAACACAGTCGCTCCTTAACTTGAGAAAGTGATAGTATGTCTGGGCTCAGCGAGCTGTGCTGGTGAATCTTGCAAACCCTGGTAAATTAAATTTTACCTCTACTAAAGTAGTGCTGGTCTAAAACAGGCTTCCCCGAAGTGAATGGAATCTTGGGGATGAATAAAAGTTAAGATAAGATACAAAAAAAAAGAATTCTGAAACTGTTATTGTGAGCAGGAACGAGCAAGTTATCTTCACAGTCAAGTCCTTAAGGAGCACAGCGTATAGTTTTTTTGTGGTCAGTTCCAGTTGAAATGTGAGAACAGGGGGGCGGGGCTTGGCTCTGATTGAAGATGGATGCTTAATTCTTTCCTGCTCCACTGCCTCATGTGAAATTGAGTGATAATCCCATTATATCTGCTCAAAATGGGGGAAACTCACAGACCCTCCACCTCCCATAAGGCTCCTGAACCTAAAAAGAGGTCTCTTACCCCATCACTCCACCAATACCTCTCAACACTGGTGGACCTGGTGTCCCAGGCCTGGGACACCAGATCCCCCAGAGTTGAGAGGTTTCCCCACGCTTTGTTGAGATGTTTGTTGAGATGTTTCCCCACGCTTTTCGCCCGACTCGCGCTGATCTTGCAGCTGCTAACAGCGCACTCCAGACCTCGATGAGGGCGGACATCTAGGCGCTCCATGAAGACCTCCAGGGTCTGACTAATCGAGTGGGCCGCCTGGACGTCATGTGTGATATGCTCCAGACTAACCAGGCACTCACCTCGGAAACATCCAACTGTCAGGCTAAATACCTGCGGGGCCTCGCTCTCCAAGTGGAAGATCTGGATAACCGTGGGCGGCGCAACTGAAGAATCCCATGGGCAACTGTGCAATATTCTGGAGGTGATCTTTAATGGGCTGCTTTCCAGGTACCCATCAACTAAAATAACGTTTATCAGACCGCACCATGCCCTGTGCCCCAGATACCTGCCAGAATCTCCGTCACAGGATGTGATTTGTTGCCTCAAGTCATTTGCCGAACTCCAGCTCTTCCTGGACCTCTCACCTGCCACGCTCCACTATAGGAGGATGCTAAGGCCTCTTACCCAGGCCCTACAGTCAAATAGAGGCAAGCACAGATGGCTTTTCCCAACATGTCTGTTCGTTACTGGCCCTGATGGCCCTGTGGTGCTCCGGTCTCATGCTGACCTGGTTCATCTGGGGACCCTGATCTCCCTCCCACCATTGAATATGAGATGGCCAGACGCGACAGAGGTCTACTCACGATTGACGAGCCAGACTACTGCCCTTCCACAGAGGGAACGCATACCCTGCCAGATGACGGCCAGAACCCAAGCTTAAACAGCTACCATGACTGCTCCCACAGGTACCCGGGCAGGACCATGTGGCTACCCAGCCTGCCTCTGATTTCCCCTCTCCTTACCCACTTTTTCCCCCTCCTTCTGTTCCCCTTCTCCTCTTCTTCCTTACTCTTAATCCCCCCCTACCATTACCCCTCCCTCCTTCCTCCTTCTCTTCTATTTCCCCCCCTTCTCCCCACTTTAAACTCACGCTGCCTGGCCGCCTGCTTCAGAGAAGTCCTCACCGCACCGGTACGGACACCGAATTGGGGACTTCACCTCTTACTATACCTGCTCAACCCAAGACAACTAACTCACAGGTGCTTTTTTGTTTTTGTTTTATTTATTATCCAAATTGTTCTTTTTCTCCTTTTTACAAACTGGCTCCTGGTGCACAACTTGCTTGACCAGTATTCCTCCGGGGCAATCTTCACTCACGGTACTGAGGAGCTTTTTTCAAAACCCATAATATGCCTATTAAAATTGGCATACTGCTCCTACTGTTTAATTACTTTATGTTAACTGTCTCTATGCCTTTTTAATTTTTTTATTTAATGTTTTGTTTTGCCATCCTAATACTGCCATGGTCCTTCGCTACCCACAGCATTTCTGGCCTTTCTGTCTACCTTGCATGATAGCGCAGCGCTTCAACGGACGAGGGGCAATTTCCATATAGGTGAGTCCCTCCCCCACGGAGGCATGTTTACCATTTGTTGACATGTTATTGTTGACCGCTGTGGCCATGCACTACACCTCCCTCCATCTTGGCTTTCATCACACGATTGCCCACCACTGCCTCGACACCACCACCCCTAAACGCCACATGGTCTACTCACAATGTATTGTCCCTCCTGCTTGCTTCAATTAAACGGGCCTATGCTGCTTCCTCACAACTTGGTATGCACTGATATTGAAAACCTGCTCTCTATGCATGTTTAAATTTCGTTGACTATCATTATGTTTATTTTCACACCTGGCAGCACAGTGCCTGATGTCACCAAACCTATCTACTACGCATGTCAAATTCCACCCTCACACTCACACTCACACTGCAAACATATCTCTCCTATGGCAACGAGCACACCGGTGGATGCGGTAGGGAGGCATAACAATGTTCAACTTTTTGCTGTATCCTTCACCCCCCCCTCACCCTCTCCCTATCCTTTCCCCCTTCTCCCTCTCCCCCCCCCTTTTCTGTGCAATTGGGCGCACCTCGCTAACCATCCCCACCACAACCCGGGCCTGAAGCCGAGTGCTACACCACTCTACTTTTTATCCAAAATATCTTAAATCTAACAATATGAAAACCTTTGAAAAAGCCTGTCATTAAAGATTTAGTCATTAAACCGGCAGACATGGGGGGGTTGTTATTAGGGAAAAGATTTTTATCTGAAAGAAGTACATAGACAATTAGATGATTGTGATACTTATAAAAAACTAAATCACAATCCACTGGAAGAAATAAAGAAGAAATATATAGAATTTTTAGATAATGGACTCTCAAAAGGTATCTTAACCCCTAGATAGTATACATTTTTAAATATAGCAAATCCCCAAATCCTTGTTATATATACTCTGCCAAAATTACATAAGGATGCTCAGTACCCCCCGGGTAGACCTATCGCCTCTGGGAATGGGTCAATAACATCTAACCTATCCAAATACGTAGATACCCACCTCCAACCCATTGTTAACTTATGTTCATCATACTTGAAAGATTCCATGAGCCTTTTCAATATTTTAAAGAATTTTAAATGGGACAACAATTTTTTATTAGTCACATGCGATGTTGCCAGTCTCTACACATGTATAGAACTTACTACTATGGGGACTAGGTTTGCACCCAGCTATACGAATCTTTTTATGGCCCATTGGGGAAAAAAATGTTTTATACATTCCCAACATAGCTGGACTGCAAACCTGGTCCTATATAAATGTTACATCGACGATATCTTTTTTATTTGTAAAGGCAGCAGGGCCTCAATTTTAGAATTTTTATCCTTTTTAAACACTAATTCGTGGAACATTAAGTTGACTCATTAGAGCCATGAACAAAGAGTCAATTTTCTGGATCTAGAGATTTATATTGAAAAGGATAAAATAAAAACTCGAACATTCTTCAAAAAGGTGGATGTGAACAGTTATATCTACACAGATAGCTGTCACTTCCGTCCCCGGCTAGACAACATCCCAAAAGGACAATTCCTCAGATTGAGGAGGAATTGCTCGGATGTTGCCCAATATAGCGATCAGGTCAATTTTTTGAAAGAACTATTTTTAGAACGAGAATATCCATCTGATATTTTAAATGAAAGTTAGGGAATTGGATAGAGACAACCTCTTAGAGTACAAGTTCAGGAAGGATCCTACACAAACGGTCAAGGTTCCTTATTTTTCCTAATTTTTAATAATAACAACAATCATAGGGAATTGAGACATATTTTAAAAAGAAACTGGCATATTTTAAAACAGGATCCTGATTTTACCCCATTCTTGGAGGATAAACCTAGGATAATTTTCAGAGGGGCTAGTAACCTAAAACAGATTTTAACCTCTAGTTTGAATGATAATGGGAATACAGATTGTAATAGAGGACAGATAAAGGGTTTCCACTATTGTGGTAACTGAGTTGCCTGTAAGAATTTTAAACCTAAAACCAAGAAAATGTAAGGTTTTAAATCATTTTCAGGACACGAAAAATTTGAAATAGGATCCTTAATCACTTGCCATTCTAAAAGTGTTGTGTATGTGCTCACGTGTCGTTGTGGTCTCCAATGTGTGGGCAAGACTTCTAGACGCCTGAAAACAAGGATACGTGAGCATATTTACAACATAAAGAGAGGTTTTTTGAACCATAATGTGTCTCTACATTTTTTAAGGCACCACAATAGTGATCCCACCGCCTTGCAGTTCTTCGGTATCCAGAATGTACAGAGACACTGGAGAGATGGCGATTTGGAGTCCACCTTGAGCAAATGCGAGATGAGGTGGATATTTGACTTAAACACCTCGTCTCCAAGTGGACGCAACGTGGATTTCAAAATGGCAGTTTTAATTCAACTTTATCCTCTTAAATGCACTCTATCTGTATGCTGGGTAGGAGCTTATATCTATTTTTATTTATTCTTATCCCTATAATTCAATTTAAAAAACATATTATATATTTTTTATATTTATATGTTTTTTTAATGGTATTTTGTTTATCCTAGCTCCCCAAAATGTATATATAAATTTCTCGTATCACATATATAGTTATGAGTTATAACAATTTCATATTCATATTTTAAAATGTATTGTTTTTAATAGTATTATCATTTAGTTTTTATTATGTTTACAAGAAAGAATGTATGTTTAGCTTTTATGTATAGATATAAAAAAAAAACCTTTACGTTTCCTGAATATTTGGGAGTAACAAAATTCCAGGATTTATTCCAGCAACTTTATCTGCTGATAAGCCTTCACAGCCAGAGCCTGCTATACGTGGCTCTGGGAAAAGTGAGTGACCCATTACCTCTGTGTACTTAAATATCTGTATATATACAGTATTACACTATGTACAGTTTTATAATTCACAGATAACCAGAGACAAATTGTAAGGTCCTCCTTAATATAAGTATATCACATTGTGTGGTGGTGTTTTTAATTGCGCACCCTGTGCTTTGTACTTGTTTTTGCACGGTGATGCATCTGCCAATCACTGCACACTGGCTCTCATGGTTAGGATAGTGATTATCCCGCTGGTTTACTATGAGCGGACTATTCTTAGGGGTTTTACACGTACTCTGATCTCACTGTTGTACATGACCCTGTATATCTAATGCTTTTATATTGCACAATGTTAATTACTGTTTAAATTGGCACTGAACTTGACCTACAGTCGATTGCCTTTTACATGACGCCCAGTTACATAGTTACATTGTTACATTGCTGAAAAGAGACTTGCGTCCATCAAGTTCAGCCTTCCTCATATGTTTTTGCTGTTGATGCAAAAGAAGGCAAAAACCTAGTCTGAAGCGCTTCCAATTTTGCAACAAACTAGGAAAAAATTCCTTCTTGACCCCAAAATAGCAGTCAGATGTCTCCTTGGATCAAGCAGCTATTACCCCACTAATTAGATATTATATCCCTGTATGTTATGTTTTTTGCAAGTATTTATCCAATTGCAGTTTAAACATCTGTATAGACTCTGACAAAACCACCTCTTCAGGCAAAGAATTCCATATCCTTATTGCTCTTACCGTAAAAAAACCTTTTCTTTGCCTTAGATGAAATCTCCTTTCTTCCAGCCTAAATATGTGACCTTGTGTCCTATGTATAGCCCTGTTTATGAATAGATTTCCAGATAATGGTTTGTACTGGCCCCGAATATATTTGTATAATGTTATCATATCCCCTCTCAGGTGCCGTTTTTCCAAATCAAACAGATTTAAATTTTTAAACCTTTCTTCGTAACTAAAATGCTCCATTCCTTTTATCAATTTTGTAGCTCGTCTCTGCACTTTTTCTAGTGCCATGATATCTTTCTTTAGAACAGGTGCCCAAAATTGCACAGCATATTCAAGGTGTGGTCTTACCAGCGATTTATAAAGAGGAAAAATTATGTTTTCATTTCGAGAATTTATGCCCCTATTTATACATGACAAAACCTTGCTGACCTTAGCAAATGCAGATTGACATTGCATATTGCTGCCTATTTTGTTGTCTATAACAATTCCCAAATCCTTCTCGTGTGTGGTTATCCCTAGTTCACTACCATTTAGAGTGTAAATTGCTTGTGAATTCTTAACCAATCCTCCGGTACAATACCTGAAACAAAAGAATCTTGAAAAATTAAATACAGAGATTCACTTATTTCCCCACTTAGCTCCTTAAGTACTTAGTACATTCTTAGGTATCGCACACAGACGATGCTAACATAATGGGTGCTGACAATGGGATCTGACTTCCCCTGCAGCTCCAATTTCTTAGCCTTGGGATTTTCATACTGTTCAATGAGCTCTTAGATCGAGGTATTGGGACACGAGAGAGATACTTGTTTCACAACATTTTTACTTCCTAACAGGTATTCACCGGATACCTGTACCTTAGCCAACTCCCCCCCATGTGGTTTTAGTGATGAATAGTATTAGAGGGGGTGGGTTTCTAAGACTCAGCGGGCCTGGGTGGGAATCTTGACCCTACTCGGTCACTACTACCGTTTATGACTAGGTTTCTACTATTTAAATCGCTATTCTAGGACATCGCCAGTTCCCCCCATAACTGGGGCTGCTCCCTTGGGCTCTATCTCCTACCACTTCCATGCCTAGCACTTGACTTCTCTCACTGACCCGTCCACTACGTGGCCTGTGAAACGAGACAACTGAGCGTAATAGGGCTCTATTCCGGACAGCTGTATACCCATGGCGACCCATGTCTCTTCCTTCCTGCCAACAGACCTGAATCGATTAACGCAAAAGACCTTAACACTCCTGAGAAGCGCTCTCTTGCTTTGCAAGAGTTTAAGACACAAAAAGCACACATAGTATATGTACAGGGCACCCACTTGAAAGACGGATCTGCCCCGAAACTGACCGATCACATTTACTCCATGGGTTATTATTGGAACAATCTGCAGGGCAAATTAAAGTGCACCGATATCCTCATCCACAAATCCATCCTGTTTCACCAACGAATCTCTATACTCGACCAGAACGGATCAGGATCACTCTCAACTACTCTGAAGGACAGAAGCCATTCAAGCTTATTTAGAAGCTAACATTCACATGAAACTGATGGAAGATGTCAAACGGGCTCTGGAATCACCTCTGTGCATAGAGGAACTGGCGGCAGTGGTTTAGGCCACTAAACCTGGCAAAAACCCAAGCCCAGGTGGATAGACTGTCCACTTCTATAAGTAATTTCCGGACATCCTGTATCCACAACTCCTGAAGACATTTAACTCCATTACAGAAGGACAGAGGCTTACCACACTGACCACGGCAGCTAACATCGCTCTGATCCCTAGGACTCGGAGCAGTGTGCCAGTTATCAACCCATCTCGATTTTGAATTGCGATCTGATATTGTCCGTGAAGATCCTGGCCTCTAGATTGAATCCATACTTACCCAACCTCGTGAAGTCTGATTAGGTGGGTTTCGTCCCCCATCGGGAAGCAAGAGACAATACCACACGTATCATCTCCCTGACACACCAGGTTCATATAAATTACAAAATCCTTATCCAACTATCCATGAATCAGAAACGGCACGCGCCAAGGCTGTTAGCTGTCGCTGCTGCTGTTTGCACTGGTTCTCGAAACACTACTGCACGCAGTGAGACAAAACTCAGAGATCGGGGGGGGTTCAGGCCGAGAATGGTGAACATAAAGTGGCTGCATACTCAGAGGACTAGATGTTTTTCATGTCCTCCCCCGAGACTACGCTTTCAAACATCATGCGAGAATTTGACCTTTACGGGGAACCCTCCAACTTCAAAATCAATTATTCTAAATCAACTATAGTCACCGTCTCCATGCCTGCTGCCAAAGCCACTAGAGTGTGTAAAAACTTCCAATTCCAATGGCTGAGAGAGCCGTGAGGTACCTGGGCATCTGTATCACGAATGATCTCTCCTAGCTATATGCAACGAACTTCTCTCCCAGCTATATGCAACTACTGACCACGATCAGAAATAACCTGGTAGACTGGACATTACCACATATCTCTTGGCTGGGATGCATAGCAGTGGTGAAGATGAATATCTAACCACGCATCCTCTACCTATTCCAGATGCTTTCTATTCGGATCCCGGCCGCATACTTTACATCTCTCCGATCATTACTGATCAATTACATATGGGGCTCGCAAAGGCCTCAGCTGCAATACCAGACTCTGACAAAACCAAAAATAGAGGTGGTGTTGACAGTTTCCGACTTTCTCTTGTACCACCACGAAACCCACCTGCAGAGGGTACTGGAGTGGGCCAAGGATGGAGTAGTTAAGCCATGGAAGGATGTTGAGCAATCCCAGATAGGCGGGCCCTTGATGGCACTGATTTGGAATGGAGGGTACCCTACACATGCTTCTTTCCTCATAGTCAGGTTCAAGTGCGTTATATGCTCAGGGGACATGAGTTCAAGACACTGGGGGACTTACTGGGGGGAACCAAAGAGACCTTCTTACATAAACTCAAATACAAATAGCTGAGCAGGTTCCTCAGACAGATCCCCCAACAACCAGCAATATACAGGATACTCACCTGCTTTGAAAGACATTGCGTAGACCCTGACCCGCAGCCGCATGCCATATCCCTTCTGTACTATTTATTACACACACAACTGAACCTCCCAGCTCCCTGGTACATGGGGAAGTGGGATGTTGCCCTGGGTGAGACCTTCACTGTAAACCAATGGGGGAAGATCTGCCATCTAGTACACCACTGCGCATTGGCAACTCAGGAAACGGCGTATAAGGTCCTGACACTCTGGTACAGAACACCTCATCTCCTTTAGAACACGAATCATGCTCTGGATGGAGTCTGTTGGCGATGTCGAACTATATTAGGCACTTTCTTGCACATCTGGTGGGACTGCCTCAAAATAAGGCCCTTCTGATCGGAGATTAACACCATCCTACAGAAATCTTCGGATAACCCTCCATCCTTCCGACTAGCCCCTTTTCTCCTTCACCATGCCACCTCATTGACAGCTAGATATAAGAAATCAATGTCCATCCTAATCTTAAACACAGCCAAACAAGTAGTGCCCAACCACCTTTTTATATCCTTGAACATAAGGTTCACCTGAACGTGGCATCCCTTCTGTTTAAGTAAGAATGTTAAATTTGTACAATTTGATTCACACTTGAATTGCAGACCTTAGAATCCTTAATTATCTTTATGTTCCATGTTTATCTGGCCCAGCGTGGGTGTCTGATTTCAATTATTAATAATGGAAAAACGGTTTCTCTGATAATATCTGCATTACCTGCACCTGTTCTACTTTGACCATAAAGACCAATAAAGATCTTATTAACAAAAAAAATAAATAAATAAATAAAAGAAGCTATATCTAGAAAGAAATCCAGAGGTTAAAGGTGCACTACATTGATTATATATATATATATATATATATATATATATATTTCTACCTATTTAGTAGATACACCCCGAAAGAAAGCATGCTTTTTTTTTTCCATGCTTGTTTTCTCTGGGGGGAGGGGTAATACCTCCCTGACTGCCTGCCTGAGTAACAGCCAGGGAGTTGTTTCTGCCACCATTTGTAAAAGTGTTGATTTGCTTGAAAGTTATGGAGTATCCCTTTAATTAAAGAGGCAAGAACAGATGTAGAGCCAAGTCTAATCTGCAATTCGGTTCTAGTAACAGCTTTGCTATATATAGGGACACTCCAGGCACCAAAATAGCTTCACCTAAATGAAGGTGTTATGGTGCCAGTTTGCTTTCAGCAGCGATGCCCACTCCTTCCCTGGCAGCAGCTGGGTTCTGAAATTTCCCTTTCAGGAAGTGCGGAGGGCCACCCGGCAGGGGTGCTGCTGATTGGATGAGAGCATTCAGCTGATACTCTCAGCTAATCAGTTACTCCCCATTTCCTAAACTGGCTTGAGATAGGTACATTTCTTCCTAAGCCAGTTTAGTGAATTGGGAGTCAATAAACTTCGCCACTGGAGGCAACTTAGGGGTTAAAAGGTTCAAGATAAGAGTGTCTCTAGTAAGAAGTAAGAGTTCCTCCACAGGTCCCCCTGGCACCATAACAACTTGATTTATATTAAGTTGTTTTGGTGTCCCTTTAAAGGAGCACTCCACTGCCACCTAGTAAAAAAAATAATTTTCATGCATGCATTCACTTTCAGTCTCTTCACACGAAAAAAAATACAATCGGAGGATCTCACTGAGAAGCCTCTGCATAGTGGTCACATGCATGCACGTACCTGCTCTTGCACGTGCATGCACATCATTACGTGCACATGCGCCGGCTCGTGCGCGTGCCTGTCTGCAACAGAGCTGCTGGTCTGAGGTAATTGAGGGAGGGAGGGGGAGGCAAGCACTCTCAAGTAGAGCGTACCTGACACTTCCGTTAGCTCAGGGGAGCTAATGGAAGTAGGAAGGAATCCTCCCTGGCTGTTTGATTGACAGCCAGGAGGGAGTTACCACACTTTTGGGGTGTGGAGTGGTCCTTTAATCCTGACATTTATAATTCAGATTTAGGCCTTGGTTTAAGATTTTTGGATAAACTTTCAAAATTATTTAATAAATTTTTTTTTTATATTTTAGCATTTTGATATTTTAGATAAAGTATTAATACAACTAAAATATCAAATTACTAAATTATTTTTAAAACTATCAAATCATTTGAAAAGCATATCCAAAAATACTAAACAAATGCCTACATCTGAATTGTAAAATTCAGGCTTAAACTAGCTGTGACTAGAGCTGAACTGGAGAATTTCTTTTTTCAATTTTTGCCTACAATCTGCAATTATTTTCAAATTAGAGTTTAAAAAATAACCCTGAGCATTATTGGGATTTTATTGTTAAACGAACACTATAGTGTTAGGAATAGAAAACTGACACTACAGTGTCCCTCTGCCCCCATACTCCCGCAGACAAACAGACGTTTAATAACCCTTTTTGCATAACCTGACTGCAGTGTCGTAGTTCCTCTACGTTGGGTCGGACTCCTCCTTTTCTGATGTCAGCCGATGGGGTTACCCTAAGACGCATGCATGGCGAGCACTGTGCACGCATTCAGCCTACCCCATAGGAAAGCATTGACTAAATACCGATAGGGATTTTACAGACAGTGGGTATCCAGTGTCAATTCTGTGAAACAGCAGGAACCACCTCTAGTGGTTGTCTGGTTGACAGCCACTAGAGACAGTCTTTAGACTTAGCATTCTACATTGCAGGACTAAGTGGGACAGGCACAGTGATAGAAACTAATTTCTGTGAATTGTATTATGTGTTTCTACACTGTTGTTACTGGAGTCTGTAAAACATTTTTGCAATGTGGACCTTATTAGCCTATATCCCTCTTATATAACAGTCACTCTCCCTCTTATTAAAAAATCCTCAGTGCTGATACAATCTACTTTTTGCCATTGCATATCCTTCCTAAATTACGGACCCTATCCTTCAACGCATAACCCAATCACCCACATAACACGCACTCTCCCTTTGATGACCACCCACCACTAATCCCCCACTCATCTGCAGAACATCCCGTCCATGTTAACACAATGATAGATGTCTAGTAGTTATTTAATTCACATGCTAAGCAGTACATTAAGGCTTACTTTTCACCTACAAAAAGTAAATTTCAACCCTTTCATCTAAAACATAAGACACCTGTTATTCCATGTGTGCATAATGCACTTTATAGTGAGCAGAAAATGACATCCGTTTGTTCTATCCTGTACCATAAATGCCAGTAACATTTTAGTGCTGAACATCTGTTCACTTCTGAGATTGGAAAACAGATCTTTGCTCATAGCCTGGGTAGCTCCCACCAATGGCTGAAAGTACACTTTATCTAGGCAGCAAATACACTACTTAACTTGGCTGCATTTCCTTGTTGCAGGTGCTCATGCATACTTGGGCATCTACTCAGAACTTTAGTGTCACGAACGCACCCTACTTCAAGAGTGTGTGTGACGTAGTTGTGGTGGTGAAAGGCTTAAAGTTCACTATTTGCCTGCACTAGACCGGAAATAATGATAAAATCCCACTTAACACCACCCACACTTAACCATAATAATATAAATATTACTATTTTAACGCTGCCACCACCAAGACAATTTATAGGTGGGGTGCCTTGGTCCCCCCAGGTAACTTAATAATAAAAAAACACTAAATATAACTTAGCACAATATTTAAGCAATTGCAAAACACTAATTAGCCTCTTCAAGTAACGTGATTCTTTACCAGACAAAGGCAGAACTTAATAACGGAATATTTATTATGAGCAAAAAATAGTCACAGTGCATACAAAAAATTGATAACAAATTATTTACACCAACAACAGATAAAAGCAAAAAGAAGAAATTAACAGAAGTTCTAATTACTCACTCCGGCATAGAAAGATGGCGACTAACTCAAAATTAGATTTATACCCCGATTAAGTACACTAGACATTTACATATCATTGGATATATACCCCTGTATTCATCTCAGTTATCCAGGCCTTTCCCAGAGGTGGAGATAAGGTGTACCTAAAAAAAAATAAGTTACCATCCCCTTGTGTTCCAGATTAACATCAATCCAAATAGAAATAAAAGGGATAAACTAACAGAGGTCCTAATCACTTACTCCTTAGGTTTCCAAAGTAAAGCTTCTGCCAAGGGGGTCCCTGGCAATTAGATTTTGGCCCCAATCAGGTACAATACACACTTCAGTATCATTAGGTATCTACCCTGTTGATTACCAAGCCTCGCCCAGAAGTGGAGATAAGGTAACTATAAGTGACCACCTCCTTGTGTTCCAGACCAACATCAATCCAAATGGAAACATTTGGTTCTATCTCCTCTTATGTACTTGCCACAGAAATAATAATTGCATCTATGAATTTGTTCCTGTAGCGGAATGAACCTTTGGACATTACACTTTATTCCTTCTGTATCTTTCCCCCTGTTATTTCATATGTTTTTACTTATATTGCGTGTGTGGGGCAAATCCCCCTGTCCCTGGATTATCCAGCTCTTCACTGTGTTCACATGATTGTTCGGTAAATTGCATTCACCTCCCATCTTAATAGTATTCTGTTCGACAACCGAACAAATCACCGAACGCCAGACCACCCATATATGGAGTGTGCCGCTTGTTAACCCCAGTAACCTCTGTTCACACCTCCTTATACCGCAATAACACTAACATTTTAAGTGGTCGGCTGGGTGGCCGCCATTCATATGTGCGAACACGTGGCGGTGGCAATCTTTAGCCACGAACAGAGATAGCGGTGTTTGGTCGTCAAGTGTGTGGAACTAAAATCAGATACTTGGGGGCACGAACCCCTTTTGGACTTCCACTTCCAGTTATGTTCGTCAGATTTCATATGAACAGAGTGGCGTTCAGGGGGAGCATAAGCCAGAACAAGATACATTGGATGAGCATACGCACAAACAGCTCATTCGTTGTTTTTAGCATGTTTTATACCCCTAAAAGAGACCAACCGCACAGCCTGATTTCATGGAACTCTTTTGGGCAGGCACCTCGTGTGCGGTCGGTCTAAACTATACCCTGGTGGCGTTTTAGTTGCTTTTGTGGGATCTGAGCACTTTTTGCATATGTTGGGCACTCAAATCAAGGCTATCCGGGGATATAAGACTTGAGGGGGTACCTTGTTGCCAACTTTATGTTTTGGGGTGTATTACTGTATATGTCCTGGACCTGAGAGTTAATATAATTATGTTGTGTATTTTATCTCAGTCTAATCTCAGGTCCAGTGGGGAATGCCCCTTGAATGTGTATCAGGAAACCCCTTGCATGGGGATTAACATAAAAGGCCATGTGTAGCTCCATTAAAACCAGTTATACCCCTAGAGCTGAGTGTCATCCAGTTGCTGGGGATGAGGTGGGAGATTCCTAGATTATTTAACTGTGTTTAGCTGTTCCATTGGAGTTTTAAACTTGTTCCAGAGTATATTTTGGAGTAACCAGCGGAGGAGAGTCCCCGCTAGGACTAGGGTGCTGCTACAGTTACCATGTTTCCATTCCATAGATATGTCACACATCTTACTTGTGACCCAATATATCAGACATCACAATCCCTTCCCCTACGGTTACATTATGCAAATCATGTTTAGGCTTGATTAGAAGATTGTGCTTGTCCCATACTAAATATAATAAAAAATAAGGCTTAATAATTAATCTGTGGGTAAGTATGCCCACATGGACCTGATTCTAGACTGATTTACAACGTCACAGACCAATAACAAAAAGGTTACAAGACACAACACTCCCACACACAGCACACAATCCCTCCCCTCTGTTTGGAAGATAATTGAGTCAGATACTGTATTAACTCAATTATCTCAAGGCAGAAAAAACACACATTTCTATAAATCCCCAAAAGTACCCCAAAATATCCCCTGATAGCCCTGATCTGGGTGACCAACATATCAGAAAATCACCCAGATCAGTTAAGGGGCTCAGGAATTCTATAGAAGTCACATTTTGACTGACCGCAGGCATGGTTCCATGCCCAAAACAGAGAATCAGGGCTTGCGGTTGGTCTAGTTCTGTAGTTTGAAAACAAACAAACTACTGAACAGAGTCAATGGAGCTTGTTCCCCTAATCCAGACAAATGATTTCACTGAACAGTGCCCTTCTAGGGTGTATAAAAACGAACGCAGGCGATGATTGAAGTCCAGCAGTGTTCGGGAGTTTCTGTGTCCGATTTTAGTTCCATGAGATTCATGCCCAAACACCGTTGCCTGTGTTCATGCTAACAAGATGGCCGCCACCTTGTGGTTGTCCATAGGAATTGCGGCCACCCAGATGAACAATTAGAACACTGTGGTGTGAAACGTTCCAAGTTGTTATTAAGTTTTAATAAGCTCCAGGGTGGTCTCTGGTATGTGTGGTTGTTCGGGAGTTCAAAGTGCCGCTTTGAACCGCTTCGGGAGTTCGAAGTGTACCTGTTATAAGTCCAAAAGGCACAAACAGTGGTTTTAACCATGATTTATCACAGGGGCCATAGTCACAGGGTAGGAGGCTGGCAAACAGGTTCACCCAAAAGCCAGTGGCGAGGTTACTTTTGTCACACCCCTCTCTGTCTCATTAGAGATTTTTCCTTTCAGCTGAAGACAGCAAGGTGAATTGTTAGTGTAGGGCTCACATAAGAGGTTTTGCCTTGATGGGCAGTTGAGCTTACACTTTAATGACCATTGGAGTGATAGTAAAGCCTCCTGTTATTTAAATTTGCGTAGGGATTTGGGATAGTCCGCAAGTTACTTTTTTCTTTGGTTTTAAAACTAACATTGGGATAGAAAAGAGAGACAGAAGGACTGACCTTCTTAACAAAGGACGCTTGGTAGATGATACTTGTACAATGTGCGTCCAACCATCTAGAGGACTTTATTTAAGTGATTGTATGCCAATTATGGGGAAGCATGGTTTTCCTTGTTGACATATTTTAGCAGGGTGGGTAGTGTTAAAATGTTTTGCAAATACCTTCAGTTATAAACTACATTTAAAAATTAGACAGTACCTGGGGGCCTCTTTGCACCATAACAAATGCAATGCACATAAATTGTTATGGTGCTTGGTGTATCTTGTTTTATATTTTAATTTAATCCCTTGGTATTGCTCTGCTTTGAAATAAAATATGACAGAATTTATTGACACACTGCTACTTTCCACTGGATCTTTATTTCTGAGACTGTCATTAAACATAAAACGAGCAACCAGTGCTCCTGGGGGAAAATAGAGATATCTTCGCACTTCAGATATCTTATATTAATGTGTTACTTCTGGTTTCATTGCTGACTTAATGGTCTTATTCCATTTCCATATAAAAAATTCTGCGCTTCCGAATAATTGACAAGTGATATATTTAACAGATTACTGACACAAATTGAAAAACTACAGAGCATGGATTTTCTTAAGATGTGGACATTGCAAGCACAATAGTATATCCACTACAGCCCACTGCAGTGGCTATGGTGTCAGAGGAGCCTATGCCCCTCTCACAGTACATAGTAGAACCAATTACGAACAGTTTGACAACTTACCTGAGGTAGGCAGGGCCCAGGTCACAGCTTTTTCAGGAACCGGAAGTTGTAGCAATGAGCAATGACTGCAGAGGTTATGAGTAGTGTTTGATGATGCCCAGTACGCTTGAAGTGCTTGTATAATGGGCTAATATTGTTATCGCTATATGTGTGCAATATATTTTATTTCTGAAAAATATTAACAGAGATTACCATATGGTGGAAATCTATGAGAGACCCATCTGTGGCGGATGCTACAAAACTAGCTCCATGAGTATATGTCAATCACCAATTTGCAAAAAACAAACATTGAACCCGGCCTGGGACATTTGATATTAGTACATACCTACTGGACAACAAGGGCAAAGCTTTATTTGGGAAATTGTCTGGAATTTACACTTTTGATTAAAACACTGAAAATCCCCTAATACTTGTGTTAACCATTTTTTCAAGATTGTTCAAGTATCATTATAATCTAGTTCACACAAGGCACAGCCAAGGCACACTTTGCAAATGAGGAGGTGAAATACCTGTAGAAACATTGTATAATTTCTCCCCCTTCCATGTATGTTTTCTCAATGCTGAATGCCAGGTGCAAAGGACAGAGTTTATAATAATGATTGACAGGGAGCTAAGATGGAGGCGCTCAGTTGCTGGATAACGATGTGTAGGTTTCCATATTTACTTTTATTTGTCACAAATACATTTTTTCACCTCAACAATACATTTTTTATATATATAAGGATATGTATATATATTTAATAAGAGTTCCCCTTAAGCTTTACTACACTACTTGTCTGATCATGTATATTTTTGTTCTAACATTTTTTTTAAAAATGTACTTTCACATAACCTTAGTTAAGTCCTAAATTCACAAATCACCTAAGAGGTTTTGCCTTTACGTGGCAAATAAGCTTGCACTTTAAAGTCTATTAGGGGTAACACTAAAAAAAACTTGAGTTATTTAAAATGTGCATAGGAATTTGGCATAGTATGCAAGTATCTGTTTTTTTTTTTTATTGTATGTTATAAAGCTGCAGTTTAGCTAAAAGTTCTAAAACTATATACAGTGATTATTGGAAAAATATATGTTTCAGTAAGTAGTCCTTCACAATGTGTGCTTTGGTCACTGTTGAGCGCAGGGATTAATTTTGTATATTTTTGTTATGGTATATGCCTTCTGATGGTATTGCACATGGCTTTTTATAATCCTAATACTAAAAGAGTGACCTGCATCAAATTTACCGCTTTAGAAGCCACATGCGTGAAACAGTTTTATGATTACCCTCTGATCAGCGAAATGTAACTATCAAAGAAAAGGGGGTGTACCAGCGCTAATATTTAAATAGGATAGAGTGACAGGATAGTCCAAACAAATCTTAGTGTAACTATCGGTCAATTCCATGCTAACTTCTGAATCCTCTTTTATGTGCTTCATTTCCTTAGTTACATATGATGAATATTGTTACATAATAAAATTAAAAACAAATAAAATGTAACAATATTCTCTTTTTTTTTGATGTGCAACCCTTTTATTTATTTGTTATAAACTAAAAGATTAACATTCTAACAAAGCTTTAATATATGTCGTACATGATAATCTTGATTGTTGTGATATATTTAGTATTCTTTTATTTATTTTTTTTAATTATTTTTTTTTGCAGTGCATTTAGGATAACAGGCTCGCATGGGGTACCCCAAAGGCAGTCCTCATGCTTTTCAAACATTCAGTACAGTGGAGTATATAGTGGAACTTGCACAATTTTGATAATTAGTGAAATTAGGTTGTACAAAGTTGCATGTCAAATGTTTAGGTAAGTGGTAAGTCTTGTTCATTGCATGCTAAATAGTTATGTAGCTCTGCGTTAATAGCGTACAGCATTGTTGAAAACAAGAGTGTGGAGTACAATAATAGCCGTAGAGCACAATTTTTAGTAAATAGGTATAGTCAAGCTGTGTGGCACATTGAATTATGAATAGTTACTGTAGCTTGCTATGCATGTCTGGTGATGTTGCGTTTTTCGCATGGTTAACAACTTAGCGGTGCTAGCTAGCATTGCAGCCTGTTTAGTGCTATAAAGCTGGCAGACTGCACGTGTGCTCTAGACTTTACGTTAGTGACTCTTGGTTAAACTTGAACTAAATTACTCAGCTTAAACAGATGAGAGATTTGCATTGCTCTATTCAATAATTGTTATAAGAGATTACAGGAGGAGAGCAAGGAGTGAGAACAAGAGACAATAGTAAAACATGCAAAATAATATTTCAGGGCACAACAGACTGACATATCTTTAGCTTGGCTTGGTCAGGTGCACTGTCCATAGGTTTGGGAGTCCCGGCCAGCCTATGCCGGTTGCCCTCATAGCTGCGACTCGCCTTAGGAGGTATAGTGGCAGGCCTTTAGATTCAACAGTGTTCGCATAGCATGAGGGGGTTTCCCCTGGTGTCTCCAGCGCTTTGAGAGCTCTTTCCGCTATCCTCCCTGTCTCCTTTGTGTGCTTTGGCTCTTGCCGGTGGAGGAAGCCGCTTACGGGTCGGGCAGCTCGTCTGTGGCAACTGGGTCTAGCCGCTTCCCTCTTCAACCGTGGGCTGGCATGTGCAGGTGGGGGGGCTGCCCTCTCCTCCACTTGTTTCCCGCTCTCACCACTTTCGTTGCCGCAGGTCTCCGCCGGGTGCGTGGAGGTGACTGCTTAGACGGGTGAACTGTTGTTTCTTGCCTGGTAGTTTGTCGTTGTTCTATTTTGTTCCAAAAGTCGGCGAATATGCTGTCCAGTCGGGCCGCGAGATCAGGTCTCTCCCCGTAACTGCTTGAGGATCATGTGGCATCCGCCATGTTGTGTGGCTCCGTGCTTGCCATCTGCTCGCTCAGCACCATTCCATGTGCCTGTTCCTGTTTAGGTGCCCGTGACAGGCGGACCAGGATCACCCCCACCGGTCCGGCTGGGGGGGTAGGAGATCAGTGGGTCCGCTCCGCCAATGCAGAGAGGGGGAGAGCGGCAGCCTCTCCCCAGCTCCGGCACCCGCCAGCTGCAGTCATCCACCTCGGGCTCCCAGTATCGGTAGTGCCCGGGAAAGGTGTCACAATGCTTACCAGGGTCTCCCTGATGTGGGTAGCGCTGCTTGGCATAGTTTCCCCCTTAAGATCAGGGGTTATTTGCAAGGAAATTATTATTTTCCGGAAACCTCTCTGAAGTGCGTCCATCCAGCTAGCAAGTCAGGCTCCGCCCCCATATTTAGTATTCTTACATTGCTCTCGTTGGATAAAATAGTTGTAGATTGTGCTATAAATATAACTTTAGCCAGAATAATTTTATACATTTAATTGGAGAATTTAAATTTCATTAGCTGTGAGCTTGTTTGGAAATTCGAACTATACTTCTTACAAAATGCCTTCCCTTCTTTAAATATCATTTTGAAAGGTATCATTTTTAGTAAGCTCCTTAGCTCCATGCCCCTTTCACATTGGGTACAATATCCTCCTCTCCATGCCCTCACACAAATTCTTGAAGGAAAGAGGTAGCATGAATTTGGCGATTCATTATTGGTAGTGGGCATTTTTCTAGAAAAAGAGATGTATGTAAAATAAAAAATAAATTAAAAAAAAAGTAATCATCTACACCAATTGAAAAATATTTTCATTTGTCACACAATTTGGTCATATTATGCTATCTCAGCCACGGCATCCATTTAGTATCACTTGTAAAACTAGCTCCATTCCATTCTTCAAACATAGTATCATGTACAAACAAAAGGATTCTACAAAAGACCTTCATTAAACTCTTATCAGGTCAGAAAAGTATTTATTGCACTAAGAAAGACAGTTCTGGAACAACAAACAATTTATGAAAGGCACTTGACAGTACCTGGTGAATATGACATACTGGTTCCAAACACTAGAGACCTTTAGGGGTCCAGTTTTGAGTGTGTCTGACCAAAGTCAGAGACCAAAGAACCATGTACCTGACCAAGGACCCCTTACCTTACAAAATGAAACTGCAATACCCATCCTCACCTGAATAAACTTGACAAACCCACAGCAATGGATGTAGACATTTGAATATACAAATACATTTAAATATTAAACCAGAAACATTTTCAGTCTACTTTGCAGATTTGTATGAATACTTTGCATGGTAATTACCTCTGGGCTAATAGGACTCTGTGAGACGACTTACCTCACCCATCCCATAGCCATACAAATGACAAAGTATGAGAAATAAAGGTTATCATACATATTGTATTTTAGTTTACTTCAATTTACACAGATCCCTGAAAGAAATTGCTATTTGATATATGGAAAATATAACTTGTGCAGATACCCCAATAGCAGAGTAATCTGAAGTCTGTGGGTGTTGTTAAAGCAGTGGCTGGCTGAGAGTATAGTAGTTGTGATCCTACAAATACTGAGAAGGCCATAGGCTGCTGTAATCCCCAGTTAAAACATGGATCTATAATCTTCCAGTTTATTGCTTTAGCCCCGCAGGTACAGAGTACATTAATTTGACAGTATATCTTCTTTGGAGTGGAATGATTTCAGTGCAATAGTTCATCAAAGGAAATGTATGGGAGTGATCTTACCCTGTCAGGCTATGCCACAGATTAAAGCTCTTAAAATGAATAGGGTTGTAAGCTTTTCCCTGCAGAGAAAACAATAAGGAAATGAGAAAATGTGAGGATTTGGTTAGGAATAAATGAAGCGCTTTGAATTTTGTTTTGTTTCTAACACAGTTTAACCCTAGCAGCTCCAGGAAACCTGCAATGAAACCAAATATTTAAGGAAAATTGTCTCATAACGACAAAATATATGTAAGCATGAAAGATCATGGGTAATTGTTAACTAAATTGTGTGCTGTAGTGAGTTGCCAATGAAGTTGCAAAATCTAGATCAAAAGAATTGACCCATAAAAATCTGTCTCTTGTTAATTAGACTGTGTTAACACTAAATGTAGAAATTTCATAGTCAACTCCCTGCATGTCATTGTTTAATGAGGTAACCCCCTAAAGTCCAAGTACTTTGTGGATTCCTTGTGTGGTATGAGCTGCATTACTCAGTGGGCACTGTGGGAGCCTGATAGCTCAGGGCCCTGGGCAGGGTGCCTGATTAAAGCCCCAGGCTCTGTTTCTGTGAGTTTTGTGTATGTGTGGTGGCGGGGATGGTTCTGTGTGTGGAGGAGGTTGAACGTTGTATGTGGGAGAGGTGGAGTTTTGTGTATTTGGTGGCTAAATTTTGTGTGTGGAAGAGTCTGTTGGGTGTGTGTGTGTAGTGTGTGCGATAATTTCAATTTGCCCTTCCTTCTTACCTTTAGTGGTTCAGTTGAGGGTAATCTAAACAGCTGTATACTGGTGATCCAGTGGTGAGTGAGCAGAAGAACAGGATCCTTGGTTGTCCAGTGGGAGGAGTATTGTGGTTTGCACCAATATTGGGTGCAGATCACTTTAAGAGCTCCCTCACTCTCTGGCACTTAGTCAATGTCTCAGAGTACTGGCTCCAGTGCTGTGAGTCATTAAGAAGCACTGGGGGACAGCAAGGGGGCTCTTAAAGTGATTTACAAAACATAGACCACAATGTTCCCGCAATGAAGTGAGGGGGCACAGGGTCATCTCCCTGCGAGCTCAAAAAAGGCCTTACCAAAACTGAGCTTCAGGTCCAAACATGCTGCCTGTCTGAGCTCGGGCCTGAGGTGGCCGTGTAAACCTGATTCAGCTGCTTATATTTTTCATCCAGTTAACACCGGGTGGAGTGGCTTCATCTTTAGGCATAAAGAAACCCATTTGTTTACCTTATCAAGCATTTGTATAACTTGCCTATATATATATATATATATACAAACACTCTTAATATCACACCATAGAAAAAACTGAGCCTTGTTGCTGATCTGTTGGCAAATATTTAGCATTTTTTTCTATATTCTGCTGTCAAAGCCTACCCAACTAATACACTGATTAATGTTCAGCACTAACATAAACTATTCTGCTGTACAATTAGAGAAAAGTAAGGTTATCTAAAGTAAGTAGCAAATACGAAAATATACACATAAAGAAGCCAGGGACGTATTAGCCGCGAGGCAAACAAGGCATTTGCCTTGGGCTGCATTTTCCAGGGGGCGGCAAAAAAAGCCGCCCCAAATACCCAGGGCAAATGTCTTGCTAGCCTTGTGGCTAACTGACAAGCCAGGCGGGCTGCTGGGTGGGAGGCGCTGGCGGGCTGCGCTGGCAGGCGGCTGGCGAGGGAGCACTTTCCTCTGAACTGTCTGCTCAGCTCCCTCACGCACCGCAGAGTGAGGCTGGGAGCCGGAATATGACGTCATATTCCGGCTCCCAGAATCCCTCTGAGGCGCGCAAGGAAGCTGAGCAGACAGCTCAGGGGAAAGTGCTCCCTCGCCAGCCGCCCGCCAGCGTCGCCAACCCAGCAGGGAGAAAGAGAAACCCCTCCCCCAGCATTCCTAAAGGTAAGGAAGCTAGGGGGGTTAAAAAAAAAAAGTAAGTATGTGAATGTGTGTTAGTGCGTGTGTGTCTGACTGTGTGTGTCTGTGAGTGTGTGTCTGTGAGTGAGTGTGAGTGTGTTTGCTTTTTAGTGAGTGTGAGTGTGTGTCGGTTAGTGAGTGTGTCTGTAAGTGTGTTTTTGTCAGTGAATGTGTGTGTGTATTTAGAATGTGGGGCAGGGGAGAAGGGTTGGGTGGGGGGAGGCGGGCATGGGGGAGTTTTGTCCTGCCTAGGGCAGCACAAAACCTGGATACACCACTGAAAGAAGTCCCTTGTTTGGTGAAACGCATTGTGTGTGTTTTAATGTTGTTTTTAAGCATTAAACTTTATTTGGCTTACACCTATTTTATAGTGCAAGACCATTTATTATACTTTTTATGATTTTTATTACTTTTCTACTGTTTCTGGCACATTTAAAACTCCTAAAGTAAATACTCTACATCTGATACCTGGTAAGGATTGCCTTCAGGAGAATCTACTCAACATTATATCCTTGCTGGGGATCATACCACCCAAGCACTATCTTTTGAGCGGTGTTACTGCTCTACTAAATGTGAGTAAATTACCATTTATATTTTTACCTGTTTTTGGTTGTATTTAGTAAGCACCATTGTTTGCTTTTTATGGTTTACTTTTTTATATTAATCTGGAGACTATCCCCAAAAGAACTACATTAGATTAGACTGCTGTACGCTGTATTACTCAGAGTTGGTCTTTAGTTCTATCAAATATGAGTGTGATCCCACATATCTTTGTTGTGTGTCCTACAGTAAGTATTTGACTATCTGCACTTGTATTGGTTATTTTCTGTTTTGTTATATAAACTCATCACCAGTTGAAGTCTGTGGGATTCCAAGCCAGGATCTTCAAAATAATTGTTTTATTGGACTTAATGCACACAGTATTCAGCGCAACCTGTTTTTTTTTTTTTGTGTGTTTTTGTATCATTTATCTAAAATAAATGGCTGTGACGGTGGTCACCATCATCTGGGGTTTCTTACAGACATTTTATGTAGGGCCCTGGACTATTCCTTTGTTTAAGTCACCCTGTGTCCATTGTGGGTGCAGGGTGTGTGTTTGTAATGTGGTTGTTTGGGGTTAAAGGTTATTATGCTCTCCTGTCTTGCTAATACTTGCAATCAACTAGGTGGATTTGGTTGTGGAGCCTGTACAGCGCCACCTGTTGGTTACAAGGATCTAGACACAGCAATATACACTACCTGAATAGCAAGGCTTGCTGATTTGCATATTCTGGTAGATTTGCATATTGCTAATTCTGCAGGCCGGAGATATATTTTCTGTTAATTATTGTCTTCACCATCCCTTTATAAATGTTATTATGCAATTATAATTTCCTGTATATTTGTGACATATTTTGGTTATTTGAATGGTATTATGTTTGTCACAGCAATCTAAATGTAATGATCATAGGGACTAGTCACGAAAAAAAAAGTTTTGCATGCCAGTTCCTTTTGTAACTTGTGTCCTGTGTGGATTTGTAGGGATCCTAGTGACAAAGTCTTTGTAAAGGCAATAACTAATCACTGTAAGCAGAGCTGCTGTGGAATAGGCAGAGGAAACGATACCTGCCTGGAAGGAGAGCTGCTGCCTGGTCGGGTGCACAAGCTCCAGAAGGACCCCAGTTCTATTGGATTGGACTGGAATGTCAATATCCATGTAAAGGCTTTCAGAACATGGCAATGAAAACCAGAACCACTACCTTTAGTGTCTACATTAAACCCTTATAACACAACTTAAAACAATATTCAGGGATATAATTTTTAATATGTGGGGTAACAGCATCTAGATCCAAGGAGCGACTGCCATTCTGGGGTCAAGAAGGAATTTTTTCCTAGTTTGTTGCAAAATTGGAAAGGGCTTCAAACTGGATTTTTTGCCTTCTTTTGGATCAACAGCAAAAACAGATGTGAAAAAAGCTGAACTTGATGGACATATGTCTCTTTTCAGCTATGTAAATTGCGTGCTTCTTCTCTGACACACATTAAGCTAGTTAAAGTGTTTTTTTTGTTCTAACCACATGCCTTTAATCAGATACTTCAACATGAAAGTAATTGTTCCATACCACAATTCCTTTATTCTGTGTTCATATCACAATTTTCTGCTTGAAAGTCTCAAACTGCTTCTTCTCTCCAGAGAAGTTCTGCACATTCGATTTTTTTACCATATCTTTCTTTCAAAAGATCTTAGAACGTCCCTAAAATTTTACCATTAGCAGTGGCTTTTAAGACATATAAACACTTTACGACTATCCCTAACGACATTTTTTTATTACCTTAATGTATTATGTATAACATTTTTTGCTGTATATATTTTATTAATATAATCAATGAATTACCTGGCACTCCTGTTGTATAAGGGATTCATGTGGAGTTGATAAGATATTTCAGATGTTTAATGGTCCCAATTATAATTCTGATGAAACCTCGGGGTCACATGTCAAATTCTAAGCAGATTTAACATCGCTTGTAAACTTTTATATGTTGTGTAGTATGCATATCATTGAATCTTCTGATTTATTATCTGCCTATCTTAAAAATACTGTTCCAAGAGGCTCAATCCTTATAGCATATAGTATAAATAAGTAAGATACCAAACATATATGTAAATGTGATTGTCTCACTGACACAGCTTACGGAGTTATTTCCAAAGGTAAAGATGTGGAACCGCACTCAATCCCTTAGTTCTGGGTGCAACCAGATCGGTCACAGTACCAGGCAACCAGTTGAATAACGTAACAATAGCAGAAAAGTCCAGGCACTCCAGAAATCAAATAAATAGGCAATTTATTGAACCCACAGCCAAAGCAACGTTTCGACCAACCTGTTTTTTTTTCAAGCTACCAACACATATCGAATACAATTTATAAGGACATAAGTGATTAACAAATCAATAAAAATAATTAATAGATTTTTATTGATTAATTAATTTGTTAATCACTTACGTCCTTATAAATTGTATTCGATGTGTGTTGTTGGTAGTTTGACAAAGACCAGTTTGGTTGAAACTTTGCTTTGGCTGTGGGTTCAATAAATTGCCTATTTGATTTCTGGAGTGCCTTAACCTTTCTTCTTCTGTTACAGCTTACGAAGTTGACATGTTTCCACCATATGCAAAATGTATACTTTATAACATGATACCTAGTACATGTGTGCATGGGTTTATGTATACTGGCATTTTTACATAATTTGGCCTTACTACAGTGGAGGCTTTACCCTTTGCCACATTTTGCCAAAAAATATTCTGTAAGGCAAAGCAATCCCTATTGTCTTTGGAAATCCCTTTGTCTTGTGATTTTGTCAACAAAATTCAAGCACCAGTTTTATGAGTTTTCATTCATGATTCTATCTTTTAATAGGGCCACGAAAAATCGAACAATACATGTCATCTGTTCTAGTAAATTAAAATATGGAAAATATAAAAAGGAAAAAAGGCAGACACTTCACCTCAATTCTTAGCTATGGTCATCATAAGCAGTAGTTTAAAATGAATTCATTTTTTTATTAATTTTTTTTTTATTAATTTTTTTTTCTTATGATAATTGACATAGTGGCTACTAAGGTTGCTATTTTTATAACATTGTTAATAAATGTTTTTAAAATATTTTTATGTTTTTTTTTTTTGTCTTGTTATGTTTATGGCTTTCTCAATTAGTGTCCTGCAGGAAAATATAATATTAGGACCAGATTGCTTTATACTGCATGAATTCATGCTAAATAAAACTCTCTATCCGCTGAGATCTAAATGCTGCGCTTTTCTGCTAATAATATAAAAGATAATGGTTATGGTAGATAATTCAGCTGTAATTAAAGCCACATCTTTATACCATAGCTGTTCACTGAGCTCCTATGTTGAATCAAAAATGATTTGTTCTAATCCATCAATGTTATCTGAACTGTAATAGCATAGCTTGAACTGATTTAAATTTTTTGATGTTTAACTTAACTGAGGCTGCAATCAGCTCTAACTTACACAGTGGCAGATCCAGGGGGAGCTCTGGGACAAATACTCAACCCGAGAGGTTAAGGGCATTTATACATGACCAACATGTTATGTATATGAAGCTGTGCATCTCCCTCTGTGGTTGTATGTATCTGTGTGTTTGTCTGTATGGTTGTAGGTATCTGCATTTGGTAGGGCTGCCACCTTTCTTGAGAAAATAAATAAATACCAGCCATGCTAAATTTACATAATTATAGATGCGTAACATAACAGGACATGACATTACATGATGTTATGTAACATCAAAGGGAGTGACATAAGAGAAAAACATTGAAGAAGATTAAATCACTAATAAAATGCTTACAATGTGTGTTCTATGTCTGACAATGTAATATGTATGTGTAGCTTTGCATCAGTGTGTATACAGTGCTTGTGTCAGTGCAATGTATATTGTGCCTTAGTGTGTGTGAAGTATTGTCATTGTGTGTATAGCAGAGTCAGTATACTTTGAGTGTGTGTGTTATTGTGTGTATACTTTGCTAAGAGTGTGTATAGCAGGGTGTGCATACTGTGTCTGAGTGGGTGTGTCCATGTGTGTATACTGTGTGTGGAGATGTTTGTCATTATGTGCATACTGTGTCTGTTTTGTATGAATTCTTGCTCAATTGCTCTAACACTTTCCAGTAGCCTAATCAGAGAAAAATAAAGGACTGCATTGCCGGTAATTTTGCAATACAAGCACCAGCCAGAACACTTCTGCTTCCTATCTCTCCACTGGGACACCCGTAGTCCTTTAGCCCCTAGCCGCCGCAGCTTGGCTGGGGTCTCTCTGTTGCTTCCCTCCCTGGAACAAAGTCCTGGGTGCAGCCTCAAGTGATTAAGCTCTCTTGTAAAGAGTATAGCTGGTCCACCCAAACATTAGTCAAGACTGAGTGAAGGGTAAAAAGGAACGGATTTATTCAGGCCAAGTTGCCTGCTTAAATACATGACACCAAGCAGGGGGTCTCCATTCATACATACAGTAACCCTGCCCAAGAGTCTCTGTGTCTGGGAGATAAGTGAGTTTGCCTTTGCTTAAACTAATTATCTCCCAGACACATGAGGTACAAACACCCAAAAACACATATAAAAACTGATATGAACCCCACAAGTCCTAAATAGCCCTTATCTGAGTGCCCATGTTGTTAACATAGCGCTCATATCCATGCAATATATGTGAAATGCCAAAGTTCTGACCAACCACCCACATGGTCCTATGCCCAAAATAGTTCTAGGCAATTTTGGGAGCTTTTGCGGACGAACTATGGTGTGTTCCTCCTGGCTCTCAGAGAGCATTTGTTCCTTACAGTCTCGGGCACCTTCCCTCCAAAAAGCGCTCTCCTGGTGTGTCGGCAAGGGGGTTAAAACACCATACTGAAATCACCGGGAACTGCAAGGTCACATAGCCAAAAAGAGTTCCAGAGTGATTGCGGATAGGTCAGGATAAACGAAGTAGCCAAAGTCAATGGATGCCAGAGGTCAGGATAAACGAATTGTAGCCGAAGTCAGAAGCCGGGGTCAATATGGAATACAAGTTCAGGAGACTAGAAAACAGGAACTGAACACATACGCCAGGATCAAAGACATGATCATGTTCTCAGGGAGAGGCAGATTATATACCCAGCAGATGAATGATCAGATGAATGATTAGCAATGACTATAGAATAACTCCAGCCCCCCCAGCAGGGCCGGACTGGGAATTAAAAGCAGCCCTGGAAAAAAAATATTTACCAGCCCCATAATGCATCGCGCCAGCATAGTGTGCAGATACAGAGTTAGAAAAGATAACTTAAAATTAAAAAGTACTTCAACGTAAAAAGCGCACTCATAGGCTTCAAAATAAACAAAAGTGCAGATTTATTTTAAGCAGATGTGCCTTTGCATGTAATCAATGTTTCAGTCCAACTACCTTGACATATTAAGGAAAGCTTGTTAATGGGACTGAAATGGTGAATGTATGTAGGGCACAACTGAAATTTTTTTATTTTGAAGTCCTGTGGGTGTGCTCTTCACTTTAAATATGTTATTGTGCTGGAGTATGCACCTAGTAACAAGACTGGGCCAATATCTGCTCATTACATATGGTACATATTGATGAAATTTCTCTGTGTATTATGCATTTATAAATGTACATTAATATGTGTAAATATAATAGAGATATAAAACTAATACACACATTAATATACATGTCATATACTAATGGCGGATCCAGAGCCTGAGCCTGAGAGGGGCACTTGTAGATTGTTTAAAGAAATATTCCATGCACAATAACCACTACTCCTCTGTGTAGTGGTTATGGTGCCAGGAGCGTCGGCACCCCCTCCCAGAGTAAGTCGTCAAACCGTTTCAGAACAGTTTGACAACTTACCTGGAGTCTGCTGGGATATGGGGCTGTAGTAGGGTATAGGAGCAGTGGTGCAATGTGTGTGAAAGGTTCAGTGTGTGGGTGGGCAGTGTGTAAATGTGTATGGTGTGTGTGTGTGTGTGGGGGCAGTGTGTGAATGTGTATGGTGTGTGTGTGGGGCAGTGTGTGTATGGGGCTAGAGTTCACTCTCACCACTTCCTGGTGAGAGTGAACTCTAGCCCCATACACACACTGGAGTTCACCCTCGTGAGAGCCGGAGCATTGCCCCAGGCAGTGGCGTACTAAAAAGTAGGCTGAGTCGCCCAGGTGTAATAGCCCAGCCACCCCATCGCAGCCGCCCGAGGCGCTCTGTATAGAGCCTCAAGTGACTGCAGCACCAGCCGGAATGCGTCCATGAGGCGGACCGCGCATGGCGCAGCCTGAGGAGGCTGACAGGAGGGGCGGCTCCTGTCAGCTCCCTCCTTTCTAACCTTCACTAGTCCGGCCGGTACAGAGAGATAAGGGGGGTGAGAAAGAAGGGGAAGTGAGAAGAGAAATGGGGGTGAGAGAGAGATAAGGGGGGTGAGAGAGAAATAAGGGGGGGGGTGAGAGAGAGAAAAGGGGGGGTGGGTGAGAAAGAAAAAGAAGGTGGGTGAGAGAAAATAGGAGCGGGGGTAAGAGAGAAATTAGGAGGGGGGTGAGAAAGAGAAATTGGGAGGAGGAGAAGGAAATTGGAGCGGGAGGAGAGATTGGCATTCATCACATACACACAATGCACCCCTTGCACACAGAAAAACACACAGACACACATACACAAGCAATGCAACCGTTACACACAATGCATCCCTTACACACACAGAAACACACAATGCATTCATTACACACACTCAATGCACCCCTTACACACATTCAATACATCCCATACATACACAGAAACACACCTTGCAGTCCTTACACATACAAACACAATTTCACACAATGCATTCCTTACACACATATCAGGACATCCCTACACACTCCACCCCCTGTGAACAAACTCATTGGTGGAATATGAAGGTGGACCCTGGGACCCAGACCTTGAGCTGTGTAAAGGACCCCCAAAAAATGGAGCTGCTTCCCGTTCTCCCAGAACATTGATTTTTGTGACCACAGTTACAAACTGCCTCCAGAGAGCCTGTTCTACACCAGACCAGTGGAGCCAGACTGCAGCTAAAGCCCATCATCATCCTCATCTGGTTGTAAGTAGGCAATCTAGTATATTATTCGTGGCACTAAGCTCTAATTTACCTCACATTAAAGAAACACTATAGTCCCAGAACCACTTCAGCTTAATGTAGTGGTTCTGGTGTCTATAGCCTGTCCCTGCAGGCCTTTTAATGTAAACACGGCGGCACTGCAGCACTGGCGTTAGTTAACATGGCAAATCATATGGCTGGGGCATTGTGATGTCACATGGGGGGCGGCAAACTTTACTTTTGCCTAGGGTGGCAAAAATCCTTGTACCGGCCCTGGCTGGAGGGGGCTGTGTGAGCTGTGGCCGCACAGTGTCCCATGGTAGTTAGGGTGCCGTGCGGCCAGTTCAGCTCACTCAAGCAAACAGCTGATAAACTGGCCGCACGGAGGAAATGTGTATGTGTGACTGTCTGCCTGTGACTGTGTGTGACTGTCTGCCTGTAACTGAGTGTGTGACTGTCTGTCTGTAACTGAGTGTGTAACTGTGTCTGTAACTGAGTGTGTGACTGTCTGCCTGTAAATATGTGTGTGGGGCTGCAGGGATTTTGTAGAAGGGGGTGGGGGTTTTGTATTGGGACAGGAGTCTTCATAAGGGGGGATAAGCAGGGGATTTGTGGAAGGGGGTTGCGGAGGGTTTGTAGATGGGGCAGTACAGGATTTGTAGAAGGGGCAGGACAGAGGTTTTGTAGGAGGGGCAGGGCAGGACAAGGGTTTTGTAGGAGGGGCTGACAGCGGTTTTGCAAAGTTTACAAATTGTAAAAATAAAAGAAATAAAACCTTTAACATTTTTACAGGTTTTTTTTTTGGGGGGAGGGGGGTGGGGGGGTGCCAAGCTGGGATCACCCAGGTGCCGTCTCTAGAGTGCCCCTGGCCCAGGTCCTCTCTTCCTCCCCCTGCCGACTGGCTGCAGTTGCCTGTGGAGCCAGCGGGGAGGTCGACTTGACAGGGAAGGCCAGAGGCTTGTGATATATACTGCCCCTATGTGTGTCTCTTTATCTCCAGCCCCTCTGTGTGCCTTTTTGTCTCCCCCAGTCACTCTGTATGTTTCTTTCTCCCCCTCACTGCTCCTCTGTGTCAATGTCTCCCTCTCCTTCCCAGTCTCTCTCTTCCCCCTCTGCCTCTTTCTTCCCCTCCCCTTGTGTGTGTCTCTCTCATTTCTCCCTCTTTGTCTCTCTCTTCCCCCTCTGCCTCTTTCACCCCCTTTCCCTGTGTCTCTTCCTCCCCCCTTTCCCTGTGTCTCTCCCTTCTCCCCATCTCTCTCCCTCCCCCCTTTCCCTGTGTCTCTCCCCATCTCTCTCCCTCCCCCCTTTCCCTGTGTCTCTCCCCATCTCTCTCCCCCTCATTTCCCTGTGTCTCTCCCCCTCCTCCCCATCTATCTCCCCCTC
>OW240921.1:94013457-94127048 GCA_933207985.1 Pelobates cultripes | reverse complement strand
ATAGGGACACATGGAGGGCTGGGAGAGGGATATAGGGACACATGGAGGGCTGGGAGGAGGGTATAGGGACACATGGAGGGCTGTGAGGGGGTATAGGGACACATGGAGTTTTGGGAGTGGGCTAATGGGACACATGGCGGCTAGGAGGGATGGCTAGTGGGACACATGGGAGCTGGGAGGGGGCCTAATGGGACACATGGGGGCTGGGAGGGGGCCTATTGAGACACATTGAGGGCGGGGAAGGGGGCTATAGGGACACATGGAGGGCTGGGGGCTAATGGGACACATGGGGTGCTACTGAGACACATGGGAGGGCTAATGAGACACATACAGGGCTGGGAGGGGGTATAGGGACTCATGGAGGGCTGGTAAGGGGGCATAGGAACACATTGAGGGCTGGGAGGGTGCTATAGGAACACATGGAGGTCTGGGAGGAAGGGCTAGTGGAACACATGGAGGTCTGGGGGGGCTATATGGATGGAGGGAGGGCTAATAGGACACATGGTGGGCTGGGGAATAATGGGACAAATGTGGGGGCTACTGAGACACATGGAAGACTAGAGAGAGTGGAATGAGACACATGGAGGGATGTGGGGTAATGAGACACATGATGGGGCTGGGGAGTAAAAAGACACACGGAGGAGACACACACAGAAGAGCTGAGGTAGATGAACAAGGGACGCACAGAGGAGCTGAGAAAGGGGAGAATGAGACACACAGAGGAGCTGTGTGGAAAGATACACATAGAGGTGCTGCGACCTAGGAAAGAGACTCACAGGAGGGCTGGGGAAAGGGAGAAAGAAACAATGGGGCTGGGGCTAAGAGACACATGAAAGGGGAAAGAAAGAAACAAACAAAATGCATCTTCACTTGTGTCTCCTGCTCTCCCGGTAAGTCAGAGTCGACCGGTGAGAGAAAAATGTTCTGGTGTCTATAGCCTGTCCATGTAGACTGAGCACTGTAAATGTGACATTTTCAGAGAAAATGCAGTGTCTACATTGCTGGTTAGGAACACCTCTAGTGACAGTCACTCAGACGGCCACTAGAGATGCTTCCTAGTCCAATGCTGCACACTCTGCATGGAGGCGCTGATCGCTCCCCATAGAGATGCACTGATGCAATGCATCTCTATGAGGAGATGCTGATTGGTGCGGTGAAGTGCAGCATTTTGCCACACATGCGCAATAGTCCCCCATTGCTTTCCTATGGGAATTGAATTGGCATTGACTGAATTTTTTTGCTGCTGTGCAATAGCATACATTCACAATTTAAATCCAAATTACCAAACTTTTTTTTAATATATCAAGAAAATGGAATGAAACATTGATTATATGCAAATGCACGTCCGCTTACAACAAATACACTCTTTTGTTTATTTTGAAGCCCTGTGAGTGCTTTCTCTCATGTTTGAGTGATAGTTTTCAGTTTTCTTTCCCGCTTCCATATCTGCACACTATGCTGGCGCGATGCATTATCGGGCTGGTATAGAATTTTTTTCCAAAGCTGCTTTTTGTTCCCAGTCCGGCCCTGGTTAAGTCTCAGGCTGCAAGGAGAACCAGCTGTTTTTGTTTCTCATCCGTGCTAATTCCCCTGCAGTACGGAGTCTATTAAACGAAAGAACTGAAACAAAAAACGACCGAAAACTAATGCACATGTCTATTAGACTCAAGAATTGGATCTATTTCATGTTCCGTGTGAGCAAAGTATGATTACTCTGGACAATGACAGGTTTATTCACTAAATACTTGATCTTGTCTGGATGGCCAAAATCCTGTGTAAATGACCAAATTCTGACTACAATGGCAATTCTCATATTTACTGGCTCAAGCGAATCTCCAGCAATTGCCAGGATGCAGTTTTCAGATTAAAATGATGCTTTCTCATCCAAATCCTATGCAAAGTATGGAATTCGGAAGGCTCACAAAGCACCAATATTAATAAAATTCCATACTTCATGCATATTCACAATCTGTCGCGCCAGTCACTAATTTTAAACTTTTGGTAGATATACCCTCTCCTGCCACCTGGCAAGTGGTGGCGTAAGGTTGTTTTAAACCTCTCTTATAGTAATTTGAGTCTTGTTGACCCCCATAGGCTTTTTATTTATTCATTGTTTTGTTTTTTCTTAAATACTTCTTAATGCGGCGGCTGGCTAGCAAACTCTGGCCAACCGTCTCATGGTAAACCCTCACATGGCCGAGGGTTGTTAAAATTTTTGTCCACTATCTGCTAATGATTCCAGTGGGCAAGTAGTATTTCAACTTATCACTTAAGCACTGACTTGAATCCAGACAACGAATGCATCCAGGCTATGGTTGCAGATTCGCTCGGGCTGACTGAAATAAGACTGTATTTGGCTTTAGTAAATATGAGGGTTTCTATTCAGAGTTTCTGTATTTTCGCTGGATTTTGTCCATCCATACAAAATACGGTATTTAGTGAAAAACCCTGCCTGTTATCTTCTGCCTCAAAATATGCTGAGACTTTTTCAGTATATGCAGCTATATGTAACTATTGTAAAAACTCTCTTAATGTGCATTACCTGATTACCTGATCACTAGTCAGCTTTGTGATAATGTCGATGTACTATCTAGTTCTTAAGTGATTTCTTTGTTTAAATATTTGGATTCAATAGTTATCTTAATCAGTGCCCATTAAATCGTTTTTAAAAGGGTGATTAGATAGATAGATAGATAGATAGATAGATAGATCTTAATAATCAGGAAATACAAAATGTAAATGCATTTCTACTTCTTAAGAATATATATCACTTGTGTGAGAGAGATTATTTATCATCTTCCACCTGTGTTCAGTTATACATAATTTAATGCAGTATTCCCCTATATCTAGGAGAGAATCAAAACAGATCGCTCAAATCTGTCAACATAGGAATTAATTGTTACAAAGGTAGAGCCAGTCCATAATTCCAAGGTGGAAATCCGGAACCAGGGGCTGGCAAACCCCAATTCATGAATGAAAAAAGTTAATATAATCCAGGCACTCATGGTAGATAAGGTGGCAGATTTATTGACGATTCATTGCATGAAGTTACAACAGCAACGTTTTGACCTCACTTCCCTTCTCCGTTAGATGCTCACCCAGTCTCCACTCCTTCAAAAAAATCATTAAAAACCCACTTCTTCATAAAAGTGTATCAATTAAACTGTTAATAGCTTCTTACTGAGTCCTCTCTTGCAACTGTCATTAGTCTAATACTATCCTTACCTTTTGTGTCATTTTACCCCACTACCTCTAGCATGTAAGCTCATTGAGCAGGGCCCTCAGCCCCTCTGTTCCTGTGTGTCCAACTTGTCTGGTTACAATGACATGTTTGTTTGTCCACCCACTGTAAAGTGCTGCGGAATTTGTTGACGCTATATAAATAATAGCATAATAATAATAATAATAATAATAATAATAACAATAATAATAATAATAATCTACCGTGAGTGCTTGGATCATATTGCATTTATTTTCAATATAGGAATTATACTTAGGAATACTTCCCAGGTGCTGTGTCCCTGTCCTATTAACCCTTCAATGTAAAACAATGCATTGTTTAGAAACTGCAATATTTGCATTGCAGGGTTAAATCCACATCTAGTGACAGTCTTCCTGGCAGCCTCGAGAGACGCTCCAGCTGCATTGACTGAGTAATGCACAGTCACATGTCATAAAAGTTCATAGGGAAGCATTGAATACATGTGCATCAAGCCCCCAATGCTCTTCAATGATGGGACCATCGCCAGAAGAAGCCATGCCTCCATGATGTTGCGGGAGGCGGAGAGGTGTTCAGCACGGATTGAGCTTCGGTAACTAAGCTAAGAATGTAAGTAAAACTTTTTTTTTATTGCAGGAGGGGGGTGACTATGTATTACTAGGGAGCAGGCACTACTACAGCATTAGTAATAATGGGTTTGTGTTCCTAACCCTATAGTGTTCCTTGAAACGATATTGCCATGAGTAACGCTATTGGCTGCAATAAGATCCAAATACAAATGTTTTCATATTCCATCATATGTTTTACTAAGTTCGAAATAGTTAGTGAAGGAACAATTCTAGCCCCTCTTATATCGCATCACAGATGCACAGGTATGCCCCTTCTCTGTCTCTTCGCTCTGCCCGTGACCTTCTCCTGTCCGCTGCTCTCACCCGTATGACCAACTCACACTTGCAGGACTTCTTGCGGCGGCTCCCTTCCTATGGAATAGCCTGCCTACTGCCATCAGACTCTCCCCTAGTCTTCAATCGTTTAAGAAGTGCCTTAAAACTAATTTCTTTAGGAAAGCCTATGGCCTCCCAGACTAACCTCTACCTCATATATCTGTCTTTTGCTCTCTCCTAAAGGGCAGCACTCTACTTTTTCCTCCAGCTCTGCTTCACTCCACCTTGTTTGAGTGCTCTTTCCTGTCCTAATGTGTTTTATACCCCACCTCCTATAGATTGTAAGATCGTTTGAGCAGGGTCCTCTTCAACCTATCGTTCCTGTAAGTTTTCTTCTAATTGTCCTATTTATAGTTAAATCCCCCCTCTAATACTATTGTTAAGCTCTTCGAAATCTGTTGGTGCTATATAAATGGCGATAATAATAATAATAAGGAAGGGCTACATATAAAAGGCAGGACCTCTTTTTCTTTGCTAAACCTTGAGATTTCCCATTTTGCATGTTAAGCAGCGTACTTAATCACACCTTAAGCTTTAAATAGAATGACAGGTTTTCAGGTGTCTGGAGTTTTCCATTAATGGCATAAATATTGCAATTTCTAAAGAATGTGAAAGGAATGATATGTCTATGTTTAATGCTCACTGTCTTTGAATATTACGAGAAATCGTTTCTGAACGTTCACTGACCTTTCTGTGATCCGTATGTTGACAGATAATTTGTGAAGTAGTTAAGATTCAGTTCTTTGCTATTTTGTTTAGTGTTTCCAAGTGCTCTTTTGTTTGTGAGTCTCAGTAATTGTGAATCTTAAAAACAGATACCTTAGTTGAATTGTTAATGTGAGGATTGTACTTAGAATGCTTAGTTAGTGTATAGAGCTGTGACAAAGCAATGTGGCAACTGCAAGCCAAGGTCTAGAGTAAGGATTAATGGTTGGTATTTGGATACTGTAGAGCAGTGATGGCTAACCTTGACACCATAAATTGTTTCTGGACTACATTTCCCATGATGCTAAGCTAGCTTTTAGACTCTCACACGTATGGTCAACATGGGAAATGTAGTCGAGAAACGATTTATGGTGTCAAGGTTAGCCAACACTGTTGTAGAGAGTTAATGTTTAATGATAGTGTACAAATGAATGTGTAGTGTAGAGGTTAATGGCTAGTGTAGGTCAGCTGAAGACCACTACATAATTATAGTGAAATGGAGATAACAGCATTTTAAGTTGAAAGTCAGGATAGTTGCTTGAGATCCCGAACCTATTAAAATCACCATCATTCAATTGAGCCTCCTGGTAATGGAGGCTGGTGAGGACCTCAGCTGACCAACTCAGTTGACTAACTAAATTACTTGTGTCTGTGCTAATACCCAAAGATACCTAATGAAAACCACACCTTGATGCATTTGACATGAGGCTACAGAATCTGACCCATCTTTGGTTGTTTACTTGTTACACATACACATGTTCACTGTTACAATGTTTTGAGGGTTTTTTTTGTACAACTTTTATGAAGAGGAGGTGATTTTAGAATGTGTATGGTACATGTGTGAAAGTGTAGTAGAAACACATACCATTTATGAGAGCGTGCATTCGCTAAAATGAGAACTGTGGAGAACTGAGAAGGACATTTGCAAATTGTAGGTCAAAATATTAAAGCTGAAAAGTATAGCAGTTTTTCTAGTTTCACAGGGAAAAAAAGAAAGTTCCTTTGTCAATTCTCCACAATTCTTAGTTTTGCTAATAAAGTTCAATATTTACTTATTAAAATTACTCAAATTCAAAAAGGCAAACAAATCTTAAATGTTTACATCAGTCTAAACCAACATCTACAAGTCATTCTAGGGTCATAAAAATACAAAGTAAAATACACCAGCTTAAATCGTAATCCCTTTCAGGACAAGGGACGGGAAAATTTCTTGTTATTGTGACAGCCCTGACAAGTGATTGATCCTGAGGGGGCTAAAAGCTTATCATTAATTTGCTTTAGGTGGTGCCTAGAGAGTACTAAAAACAGAGGAACTAGCTATTTTCTTTCTGTGTCCACAACGTATCTTCAAAGGTTGACTGTTTTCTTCGTAATACAATTCCATAACAACCTATAGAACATTCTGGTTTGACTATTTTGTCAGTCAGCCTCCCGACAACGTTTTATTACACTCACATTACAGGAACATTCCAATATTAGGAAAAAAAATAATTTATTTCTTATGTTGGAGGATTCCTTCACAGTGTGGATTACTGACCCCTCACAGTCACATAAAAAAACTGTTACTAACCACAAATCCACCAACAAGCATGTCTTCTTCCACCACAGCTCCAATCTGCCTCCTTGGCCAATCCCATGTAGCATTGGGAAGCAAGGCACATTGTGTCCCAGCAATATAGAAGCCTTTACTTCCTCTTTGAGTAACCGCTAAAAATGAATGAATGAATGAATGAGGAAGGAATCTTCCAAGCTCTTTGGTTGACAAGGTCTTACCAGGTGGGGTTAAAAAAAAGTGTTGATTGCTCCCACTCTAGCATGATCATGTAAAGGAAAATTTGCTAATGAGTAAAGTAAGTAAAATGATGTGCAACTTATTTTACACAGGGAGTTATTCATGAAAGTGTGAATTTTCAAAAAATATTCATTCTTAAAACTCAGAGTTGTAGTGAATTGGTAAAATGTAAATTTCAAGACACTACAATTAGGAGTTTATTGAATAAAACAAAAAGTGAATTCAGAGTGTATTTCACTTTTGAAGGCAAAATTTCCAAACTAAAATCAAAGATTAATTTTACCTTCATTTTGCATTCCCATAACTAATTTTATGTTTTATATATTTTATCTATCAGCATATACAGTACTTTTGGTAACTCTACCCATTCTTGCAATCTAGTGAATCTAGAATTTTAGCCTTTCTGGAACATACAAACAACCATTGAGGAATGAACAAGTGCTTGGCACCACATCCGTAGTTCTTCTTAAAATTATAAAATTCTTTAAACTTCTAGATGGGCGGTTTTTAGGCAAACACTATAATGCCTTTTTAACATACATTAATAAGTTCTTCATTAATTAATTTACAAGTATCGGGACAGTCACTCACCTCAGATGGGTTGGAAATCAGTAATTCCACCTGGTTCAAACTATGAAAGACTCCTAAAACCCTTTTCGAATTTCAGACATTTGTCCGTTTACTACACAGAATATATACTGTAGTGTTTCTTAATCCCTTTTTCCAGCAGTGATCAAACCAGCTTCAACCTAGTAAGATAGGTTGAAGGTATCAGAGAATTTCCCCAAAATAAAGAATGTTTGTAACATCAGACTCAATCTTTGTAGGTGGAACATTTAAGCACTAGAATGGTTGTTTAAAATGTGTCCTCTAGGAAATCCGTGGTACAATCTACCAATAAAGGTGGTCTTGCTCATTGGTTCTTCTGCTTTTATCTTGGACAGTTGTCTTAATTTAATAAATAGAAGTCTTAAGCTCTTTGTAGTTCTGATACAGCTTACCAAAAATCAAGCACACACATCATGTAGAAATGGTTGCAAAATTAGCAATAATCAGAAAATAGTTAAAAAAACAACATTCCTTTCATTAAGGAAATAGTTTCCTCCAAGTATGAGACCAATCGCTTTATCTAATAATATTCCAGAAGATTGAGGATGCTGATTTTACTTAGGGACATTGGGAGGTTAGGTTCCTCTGCTCCGTACCAACCTGTTAGGATCAACAATTCTTAAATATTAAAAATTAAATGTCTCTTTATACAATACATCAAAAGACTCTTTTTCTGTTATTTATTCCATTGAGCAAAAAGCCCTGAATTTTACAGAAAATAGGTAATGAGACCTGTAGGGAGTAACAGGTGGGAAAAACTGACCTAGAATGTTAAATTATTCAGCACGGCAGTTAAAATCATCATAAATGAGCAGAAAAGTTACTGATGAGAACAAAATAGCGGAATCCTCCCGGAGATATCCTGGAGCAATAAAAGAGCGATAAAACATAGGAATAGATACATTCTACGGCTTTTACATACATAATTTAACTTATCTGAATGCCATGTTTTGTATAAAATGAACATAAATTAAACCATGACAACCTTTTTTAATTGGAATAGCGTGAATGCAGGAATTTCAGTACAATAAATAGTTCTAGGCTACCTCGTAATCCCTTTTACTAGTTGCAAGAACTTTGCCAGCTTTTTGTCAGGAACTCAAAGTGAATTTTACATTTAAGGCCAAAAAAGGTCAAAATGAAAATATATAACGTAATTTTTTAAAAATTTTTTAAGACTTGGCTTAAATTCACACTTTGAAGTATAACCTTGTTAGTTTTAGGGGAGGTGGGAAATCTGTATGACAGAGAAATGAAAAAAAAATCAATTATTAGAAATGAAAAAAGTTAATTTTATTTTTGAAATTTAAGCTGCATTCAGATTTCTTCAAAATAAACATTTGAAACTGTATTTATTTGGCAAAGCTAACATTTAATTTTTAATTTTTAAAAAACATTTTTTGCAGCAATAAAACCAATGCTTTAAAACCGATTTAGGATTAATTTACTTTGTATTACGCTGAAGGAACTTAAAGTATTTTTCTCTGGAAATCCATAGTTCTTCTTGAAATTATAAAATTCTTTAAACTTCTAGATGGGTGGTTTTTAGGCAAACACTATAATGCCTTTTTAACATACATTAATAAGTTCTTCATTAATTAATTTACAAGTATCGGGACAGTCACTCACCTCAGATGGGTTGCAAATCAGTAATTCCACCTGGTTCAAACTATGAAAGACTCCTAAAACCCTTTTCGAATTTCAGACATTTGTCCGTTTACTACAAAGAATATACACTGTAGTGTTTCTTAATCCCTTTTTCCAGCAGTGATCAAACCAGCTCCAACCTAGTAAGATAGGTTGAAGGTATCAGAGAATTTCCCCAAAATAAAGAATGTTTGTAACATCAGACTCAATCTTTGTAGGTGGAACATTTAAGCACTAGAATGGTTGTTTAAAATGTGTCCTCTAGGAAATCCGTGGTACAATCTACCAATAAAGGTGGTCTTGCTCATTGGTTCTTCTGCTTTTATCTTGGACAGTTGTCTTAATTTAATAAATAGAAGTCTTAAGCTCTTTGTAGTTCTGATACAGCTTACCAAAAATCAAGCACACACATCATGTAGAAATGGTTGCAAAATTAGCAATAATCAGAAAATAGTTAAAAAAACAACATTCCTTTCATTAAGGAAATAGTTTCCTCCAAGTATGAGACCAATCGCTTTATCTAATAATATTCCAGAAGATTGAGGATGCCGATTTTACTTAGGGACATTGGGAGGTTAGGTTCCTCTGCTCCGTACCAACCTGTTAGGATCAACAATTCTTAAATATTAAAAATTAAATGTCTCTTTATACAATACATCAAAAGACTCTTTTTCTGTTATTTATTCCATTGAGCAAAAAGCCCTGAATTTTACAGAAAATAGGTAATGAGACCTGTAGGGAGTAACAGGTGGGAAAAACTGACCTAGAATGTTAAATTATTCAGCACGGCAGTTAAAATCATCATAAATGAGCAGAAAAGTTACTGATGAGAACAAAATAGCGGAATCCTCCCGGAGACATCCTGGAGCAATAAAAGAGCGATAAAACATAGGAATAGATACATTGTACAGCTTTTACATACATAATTTAACTTATCTGAATGCCATGTTTTGTATAAAATGAACATAAATTAAACCATGACAACCTTTTTTAATTGAAATAGCGTGAATGCAGGAATTTCAGTACAATAAATAGTTCTAGGCTACCTCGTAATCCCTTTTACTAGTTGCAAGAACTTTGCCAGCTTTTTGTCAGGAACTCAAAGTGAATTTTACATTTAAGGCCAAAAAAGGTCAAAATGAAAATATATAACGTAATTTTTTTTAATTTTTTTTAAGACTTGGCTTAAATTCACACTTTGAAGTATAACCTTGTTAGTTTTAGGGGAGGTGGGAAATCTGTATGACAGAGAAATGAAAAAAAAAATCAATTATTAGAAATGAAAAAAGTTAATTTTATTTTTGAAATTAAAGCTGCATTCAGATTTCTTCAAAATAAACATTTTAAACTGTATTTATTTGGCAAAGCTAACATTTAATTTTACATTTTTAAAAAACATTTTTTGCAGCAATAAAACCAATGCTTTAAAAGCGATTTAGGATTAATTTACTTTGTCTTACGCTGAAGGAACTTAAAGTATTTTTCTCTGGAGACAAAAAAAAAGAACTTTGCAATTACTTTGACATTTATTGAACTGAAGTCAAATGCACTTAGAGAAAGGTAGTTTCTGGTATTTTTTTTTTAAACACAGTACATTTTCTCAAAGTAAACACAAGGCAGGGCCAGATAAAATAAAAGCTTATTTCTAAATGCCCCTAGTCATTTCAGTGAAGTGTAAAGAATTCATTCTCAGTTTTTGAAAATAGCAATTTCCTAGTTATTGTGCATTGTGGCCTCCGGTGAAGATTCTGTTTGTCACTCTATTAAACACTGACATCATATCTGAGGCATCAGTAACATTATATTATCGTTTATCGTCTTTTTACTGTTTAAAGAGTGGTTCTATAGATCCATAAAACTTGTCTAAAATACAAACAATAGACTGAAATATTTTATACTATTTTAAAATGTTTTGACTTTCTAACTATCGCTGCTATTCCAGAATGTCACATGTGATGCGGTTAGGTTATTACGTAGGTCAAGGGTAAACAACCTTTGGCACTCCAGATGTTGTGGACTACATCTCCCATGATGCTCGTACAACCATAACGCAGGCAAAGCATCAGGGGAGATACTAAAAGTTTAATAAATGTTAGGGTCTCGCTGATTGTCCAAATATTGTGTAATTTAAAGAGACAGTAGTACTTTAAGGAACACACCATTAAAGAAACATTTTTTTTAAATAGCTATTTAGTAGATATACCCACAAATAAAATATACATATAATTTATTTTGCATGTTTCATTAAGTGATATGAAATCTTACTTTGCAATAGCACACTTCTCCTCTTCTTCCACATCACAGACGTTCTTTGGCTGTCCATTCACAAACTTCTCATTGATCTGTTTTACCAGTCATTGATAAGTCTTTGCAAGGTGGGTGTCTCTTTAATTTAGCTTCACGGAGCTAAACTACTAAAGAGAAAGACCTTCGTCTGTCTGATTGACAACTGGGGAGCTGTAAAAAGGCTCATTTATAATTGCTATTAAATTTCTAGAACGTCTCTTGACATCTCCACTTTTATAAAAAGCAAGCAACAGGGATTTATGTGTTTGTAGTGTTAAACATTTATTAACTTTATCCTCTATACTGCAGAGGGCTTTCCAGGCAACCAAGGGATGCTTTCTCCTTAAGTATGGTAGATTTGACTTACAATCAATGTGCACATATACATTTAAAGGTGTTGGGTCACAAGTGGTAACGGTCATCAAACTGTGGAAGCCTGTCTGTGTGTCATGAAACATCCAATTCCATATAAAGCAAGAGGTCACTTAACTAAACAGCTCCGTTCAGCAGCAGAGAGTGCTTTTTTTTTTTTTCAATAATCATATGTCTGCAACCAGATGAGCTAGGGACCCAAATGCCCACTGGCATACATATAGCGGTCGCAGGGGACCCCAGCGACTGGGTGAACGCCATCATCATTTGCGGCCCCAGCCCGCGCAGAAAACGGTCGGGGCCACATGTTAAGGTGTGGATTTTCAGGGGGCCCGGTCGCGCTGTTAAAGATCATCACCCGTCACTCCTACCAGCTATTACTGAGAGCCCGCGCGGGAGGAAGTAGAGGGAGTCAGAGTGGGAACTCTGACTCCGATCAACCTGAGCCACCACTGGACCCCAGCGAAAGTCACCCTCCTACACCTAAAAGGTAGGAAACGGGAGAGTGACTTAAATATTATGTGTGTGTCTGTGTTTGTTTGTATGTATGTGTCTGTCTATCTGTATGTATGTATATATGTGTGTCTGTCTGTTTGTATGTGTATATGTGTCATTGTATGAATGTGTGTCTTGTGTGTGTGTGTATGTGTCTGTATGTGTGTGTCTGTCTGTCTGTGTCTATGTGTCTGTATGTATGTATGTGTGCCTGTCTGTTTTTATGTATGTATATATGTGTCTTTGTATGTATGTGTGTCTTGTGTGTGTGTGTCTATCTGTATGTGTGTATGTGTCTGTGTGTATGTGTGTGTCTGTCTGTATGTATGTGTGCCTGTCTGTCTGTCTGTTTGTATGTATGTATGTATGTGTGTCTTGTCTGTATGTATGTGTGCCTGTCTGTCTGTTTGTATGTATGTGTCTTTATATGTATGTTTGTTGTGTGTGTGTGTGTGTCTGTCTGTATTTATGTGTGCCTGTCTGTTTGTATGTATGTGTCGTGTGTGTGTGTGTATGTATGTGTCTGTATGTATCTGTCTGTCTGTTTCTGTGTGTGTGTGTCTCTGTGTGTATGTCTCTGTGTCTCTGTGTGTATGTGTGTTTTTCTGTCAGGCCATTTTTTTGTTTATGTATGTTAACTTTTAGGGTCTGTCTGTCTATTAATAACATATTTTACTGTATTTAATAACAGTAACCATTTTTGGCATTAAAACATATAATATGGCACTCACCTCAATCAATACTCATAATAATAAGCTTATAATTCATTTATTTTTAAACATATGTTTTTACTGACGTTTTATTTTATTCACAGAGCTAATAAATATCAAATATTAACAATAATAGTAACAATAGCAGACAAATACAATGACACAGGCACCAAGATAACATACCAGAGTTTTTCCTAAGATTATAGGCAATTAAATTGCCAACTATTAAGAACTTCCCTTTGCCCCGAGAGCCACGAATGTTAAATTGCCTGAAATAACATAACAGAGAATTTAGGCTAGTGCTCCCATCATCAGCCATTTAAATCTATTTACTTACTAAAATGACATTGTGCAGGTGTATATATAAACATCACTGAGACTCAGCTTGCTGTATAAGTAAATCTAAGATCATCTTCAAGCAGAAACTGTAGAAGCTAATAAAATAAGGCAATAAAATTATTGATAAAAAAGCCATAACTGAAACAGGATAATCATTTACAAACCTTAAGTACACTAGGTATGAACCCCACCCTAGATATAATTATAATAGATTCATCCTCACAGTTCTTAGCTCCCTAATTAATGGTTCGGCCAGGCAAATATACATTGATATCAAATTAGTGAATGCTAGGATCAAAATCTGCTGCGTGGGGCGGAATGGGGAAATGCCCCTCGTTTGCCAATCTGGTGGTGCGCATGCATTCACCTTTAATCTGGGCACATCAAATGGAAAATAGTAACACAATTATAAGTAGGGGTAACAGATGATGTCACCCTATATTGATGGTTAGAGAGAGATAGATAAATTTGTATTTTTGTTCTCCATGGAATAGAGTGATTTCAGTTTAAAAGGAATTTAAATATTATATTTGTATATTACAGAAGAATAACTTAATCACACCTTCCTTTGAACAAACCTTTGAGCAACATAACATTTAACAACATTTCTAGAGTTCTAATCAAGCATCCAGACTCTTGTCCTCCACGATTTAGCCAGCTGTATCAAGGCTAGTTGGTTAAGCATATTGCGAGGGAAGTTGATAGTTGATAGTAACATTCAGAAAATTTCTAAGTCTGTCCCAGTGACTCCAAATCTGAAAGTCAGTTGCCACCAGTACCAACATCTAAACTCCATCAGATAAGTGGGATGTAGCCTCCTTCAGTCTACAACTTTTTTTCCCTCCCCTATTCAGCCTCGTTTTTGCTATTTCCAAAAATGTCCATGCCAGATACTCTTTTTGTTTCCATAAGACAAAGAATAGGAAATCTCCATCAGGGAGAAGTTGAAATTATCCTAGTCCATAATGAATTGACTATACACATGGCTTAATGTACATTGTTACCTAATTGCATCACGGTAGCTATTATGGGATATTGTAACCCGGTGTACTGTTATTAGGAAGGATGTACGCGTACCTCATAACTTGTACCTATAACAAATACTGTTTTTGAACTATGTCATAAAGGGAAATTATTCCTTTTATGGTAAAATGAATATAGTGCCGTAGTAATAAGAAATACAACGGTACCGACAGTGTTAATCATTTGTGCATTGTGTAAGTATAGGTCATGCACAGATAATATGTAATTTTGCATTGCTGTCCTTGCTGGCATTTACAAAATGTATTTGCATACTGAATTGAATTAATTACTTGCTCATGATTGCAAAGTAGCTGATACAGGGTACATATATTTTAATGGAAGTTCTAAAAGTGGACTTTCAAAGTGATTGCACAATTACCATTTATATTTTCTTTGCCATTTAACACACATTGTATTAACGGAATAGTGCAGAGACAGAACCTAGTTTAGATATAATTATTGAAGAGAAATTAAGCCCATAAAGATCCTTTTAGAGTGTGAAAAAACAGAATTATTTTTTGAAGATACATTTTGTTTCATACTCAGAAGTGTGCTAAAGCTTATCTGATGTCAGCACGGGCCTCAGAACGATGAAGCTAAGGGGAAAAATACTGCTGTAGAAATAGCGAGTTCAAAATGCCGAGCATCATTCAAACAGGGCTCAGAATTTCATGTCCTATGCTATTAGACAGATCTAGATGTCACTTGCCACTGCAAGACCAGAGATGGTACACTCAGTAGAGTAAATTTCTTCTAGCCAGAATTGAATTTTCACTTGCCAATGGCTAGCGGGTAAGTGTAAGTTTTGAGTTCTGATTTGAGTGTCACTGCAATGGTGCTGCATTCATGATAGAGTTGCATTACAGTAACTTTCATAGTTATTATTATTCATATTATTGGTATTCATATACCAATATAATTCCGCAGCGTTTTACAATATTATAGTGTGCGTATATCTGTCTCAGGGTTAAGGGATAATTTTTATGTTAAAGGGTGATTCAGGCTTTAGATGGGGAGTTAGGTTTTGGGGACTTAGATGGCAAATATGAATATATATAAATATATAATTCTTAGGTCAGCAAAAAAATCTGACATTTTTTTTACTCCATTTAAGTGTTAGCCAATTCTTTTTTTTTTTTTTTGTCTTTAAAGGATTTTTATCACTAGGATTAGAACACTTCTTAACAAGTAGGTACAAACAATTAATGAAAATCTTTGCCGTACGGCAAGCTTTCTTTGTTTTGAATTGAACAGGGGCTTTGATTTTGGCTCATTGTACTCATTCCTTGTATCCTTACTCCTGATAATATTGGCAAATGCAAGACAACACGATCCAAGTATATGTGCATCATGATATTCACTAACAGTACAATGTTACCAGAATGTTTGTAATTCAAAAGATTACTGCCAGCCTTGATTCAGTTGAACGTTACTAGGGCTATAAAGTGGGGACAACATAACTGTATTCCATTTTATTTACAACATTTAATCTAGTATCTGAGTTTTACTGGGTTGGCACGTAGGCAAGAGTGGTATTCCAGTGACTCTTCTTTTCGTTGGTTGTGCAAATCAGATACTTCAAGTAGGACACTTGAGTTCGTTCAATGTCCTTGGCAAGGGAGAATGAATTCCTTCAAGGGGCATCCTGTGTGCAGATCAGAGAGTATGCAATGGCGCAAGTCTTTGATGCGTTTATACCCACGCTTTGACATGACTATTCCACTCCTTGATACAACCACACAGCCCACCTTCATCATACCACCTCCACCTCACCCCCTTATACAATGCGCGGGTGTAGGGCTGGAAGAGCATAAACAGGTGAAGGCGTCGGGCAAGGCCACAATACAAAGCCATAGCAAGAACGATGAGTGGAGACATCATCACGAAGCCCAGGATTATCAGGGCAGATGAACTGTTATCATCCAGGAGGGTTTTGCAGTACGAGGCTTCTGAATGCAGCACCTGAAACCCAAAGAAATGAAATTAGGCCAAAGTCACCCATCATACATTCAGCCACAATGTAATGTTAAAATGGATACTTTGTAATTCATTGCCTATTTTGATATTGGATGAGTCGGTCAGTTGATGCCCTCAGATGGTGTCTGCAGCGCGTAGTAACATAATAACTATAGCAGCATGTAGTGGTTATGGTGCCTATTTTAAAAATAGATACTAAAATGATAGTATATATACCTTGAATACAGTATTGTTCTCAAGAAGAAAGAGCATGCTGCCATTGAGATTCAATTTGGTTGAGCTATTGTCAAGCCAATGTCACTGAAGCAAAGAGACCCATGGCAAAATAGCAGGAAACCCGAATGAAATTTTAATTTAAATGATAGTAAATAAAGAAGAAGAATTTCAAACGAATTTCATCAACTGTATTTGCTATAAAAAATTTGCCTTTTAGTATTTTTTTAGATAGATAACTGTGTTTACTGTACAGTCAATCTGATAATATATTAAATGTCTATATTCTGCCATTTTGGGAATATGCATTCTCACAAATGCCATCATATTCCTAACAATTGGAAGTGTAAACAGGGTACTTCATAAGCAGGGTTTTATATTTTATATAGTACATTTTTTTTTTTATTGGCAATTTTAAAGAATACAAAACAGGATCTGCAGGTTATAATACATAGATACAGCAAAGATATATGATTGTGATATACAATGGTATCCTTACATTTGTAGAAAGCATTTATGCAACACAAAGATTGAAAAACAATATCACATAAGTGTGCAGATTCGTGCACCGTCCCCTGTATATTTAAGGTGCATGAATGAAGTAACCTTTCTCTATGCTGGTATCGATAAATACTAAGATGTGGCATAACCCGCATTTCCTAAACAGCTGATGCAAATGTGTTAGCCCCTTACCCCTCCAGGGAGCTATGTTCAATGAGGGTATCTAGAAGGAATCTAGTAGTAGTGTTGGAGAGAGCCTCCCATCCAATTCCCTCTCCTTGTGGAACCTGTCCCATTCCCGTAGTGTTGTAGCTGTGAGTGGTGACATGTTTTTGTATTTTTTCCTAAATTGTCGAGGGATCCAGACCAGATGCATTATATGTTGTCCCTCAGTGTATTCTGCTTCTATAGTTGCCCAAGAGGATGGTTTGTTATGTTGATGTAACTCAATGACCAGTGGGGCAAGAATAGCTGATCTGTAGTATGTGATTATGTTTGGTAGTCCCATTCCGCCTTCTTTGTATGTTAGGTACATGATCTTTGCTGCTGTTCGGGGTTCCTTAGTAAACCAGACAAAGGTGTTAATAATTTGTTGTGCTCCTTGAATTGTTTAGGTAGCCTAATTTGTAGCGTATGGAATAGATATTGTAACCTCGGGAGAATTTTCATTTTGACAGCAGTTATCCTTCCCATCCAAGATATGTATTTCCCCTTCCAATTCATCAATTGTTATTTTATGGATGTGAGAATTTTCTATATAGTACATTTTAAAAGGTATATTTGTGCATGTATATGTCATTTTTGTGGCCCGGTTGTAGGCATTGTTAAACAAGGGATACAGAATAATATCTAATACTTTATACAATTCCTTCATATATTTTTACTGCATCGAACGGTCAGTCTCACAGAAATATTAAAGTTCTGTAAACGTATACAGTTTTTAAAATATATATATATATTCTAGAACAACAATATAAAAAAATAATTACTGTTTCTGTCTGTGGCTATGCATTCCATTCCTCCTGGCACCATAACAACATAATTCCAATGAAGTTGTTAAGGTGCCTAAACTGTTGCTTTAAAAAGAAATCAGTGGTGAAGGAATTAAATACAAAGTTAAAAAACGTGCCACACTACTAAAAACATAAAATAGGTTGTGGCAAAAAGATAATTCTCCTGTGGCTTTCTCTTTAAGGAGCCGTGGTATAAATGTAAAGTAAGCAGATTTAACAATAAGAATTTTAAAGCATCTTGAACAAGGTTTTGCGAGTGGTATCTGAACGCGACCTTGTGAGTGGTGTCTTATAAATAGATAGCTTGGTCACCTACGTCCTTAATTACCAGTATTAACTCAACACACATAAAACAAAAACAAAATGACATTTTGCTGTGTCGGTGCACAATTTCAAACCGCTAACTCCATTTATGATTAAACAATCCTATAATGCATTCCGAATACATTGAGATGAAGCAAAGAAGTCAAATTATCCAATAACCAAACACCAATAAAGGATATATTGTGAAGGTCAATGGCTCCATGAAGCATATAAAGCTGTCTTACTCTCTGCACGCTTCAAAAAAAACAAAAAAATACATTTTTGGATACAAGCGAAAAAAATTAGACAGCAGAAAAAACTTTAAGGTCTGAAATTGTGTACTACTTTTAACCTCTTGGGTGCTGCAGAGGAGTGTTATAGTCGGTGAAGCGGATGGCACTGGGCTGTCCTGGGAATTGTATTAACCTTGACTGCATTCGTGTAAATGGCAAAGTTATATGTGTTAAATGTATTGTGTTCGTCTGATTGCTCGGTAGTTCCATTCCCTTAGTTTGTTCGAATGAACTTACCGAACAGTCAGACCTCCCCTGTGTGAAGTGTGCCTTCAATTACCCGTTGCAACATTGTTGCGAACGGGTAATTGACAAGCTGAGTAGCAGTCCTTTGTTCTCGGGGGTGGCCACCATTCGGGAAACGAACACGTGGCGGTGGCCATTTTAAAACTCCCGAACAGCGGTGTTCGCCTAGTCGAGTGTCCGATTTGAGTTCCAGACACTCGACGGCAAAACACCGCTGTTCGGGTCCGTTCGGCTCCAAACTACCGAACGGCCCCTCGTTCGGTAGATAGAAACAACCGAACGAGGGGATGCAGGCAAACCCTCCCCAGTCTGTAACTAGAGGCTTTCGTGTGATTTATTCCCTTGTTCCAGGACTGACCGCAGGGCCCCATCGCATGGAACCCAATTCGGCTATACCTTCCAGTGCGGTCGGTCATTTTATTCCCTCCGTGAATTTCCTGAACCCCTGGTCTGATCTGAGTGATTTTTGGATATGTTGTTCACCTAGATCAGGGCTACCAGGGGATGTATAATTTAAAGTGGTACCCCTAGGTTTAGGGGTACATCCAGAAACGGGGGGAATTGGTGTCCTGGATAAGGGGATTATGATGCAGGCTGAGGGGAGGGGATGTGTGGGAGGTTACCGGAACAGGATTGGATACTGTAGTAATTGATGGAAATCCCTCCCTTACATGGGAGCATGCTTTATAAGGCCACTGTGAAATAAAGGTTTTAGTTCTGCTCCTGATACTGTGTGTCGTCCAGTTATTGGGAGTGCTGTTGGGATACTACTGTATTGTTTTACCTGCTGGATACCTTGCCTATGGATTTATAACTACTTGTTCCTGAGCCTCACTGGGATCTACAAGTGGAGGTAGGCTATGAAATACTAGCTCTCCGCTACAGTCGGATTCACCTTATCTGTTGAGAAGATAGGAGAACTTTGTAGACTTCAGCCATGCCAAACCATGCCTTGCACACCCAGAAGCCTTTGACAGCTCCATGATTATAGTGCAACACAAACTGGCATTTAAAAGGTCACGGTTCCACTGGTTTTATACCACTAAGCAAACTTTCCTCCACTTTACTTCTAAGCACGGTGACATGTTTATTCAAATGAATTACAAGGGCGTCTTTCTCATTTTTAAACAATAAAAAAATAAAAGAAGATACAGCTGTTCTAGGACGGGTTCCAGAATGTGTAATCCTCTTTCCACACTCTTTAATTTGTTGCAAAACAGTTCCATCAAAAAAGCATTCTGGTAGAGAATTTCTCAAACTTGTTTACAGGCAATTGCAGTAGTTTTATTTCTCGTATGTTGTGCCACCTGCTCTTAAAATGGAACATTCAGTTATTTTACTGTTTTGTGAACACTAATGACAAACAGTCTTTGTCAAGAGTATTTTATTTCAGTCTCACAGAATTTGCTGGACTGCAATTCCCATCGTACTCAGGTAGTCAGATATTTTCAGAGAGCTAAGAGGTCTTTAGAGCAACACCTTGACTATACTGGTTATGTAGTTATAGTAATTTCATCAAGTCCATCAAGTTCAGGCTTTCCGACATCTCTTCATACTGTTGATCTAAAAGACTATGAAAATCCCAATTTGAAAATTAATTCTTGACTCCAAAATTTGAATCCGATTTTTACTCCTACTTCTATACACTATCTGATAAAACAACTTCCATAGGCAAAGAATTCCACATATTTACTGTTGTTATTGAGTTTTTCCCTCTGCTGTATGTGAAATTTCTTTTCCACATGTCTACGTGGCTGATCTCTTTTTCTCTGTATTAATGAAAAGTTTTGTACTGACTGTTTATATAGGAATATATAATGTTATCATATGATTAAAAAAAAATTCCTTTGATTCTAGCCACAGTTATTCTTTATTTTAAGTAATGAATTATGTATTTTCACACTTTGATACTTCAACAGAAACAAACTGAGTAGATGAAAAAATGTCTTAATATAGTAGAATTATATTGGCAAATGCAAAACATCACATTTTCAAATTAGTTTATCTCCAAAAAAAAGACGTTTCGGTTTCAACACCAAAATGTAGCGGACTGTGTTTCAAAGTTTAAAAAAAAAAAAAGCAGGAAAACAGCTTCCCAGTCATGGTATACAAATGTAAAAATTAATATGGTTACAACAGAAGCCTCATTCAGTTTTGAAAACCATTTGGTGCATTTTACTTAATGAGTTGGGTCCGCTAACGGACTTTTTAAATCACGTTGCACTAATTACTACTAAGGACATTTTTGATGAACATTGATACATATATTAAAATAATTTTTACCGCTAAAAAACTTAAATAAGCAAATGTACAACTTAAAAAAAAAAAAGTAAGTAGTATTCATGGAACAATGTCAGGGTTAATAATTAACAAAAAAGTATGGTCCAGGCACTCAAGGTAAAGTGACAGGCAGATTTATTGAAGATACACAGCAACGTTTCGACCCTAAGTGGGGTCTTTATCAAGCACGACCATCCTTTTTTGTTCATTGTATGTCTGAGGATTTGTCCACCTCGGGTTCAGTGAAGCACCTTGGATCAAAGGAAATGTGGTATTCCTATCCTGTTTTCAACTAACAAGGCTAATAATTAAAACATTAATTATTGGTAGGTCAAAGTGAATTCAAAGTGAATTTAAAATTTTTGGCCAAAATAGTTGGACTGAAAAAAAAAAAAATCCAAGTCCACTTTGATTTGTCGATTTTGGCCAAAAATGTAAAATTCACTTTGAATTTCCCATAATTCACGCTGAATAACCCTGTGCTTGAGCTATTTAGTCTTTTCCTATTTTTAAAATCTAAAATGAAATCATCTGATTAAAACACCATACTGGCAAAGATTGGCAAGAATATAGCTGGAAGAAGAAGGAACGGCCATGGGATGGGTCAGTTGAGGGGGTGTCATTGAAACAAATTGTATCATTGATGCATCTCCTAATGGCCATGACCCATTCTGCCCACACTAGGACAAACTTTAATTAATATAATTACTACACATATTAACTAATTAGTAATGCAGATAAACTAAATTACATAAAACAGGAGAGGTCCCGGAAAAGTTTTTTTTTTCCTAGAACAGGAGCCCATAAAAGTGGGACTGTCCTTGCAAAAACAGGACTGTTGGCATCTCTGAAAAACTAATTTCAGAGCCTGTGATAACTGTGCTTTATGAGCAACTGACAATCTAGTGACAGAAAAAAAGCTAAATGCAGGAAAGTAATATTCTGTTTAATGCACCGTGCGCAATTCAGCTAAAGAGTGACTTTTTTTTGTTTATGAATGTTTTAATAGGCTAGAATAGATCATTAGAATCTATTGTAGAGCTGTCTTTTTACGCCTGCTGAAAAGATTCCCTTATAAAGCGGAATTCCTATTAATCACTATGTCACATCTTGCCCTGAGCTAGAGATGAATGAATGTATCGGTGTGTCGTTTCAATGCAAACCGTCGTTTTTATAATGTCAGTGCTTGAGCAATATTGAAAGCCCGACGAAGAAGCAGAATTAACTGAAACAGACTCACATTTTCCCTCAGGCTACAACAGTCTGAAGCCTCTCTAGACAATTCTGCATAATTTCTAGTCATGGGACATTTGTCACCTAGAACATGGATGTAATAGTTAATTACTCCTATAATCTGACAAACAACATGTTGCTTTCATTAATAAGTACAGAGAGATCTGAGAAACCACAAAGCTATAAAACAGATAGTTCACGCTGTAAAACCATGTGAGATCCAAGGTGAAAAACATAAATCAACAACGGCTGTACTATCAGATACCCGATACACTCAAGCACCATAACCACTACAGAACACTGGAATGCTATGGCACCCACCATTTACCTCTCGCAGGACTAGCTCATTGGCTGAGAGCATCAGCTGATTGATCGCATCCAATGAGCTAAGCCATGCAACACTAGGCTCTCCTGTAGGATATAGTGGAGATAGGGACCGGTGCCTGATGGACCCCAGTTAAGGATAGAGGGAGGACTGGTCATGCCAGGCACCATAACCACTACAGTGAGCTGTTGTGGTTATGATGCCCAGGCTCTTTTTTAAAGTTCCTAGTAACTGATACTGCATAAAAAATACTTAAACGGACATTAAGAGTTATGTATACATGATATAATATGAACAACAGGTCCATGTTTAATTATGATCATGTTCACATACATACATTTTATTATTTTTTCTGGTTTGAACCTCCATCAATAGATACTACATTTTGTACAGGAACATAGTGCCAAGCAGATGTTGATGACAAAGCAATGTCTCTAAACATTTTCTAGATAGTTGCCTCACATTGACCTGCATGTTAATCTTGACAGCAGGACTCAGATGATCAATATTACCTCTATACCTATGTTGTTATCATGTGACACATATAACTTCCGACACAAGTGTCTTATAACACCCTGACGCTCAAGGCATTTCCTCTCTAAAAATTGTATCCTGTATTCTGCTCCGCCATGGGGTCATGTAAGATATATTCGCTCCTATAGAAGCTCGGTCCTTTTTGCTACAACCGAGTAGATAATTTGAGTATTAAGTAATTTCCTGTCCACACTCATGCAGAACTGGGCAACCAGAAAACAGAAACTGTGTTACATTGGTAGGTCTGAAGCTCCAAATCACTCAAACATAGGGCTAATTAGTCATAAAGAGTTCACAATAAAGAATCACAGTATGGTTTATTATATTCTATTGTACTACGAAAAAACAAAACAACTAAAGACCCATCTAGAATAAGCAATGCAGTTTTAGGTCCCAGAAGGTCAATGCTGAAGAAATAAGGTTGAGAGATGGTCTGCAAAAAGGGTAATGGAATATTTTATATTAAAGAAAGTGTTGAAAAGAAATAAATAGATGGTCTTTTACACAACAGTAACCTATGCCACAGCCTTAAAGCCCTAGAAAACAACGTACATAAGAATTGTAAATAAAGGAGTAAACAGTGTTAAGCGAAAATAAAAGAACCCATGAATAAAAATCAACCAGGTCTTACCCCGGGCTTGATAGATAAAGGAAGAGTTTCCTTTTCTTAAGTAAACAGTTTTGAAAAACAGCACTCAAGAAACCAGACTTTCGATTAAATGAAGTTCAGCCAAAATAGAACATTCAAAGCATATCTTCTCAAATGGAAACATGGCACCGTGGAGGGATCAGACAGAGAATCATAAATCGGGCTTTCTTCATATTGAAATATTTAATTTTAAAAAAAGAGTTACTTAATAAATGAAGGGTATTCTTTTAAATGCCAATTTGGTAGCTCTTCATTTAATTGAAAATCTGTTTCCCTCGATGCGACAGTGGCTTGTTTTTCTACAATAACAATATATAGATATACAAGTTTAATTCAAATGCTCTCTTCTCACCTCTTCATTAACAGGACTGCACAAAGAGCATGAGATCTTCTACACATGCACAAGGAAAGGACATAACACTTGAAAATATGTAATTTCCCATTTGTAGGCATAGAAGGATCACTAGATTTTTGCCTTCTTCTGGATCAGAATCAGTGTCAATGTTGTGCGAAATAATTAATTTGATGGACGTTTTCTTTTTTCGGGCTACTTTAATGTTACATTGTAGCGAGGTTATATACATATGGATAAATTCTTCCCTAAGGAAGGAAGAAATGTGTTTGACCACGTGTTTAGTTGATATATGTAAGTAGAGATAACCCCTAAAACCAACGCCTACACTCCAACTAATAGTGAAAATCCAATATAAGTAAAAAAAAAAAAAAAACTTTTCAAAAAAGTAGTTCAGTACTATTGATGCTTACCCTTAACAATTGGTTAAGGTGAATGCATCCCAAGGTATACATGTAAAATAAACATAAAATAGTGTAATCTGTAAATTAGAAATGGTGCACATACAAAGTGGTGTGGTATTATACTCACATATTGTAGAGCCTATTTATGATTGGCTCAAACATATGTGAAGTTGAGCTTATTCTGGCAGCACCCCACCTTTCTTCCAGTTGATACTTAGCTGATTAAGTTTTTTTATATTTTTTGATTTGAATACATATTTTAAAAGCATTTGCAGTCTGACTACATCCATCACGGGGTCCAGGTGAGCACCCTGTATGTGGAGTGTCACCCCACATTGACACTACATTCCTTGGGTTCTTTATAAGATGAGGAATTTAATTGTATGTATTCATCCCTGGAGTAAAGGACATACTGCACTATTGGTGTTTCCCTGTGTTCTGTGTTCTTTATGATACTTGTGAAGTATCAAATGGAAGAAAGGTGGGGTGCTACCAGAAGAAAAACACAACTGCACACAGATTTGAGCCAATCAATAGGCTCTACCATATATGCGTGTAATACCACGACACTCTATATGTTCACCATTTTTAAGTTGCAGGTTACACTATTTTATGTTTATTTTACATGTACACCTTGCGGTCTATGCACTTTAAACAGTTGTTAAGGGTAAGCATCAATAACGCTCTACAACTTTTCTGAATAGTATTTTTGCTTATAAGCATATGGCACTGGTATCGCAAATAGACGACATAATGATTTCGTATAACCTTTGCTTAAAAAAATTAATTTGCTTTTAACGCTCTTTGAACAAACTATAAGCACAGGTTGAGAGGTAGACTGCCTTTCACACTACCTACTTTAAGTCTTAAGTTAAAGTATCACACTAGCATACGCAACGCAAAAAGTATTGAGGAGTTTTGGTTATATCTCAATATTTTATCATCGTGTATAATAATGGTACTTAGGTTACAGACTGGTTAATAATAAGGCTTGAATAGATTTTTCATACTGAGACATGTAAGGATGAAAAGTATACTGATATCTAAGATAATATTTTTCTAGGACAGAACAGGAAATATTTTATCTATCTTCACAAAATTGCAGGTACTTTTTCTTCGATCAAACCAGCAACCACTTTAGCACAAACTGTCTTTAATAGCAAGTGTCATAAAAATGACTAATCTTTGGCGCTATCCAGAGGGATTGTACACTGTCCTGCAGTCGGAACATAGCACAAGATTCATCAGAACTGTAGCTTAGTCATTATATCTAAAAGCACACAAGATAAAAATGATGGAAGAGCTCAAAACTATTTGTGTCTCGAACGTGCACTGACACTGCTACATCTAATCACGATCAACACCGGGTTCAAGAGGTCAATGCTGTCTTAATATGGCACTGAAGCACTTGCATCACTTTACAGGTCAAAATGTGTTGACATTCAAAGAAACAATTTAATTCAGGCCTGATCCAATTATTACAGGACGAGATTTGAAAATGCTTTATCAAGTGAAACAGTCAGGTTTTTAAATTCTTCTAACACCTGTAAGAGGTCCCATTCTTCTAGATGTTGTACTCTAGTTGCAGTATATCTTAAAGACCATCGAAAAGACATTTTTTAAAATCGGCAAAAACCCAACCAGATAAAGAAAACTTAATACAAATGTGTTACATCAGTAAACACAAAGCCAGCCATAGGGTCTCATTAACCTCAGCCAATCTAATTGAAATTGACTCACTAGTTGAGCTCTGAGGATTCCCTTGCTACCTTATAACATTCCATGGAAACTCGATAACTGGAAGTTCCCATGGAGGCATCCTAGACGTGCTTTTTTTTTCCCTACCGGTTCCAGTACGTTCATCGAGAAATGTTTGGTTTTAAATAATCTCGGCTCTCTAGGAAAAATATAAATCCATTTTCATTTCTCTCTGAGTTCTGCGTACAACGTTTTCAGAATACTTTCTACATTTTACACATGCTGAAGAGCATGGGGAGATAAACAGAGATTAGACTTGGAAATGCAAATGAACATGTCTAAAAGTATTGTTTTGCCCATTATCCAGATCCTCCCTTGGCTTCCCTCTGTTTACAGAAAGTAAAAGCTGCAATTGAATGGCAGGTGTCTTCTGCCCCAAGGATTTTTTTTATTGTAGGACTGGTATGGAAATGTTGATTTGAAGTGTTAATAATGTAACATTAGCAACTGATTGCTTAGAGAGATGCTGAGCTTCTCTGAAGGAGGTAAATTCTATTTGCAAAATAGTGCAATGCAAGGCTATTAAGAGGGGAAAGTGTTAATCTATTTCAATGCTTCACCATAAGGTATCCATAGCAACCAAATTAATACCTTCATTCCGCCTTGAGATGAGTTTATTGTGCATAAGAGGGGTATTTTGTCTTTCCTATGGCATTCTGGGTAATTAACCCACTTGAAACCAGAAATATACAAACGCTGCTTTTTACATGCTGCTGTTAGCCGTGCCATTAGAAATCAATTTATTGTAAAATTACTAGGTTTCATAAAAAGAATGGCAAAATAAGCATGTTTGAGATGTAGAGCTACAGCTGTGAGTATAAAATTGTTTTTATTTGAAAGTTGCTTCTTCTTAAAGAGACACTATAGGCAACAGAACCGACAACAGGTTAACTACAGCTTAAAGGACCACTCTAGGCACCCAGACCACTTCAGCTTAATGAAGTGGTCTGGGTGCCAGGTCCTTCTAGGGTTAACCCATTTTTTCATAATTATAGCAGTTTCAGAGAAACTGCTATAATTATGAATGGGTTAAGCTCTTCCCTATCTTCTAGTGGCTGCCCCATTGACAGCTACTGAGGCGCTTATGCTTCTCACGTGATTTTCGCAGTGAGAGCACGCAGCGCTACAGAGCATTGTAAATGCTTTCCGCTATGGTTGAATAGCTGCGAGGCTCTGCTGGGCGATGCGCATTCATCCGGCGGGGCGGATCGGAAGTGAGAGGAGGAGGAGAGCTCTCCGCCAGCGCTGAAAAAAGGTAAGTTATTACCCCTTTCCCCCTTCCAGAGCCGGGCGGGAGGGGGTCCCTGAGGGTGGGGGCACCCTCAGGGCACTATAGTGCCAGGAAAACGAGTATGTTTTCCTGGCACTATAGTGGTCCTTTAACGCAGTTGTTCTGGTGTCTATAGCATGTCCCTGCAGCATTAGCAGTGAAAACACAGCCTTTTCGGTGAAAAATCTGTGTTTACATTACTGCCTATGAACACCTCTAGGGCAGTCACTCAGAAGGCCACTAGAAGTCCTTCCTGTGTCAGTGCTGCACAATGTGCAGCACTGGCATTCAGTGTCTCCACGCTTGGCATGGAGGTGCTGAATGTTCCCCATATTCAATGCATCTCTATGGAGAGGTGCTGATTGAAGCAGCGTGGCATTTTGCCATGTATGCACACTAGCCTCACTATTAACTTTGAATTAGACTGGCGGACATCCACAAAACTGATGATCTCCGCCACAGAGGTGAATCAGGCGAGACTGACGCGAAGTGGGAGAAAATGTGAGTAAAATCGCCTTTAATCTCTGGAGAGAGCCGGCAAGGGATGCAAGGGACCTTCTAATGCTGCATTCCAGCATTGTAGTATCATGAATACATATTTATATTGTGCTCCTTTAACTGTTCTTCATGGGTCTTATGGAATTTTTCAGAATCGAACACTATCAAGATTATTCACTAAAGTGAGAATTAAATGTGAGTTTCAAATTTAAGGTAAAAATAGCCGAACTGGAAAAATTCTCTAAGCCAGCTATGCTTTCCATTCAGTTACTCTGGCCTCAAATTTGAAATTCACTTTGGATTCACCTTGTATTCTCACTTTAGTAAATAGTAGTGAAAATATGGAAAAGGGGCGAAGTTAAAGGACCACTATAGTGCCAGGAAAACATACTCGTTTTCCTTGCACTTTACGGTTTCTAGGTCCCCACCACCCTCTGGGTCCCCCTCCAGCTGGGCTCTAGGGGATGGAAGGGGTTAATCCCTTACCTTTTCCCCCCGCCGGGCTCCCTCGGCACGGGGAACTCTCCTCCTCCTTTTCGCTGTCATCGGCTGAATGCACATGAGCGGCAAGAGCCGCGTGTGCATTTAGTCAATCCATAGGAAAGCAGACACTGGCGTTTTCTCACTGTGAAAATCAAAGTGAGAAGCGCGGAAGCGCCTCTAGTGGCTGTCAATGAGACAGCCACTAGAGGCTGGCTTAACCCAAATGTTTACAGCAAAAAGGGTTAAACCTAGATGGACCTGGCACCCAGACCACTTCATTAAAGGACCACTATAGTGCCAGGAAAACATACTTGTTTTCCTGGCACTATAGTGCCCTGAGGGTGCCCCCACCCTCAGGGACCCCCTCCCGCCCAGCTCTGGAAGGGGGAAAGGGGTAAAAACTTACCTTTTTCCAGCGCTGGGCGGGGAGCTCTCCTCCTCCGTTCCTCCCCGTCGGCTGAATGCGCACGCGCGGCAAGAGCTGCGCGCGCATTCAGCCGGTCACATAGGAAAGCATTCATAATGCTTTCCTATGGACGCTGGCGTGCTCTCACTGTGAAAATCACAGTGAGAAGCACGCAAGCGCCTCTAGCGGCTGTCAATGAGACAGCCGCTAGAGGAAATAGGGGAAGGCTTAACCCATTCATAAACAGCAGTTTCTCTGAAACTGCTATGTTTATGAAAAAATGGGTTAACCCTAGCTGGACCTGGCACCCAGACCACTTCATTAAGCTGAAGTGGTCTGGGTGCCTAGAGTGGTCCTTTAAGCTGAAGTGGTCTGGGTGCCTATAGTGGTCCTTTAAGAGTGCAATACACATGCTAGTTCCCATCTTATATAAAAATATACATGCTTCTATCTCCACTTGAAGAAGTCACTTTGGTGAAATGCGTTGTGGATATTTTATATTGTTTATTTTATATCAATAGGTATTTTGCCTACTTCCTATTGTGAGTGTGCCATTTTACTTTTTTATTCATTACTATTTTATATTTTTACCTTCTACCTGGCATCCGATTTTACTGTTACAGTGAGGACTACTCCTAAAGAATCCTAGGTGGGGAATATACCACTTATGCCTACACACTGAGCAGTCTGCCTGCTCAATTAAATGTGAGTAACCATTCATTATTTTATACTCCTGGTACCTTTTATACTGTAAGCACTATTGTTTTCTTTTTTATACTTTTTATGGTTTTCATACTGACGAAACACCTGTCTGTCAACATCTCCTCACGTATCCTATAAGTGGGGATTGTACCAATTTACACTATTCATACTGGAGCTGGTTTTAAGCTCTAACAAATGTGAGTAGGAACATAAAGACTCATTTTATTGTTATTACTTTTCTCTGGGATATACTTGTCACGTATTCATCCGCACATGAAAATGTGGTTAATGGCATTTACTCTCCTGACAGGAAAAGTTGTGCCGAGCAACATTACTGTCCTGACAGGAAAAGTTGTGCCGAGCAACATTACTGTCCTGACAGGAAAAGTTGTGCCAAGCAACATTACCGTCCTGACAGAAAAAGTTGTGCCAAGCAGTAATCATGCAAACCTGGTAATTACTTTTGGGGTCAAAGGTAATGTGCATGGCCAATCAAATCCACAGGTGGGTTTTGCTGAGCAGCACTCATGCTCACCTGGTAATTGTCTTTCCGGTCAAAGGCCGGTTACAGTCAATCGGATCCCGAGGAGGGGTACTTAAACAGAATTCTCCTCTTGCTCATTGACCTGTCGTGGTTTCATGTATATGGTTATCCGAGAGTGCGTTCCTGATCTTGATATTCTGTTTTTTGACTTTGGCTTTGTTTTTACTTCCCTGATATCTGGTATCCTTGACTTTTGGCTTTCCCTCATCTATGTGTATGATTCTCTGTCTCTGACCTCAGCTAGTATTTTGACTATTTTTGGAGAAGTTAAGTCCAGCCATTCTAAGGTCCGGTTATACGTTATCCTTAGTCTTAGGTGTGACACAGTACTGCGTGCTGGATCAACTTGTCATCCTGACAATACTGCACCATTCATCTTTTCTCTCTGCTACATCTTCTGGCAGGTTTTATATTGGGACTTTATATTGGACATTTTATTGTTATTATCCTACTTTGGTCTGTTTTATTATATTTTTTCTTATTTATACTAGTGTTTTTTTACTATTTTAGCGCTACCTCCATTCCCCTTTGTATTTTTCTAATTGTTTGTAGGACTTAGAGAGAGCCCTACTTTCTGACGTGTGCTGCCTATTTCTTTCAATATCTTTCTTTTTTTGGTTTGGTAAATTAACGGTGATCCATTTTTCTATTTTTCCTTTCATGGTGATAGCCCTACTTTTAGTATTCTAGACCACTTTTCAGAACACAACACATTTTATACATAACCCCCTATATTTTTCATTAGGATACTTTTAGGTTGTGTTTAATTTTGAGTTGGAAAGCAGGTTCTAGCCTCTGATCATGCCATTGGTTCTTTTTCTTTAGCCATCCAAAGGGGGACAAATTCACGAGAGTATGCTAGTTTCAGCTATGCATTTATGGAGCCTGCACAAATGATGATTCAATCAGGTGAGAAAAATACATTGTTGTCAGATGACTGTTAAAAAAACAAGCAAATATTTTTGTGGAATACATCAGTACCAACCAATTGCTCAATAAATACTCACATATGGCATGATTCTCTATATGAATCACAAAACATAATTGTGTCTTATTTTATTTATATTGGTTCATGCACAAAAAGTATTAATAAAATATTTCTTTAACATTTTTAACTTGATTTCAAAGTGTCTTTATAAACTAAAGTAAGAAACTGAGTTTTTAATGAAGTTCGAAGGACATTCTAGACATTAATTCCATTTTAATAAGCATTTAGCAGCTGGCTTATTACACATGAGACTATGCAATTAAAGTATTCAACGTAGCTGTGTCAGCAAGTGACCTTTCTGATATTCGCTTAACCTGTTAATTTTGCCAAGCATAACTTTATTGACAATCATAGCGCAATCCTGCAAACACTGTTACAGCTAGTGTTTATCACAGCTGCTAATGTTTAACATACAATTTTGACAATCCATAGCTTTTAGAAAATGCAGAACCCCTCACGACTTGGCTCATCACCAGCACGTGAGTGCCACATTGATTGTATGCTTTGATTTTAGTATGGTCATCACCCGCAGCATGGACAAATTGACCTCTGCGTTGTAATTTACAAAGCAGCAATGGTACAGCTTGCTGGGATCCAAACGAACAGCAAAACACAGAAAAAAATGCATTTGGTTCTAGAAAAAACTAAGGTTATCTCATTGAGCTAATTTACTCTCTTAGTTTTCCTAATTTAGAGAAACAAATTAATGAAAAATAAAATGTGAAAATATTTGGCAATTTGTTTAAAGTGGGCTACTGAGCGTTCCCACAAATCTTTTCACTGCAGTTTGAGTTTACATTTTCCGACATTTTTTTATTGTGTTTTTATCAGGTCAGAGCAAAGAATGTCCATTTGTCTCCCCTCAAAGACCATCATCAGTTGATCAGTGGATCAACATCAGAGTGCAAAGAGCAGATGTGCCACATTGTAATCACAGAGGAGGGTATATCTAAAATCCATGTGGATCGCTTATCGGTTTGTTCTTTGTCACAAATGTAGTCCACGATACAGCTATTGTGACCATGAAAATGTAATGAAAATGCAATGAAAATGACTCATCAATAGCCATCTCTAAGCCCATGAAACTCAGACGCCATCATTAGCGGTTCTTCATTTCCCAAAGACAATTTCACCAAACATGCAAAACAATTTCACCAAACATCTACATAACTACAAAATACAATAGGCTGGTAGAAAAGAAACAGGGGGCGATGGGAAAAAATCTGCTAAAATGTGAATCGATTCCAGCTAATTCCTTTTTAGTTTATTTCCATCCCCGTTTTACTTTTAGCGTTCAGCTTTTTAAACATGGATTGAAATAAGGTGATTTTTTTCTATACTACAAACCACGTGTATTTTGCATTTCTATTGTGGTTATACCATATTCTGTGATTTATGTGCAATCCTGAGATTTTTCATTTACCAGCCCCACTAGTATGAAGAGGCTGAGTGACATCTTTTCTTTCTCTTTCCTCATTTAAGATATTTGCATTGAAAACCTTATCCCAATCACCCTTAACATATACATATTTATGACATGAAAATGCCACATTCGTCACATGTTCATTCATCACTGCAGATTATCTGCTTGACCTCTGGTAGCCTTGGCTTTCTTGACAATCCTTGTTCCTGGCCAGCCCACGCACATATCTAATGTACACATTGGGGGCAACTAAAGACCCAAAGGCACAGCATTACAAGGGGTCATCCCTGGCTATTAGGATTGACCAACCGTATTCATCCCTGCTGCATTTCTAAGGTACAAAAAAATCCTTCAACTTTCTTGGGTATGATGTCTTGATGGATTACTTTGTCAATAGTTATTGCTAAAAAAAAAAAAAAAAACACAAGGAGAAGGGAGGTGCTAAAGGATCAGAGATAATGGCTATTGTTTATATGTCCACTGAAATTTCTCTGGCTGTCTGGTGAGAGTTTTTTTTTTTCTTATGGCATGTTTGTGACTTGAGGCCCTCACCAGTAGACTTGTGCATTCGATTTCAAACTAATCATGATTTGTCTGAATTTTGAGTGATCACTGGGTTGTCCAAATTCTGTAACTCCAAATTTCCACTTGACCGAATCACCAAACAAATAAAACGAGGAATGAACAAACTGTTTGACTTGTTTTGAGATCCATAGTTCCATCTTGAGCGGAAAAAAAAAGAAAAGATGATTGTCAGTTAGGGGACAGACACTACATGTTGATGTTCTTCACAGATCAAGTGAGAAGTGACCAATACAAGAGGAAACAAAAATTGTCAGAATTTCAAAGTGAATTCAAAGTGAATTTCAAATTGTAGCCCAATGTAGCCAAACTGGAAATAAAGCTGACTCTTTTCCAGTTTGTGTATTTAAACCTTAAAATTGAAAATCTTTTGAAATCTCATCACTTCTCACTTTAGTAAATAACCATTTGAAAGTTAAACCATAGTAGAGTAAGGGTCCTCAAGAGCACAACACCTAGGGTGTACTCCCCACTTTTCTACTCTCACTAATGCAGACATTGCCAGTGTATTTCCTTATTAAAACATGTGCAATAAAGCATTTTTATTATTAAAATAAGATTTTTCCTCTTGCTTGGTATTCATGGAACATGAATATTGGATTCCCCACAGTGCTGAAATATCTTCTTTTGTAATATTTTTGTTCTTTCAGAAAACGGACTCCCCAACTGAAGACAGCATGAGAAAAAAAAAATCTTCTGTTTTCCTTCTGACTATTTTTCCTTGCTTTCTTTTCTAAATTGTTCTTCATTGTAAATATATATAATGTAACATATGGCCATAGCTGAGCATTCTAAGCTTCTGGTATATTTTTGAAAGCTTTATTTGTGAGAAATATAGAAATTCTAGCATAAATAATAGACCAATCTGTCACAATTTGATCCTGGAAGAAGAAATGTGATGTCAGTCTTTTGATGGGTTATAATAAGAGATGCCTGTCACTAAGGAGAAGCCATAATTCACAGCGTCTTTTTTAAACTTCAATCATTTTCACTTTACTAAGGAAACGTCACTCTCAAACAAAGCAAAAAATTGCTTATTTCCATGTATCCGGTAGCTGATACTTTATTCCCCAATCTACACAATGCTGTGATTTTTAGCAGATCAAAGCAATCTCTTCACCGGGAAAATGATGAAGATGTGAAGCTATGTCGGAGGATGCTATATAATGGGTCAAGAGACAGATATATGATTCGATGATAGAATTAATGGTTTGATGGTTCTACCTACTCACATGGCATGAAAAGGGTAAAATATCAAAATGTAGCAGGCAAAATCCTTACATCCAATTAGGCTTCTCATTGTATATGTCTCGTATAAATACCAAAAAGAAAGGTTAGCAATACAAATTGCTTACATTTTTCTGAATGGCAAAAAATGGATTACCATTCTTTCTGATCCAATGCAAGATAATTATATCAAACTTTTGTTTTAAAACGAAGGAAATTTACCTGTCGAAGAAAGCTGGATCACCCAAGAATTAATATGGCTTACTTAATTTTCCATAATAATTAAGGAATATCCTGGCTAAAATTCAATAACCTCATTGGAAATAAGATGCCCTATTCTCGAACAATGTTCAAAATCTTGCCTTTGAACTCAACTGGAACATAGCTCAGTGCCTCGACTCACCAAACCTGCAATGCATTCCCAATGAATTTGTCACTGTTCAAAGCTAAGAAGATAATCAATACGTTTTCTTCCCAGGATACGGGTCTTTCATTTTCTTTAGGCATCCGGATGATCATGCATGCTTATCTTACAGTATATTTCTAACTAACCTTTCCACTTGATCATCAAAAGGTCAAGAACAATTGGGTAGAGAACTGGAAAATCTGGATATTGGTGAATTAACATCATGGAGTCAGACAATCATGATGGATAGTGATAAAGGTATACCTAACATTCCAATAAGAATTCCAGAGTATTTGGAGCAAATGCATCGAGATACCCGGCATTTTTTAAATAAAAACAGATTGTGGATAAATGCAAAATTCCATATACGGATGATAAATGTTTTATGGCGTTGATTATAATTATTTATAGTATAGGCATCTTTTGAATAGTTTCTGCTATGTAGACAGAATATATGAAATAGGAAAACACAGGGCTGGATTGAAATTTTAGGTTTCTGTGTATTCTTCAGCCTGGCTCTACACAAAATAACTGTGGATGGGCTAAATTAATTTCTGGGTGCTATGTTTCTAGAGAATCTGTAGCAAGAACCCCCTTTCTCTTATACAACGAATTCCAATGATATATGATTAAACTGGTATGAAAAGATATAAGAACACAAGTGGTAACTGACTCGCATTTGCCAGTTCAGCATCAATAAGGTGTGGGACTCATTAGAAACATGTCTATTGAAAATATTTGTAGCTTGGATGATTTGCAAAGAGATCTGTATTTCATTGTATCCTTTGTATTTATATTTAATGTGGTTTTATAAAATTGCAGTAGCTTGCCTATAGGTTGAAAACTGAACTTAGAACTTGCATCAAAGAAAATTCCTTGCCCAAAACTAATTTGGTTTAGAGATACAGCAGATACATTTTTGCATAACTCATTTAAAATGCTGTTGTTGATTAAACAGAAACACAAAACATTTTCTAAGAGGCCCATGAATTATTTATATTAAACAGTGATTTATTTATGTGTTAATTTCTCTATTTTAGAATTGGGGAATACCAGAAATTGTTTTTGTTTTTTTTAATATTAAAGCTGTCAACTCCTTACTGCTTTCAAGGGCACTGTAGCTTCTGAGATGTGAGGGACTTGTGGAATGTCCATCCCCATGCAGTAGCTAGTCTGCTTTTCAGCGGAATTCACTACCAGAAGCAGGTGATAGCTGACTTTTGTTGCTCCTGTTGTTATGGACTATTTCTTCGAATAGGGTCTGTCTGCCACAAACTGTAAATCAAGAAAGCTCAGGTTCCAAAAGGTGAGAAGATACAAGAAGAACATTTTTTTCTACTAGGATAGAGTTCTTACACATCTTTTTTAAAATGTCAATAGTAGAGCAGAGTATCAGACCCCTATTTTGCTAAGATGCTAACTACCAGAACCTTTATGGCTCCCTATACAATTTTGGATGGAACCAAACCACAGCTTGCCTAGCTTGCGCTGTTCCTGGGTTTGAAGAACCCTGCATAGTTCCACAGAAATACACGTTGCAATGTCAGAAGACTCTGAGAGTTTGTCATTTACCAAATGGCTGCCCGTACATTGAGCAACTTTCATCTTTCATAGAGCCTGGCAGTTTTTAACGTTTCTCAGACATTTGTATGGACTGGTTAGGCTTTAAAAGTCATCACATGGTTAAACCATTGCAGTCTTAAATGCATAAAGGCTTTTCAATTCAAATATTGCTTTGGCAAAGAAAATTCAGACCAAGATTCCCCAGGATAGCTGGAGTGCTATTACGCCCAGAATGCACTGCTGTCATGATAATTCTTTTTTCAAAGTGATCCTGTGAATTCAAACTGATCCAACAAGTCTGATAAATTAAGTCTCCAAAGTCTTCTCGTTCCTTGATTTGACCCTATAGCAAACTTGTCCTTACTGGGTTTTCTCCTCTATGCTTAAAATGTTGTTATAAACTAGCTACAGAACTTTCTTGACTCATTTGACATTTTTATATCCATCAAATGGGTTTCAGATCCTGACAAAGGGACCAAGGCTTCTCTGATCTGTTTAGGGAGTCATTTGTCCCATGCTATGGACAGGAGCTGTTTATGTAGACAAATTTGCCCCAACTGAAGGGAGACAGGTCATGACGGTGCTCATGTGGACAATTCAACCACGTCCTTTTATTTTTCTACTTTATAGTAAATAGAAGTTAATTGAGATACACAGAGTAAAAACACGTCTGTGAGTAAAATAATATATGTTCATATAAATGGAAGTTAAGTGTCCAGACTTCTAATAAAGCATGAGAAATGTGAGTATGATACATGGAAAAAAAATACAGAGCTGTTAAAATTATCCGCTAGCTACTTATCTATCTTTCTTTCTACTTATACAGATGGGTGAGAGAACGTGGGTGAGAACAGAGGAAGAGAATAGAATTGGAATGGAGATTTTTATTCATTTTTTTTGGATATGGCCCTATATAATTTCAATGTCATTCTTTCGTTGTGCATTAATTATCAGACTTTTATGCCTCTCTGGCTATTCTTGTAAAATAAAGGCAAGGAAATATGCTATGTTATTGTTAAATTAAAAACTTTTAAGGATTAAACTATAATTGGAAAGTTCAATAATTGTGCTGAACACTTTGCATTCAGTAGTTTGCAGCCCCAAGAGCCCGGCTATCTTAGAATAAATTATTCCCGGCAATGGTCTACGTTACTCATTTACACATCGAATGCGACTCCACAGTTAGAACTTTCTTTGACAAGTTCTTTGAATTTCATTGCCTAATGAGCGACTGCTCAGTGTTACTATTCCTCCATGCAAAATGTACCCGGTATGACCCAACTTATTCTGAAATAATGTTGGTAGAACAAAACATTGAATTCCAGTTAATAATATTTAAATTATTTGCTGCAAGGTTGGAGAAACAACCCCATGGTAAACTGAAGGGAGGGGGACATACTATAATACAGGGGCTGAATCTGGGATTTCAATTCAATGCTACCACTTGACGTAGAGAATGTAAATCTTAAATGTCAAAAGGACAACATCAAGGTTGTTCAGTGCAAATCCAAAGAAAAGGACCATCAAAATATTTTAGTTAAGTTGAAATGTAAGTTGATGATGGGGCGCCAGACTCTTCCCCCAGCATTTTACACCTCCCCATACAGTACAGAGATACTCATGCAATACAGATATCTGATGCTCATACAATAAAACAATATAAATATATTTATAAAATACATAGAGCGGAGTAAAATAATGAGAGAGCCATACCACAAACAGCTGAGAAAAATGGAGATAAAATACACAGAGCTGGGCACCATACAAAGATACCTATACTATACACAGAGCTGGGCACCATACAAAGATACCTATACTATACACAGAGCTGGGCACCATACAAAGATACCTATACTATACACAGAGCTGGGCACAATACAAAGATACCTATACTATACACAGAGCTGGGCACATACAAAGATACCTATACTATACACAGAGCTGGGCACCATACAAAGATACCTATACTATACACAGAGCTGGGCACATACAAAGATACCTATACTATACACAGAGCTGGGCACAATACAAAGATACCTATACTATACACAGAGCTGGGCACTATAATACACAGAGATACCTATACTATACACAGAGCTGGGCACAATACAAGATACCTATACTATACACAGAGCTGGGCACAATACAAAGATACCTATACTATACACAGAGCTGGGCACCATACAAGATACCTATACTATACACAGAGCTGGGCACCATACAAAGATACCTATACTATACACAGAGCTGGGCACCATACAGAGATACCTATACTATACACAGAGCTGGGCACAATACAAAGATACCTATACTATACACAGACTGGGCACCATACAGAGATACCTATACTATACACAGAGCTGGGCACAATACAAAGATACCTATACTATACACAGAGCTGGGCACAATACAAAGATACCTATACTATACACAGAGCTGGGCACCATACAAAGATACCTACACTATACACAGAGCTGGGCACCATACAAAGATACCTATACTATACACAGAGCTGGGCACCATACAGAGATACCTATACTATACACAGAGCTGGGCACAATACAAAGATACCTATACTATACACAGAGCTGGGCACAATACAAAGATACCTATACTATACACAGAGCTGGGCACCATACAAAGATACCTACACTATACACAGAGCTGGGCACCATACAAAGATACCTATACTATGCACAGAGCTGGGCACCATACAAAGATACCTATACTATGCACAGAGCTGGGCACCATACAAAGATACCTATACTATGCACAGAGCTGGGTAGACAACAGATATACCCAAATAACAGGTAGAACTGAGTAAAATACAGACATACATGTTAAAATTAGGATAGGACTCACCGATATTGGGGTACTGTGAAGTAGTGGTGGGCTTAACACAATATGGCCATATGGTGGAACTGAATCCCCATATTTTGTTTGCCAAGACAGGGAAATGTAAGTAGCCTTGTAAAATTTAAAACTGTATTTTGTTTGTGTGTGTGCACTGTTCCTTAATCGGTATATTGTATATATTTTGGTTTTTCCGGTAGCAACAATACTTAGAAATGCATGTTCCGGGTGTGCCTCCCCCAATTCCCTTTTTGTATATAAAAAGCAGTTTGTCTTGTGGTTGCCTTGCGTTTGGTGGAAGGCTGTAAAACATTTCCTGTAAAAAATATTTCTGGAAGAGCCAGAGAGAGTGATTTTAGGAATTGGAAAGAATTGGGTATTGCTGTGTGCCATATTCTCTCTGCGCCATGTGAATTCTGTATGCCATGTCACATTGTATAGAGTAAGTGATGAGAACCGCTTGAAAAAGACCTTTCCGGTCGAAACGTTGCGTTGCGTTGCATTCTGTCATAATCAATCTGCCTGCGGCTTGAAGTTGGAGTGCCTGTGAGTTTTTTCCTCTTGGATTATGTCACATTGTATGTCACAGTGGTGTTCTATGCGCTGTGTGTCATGTTGCTACTGTATATCAGCACTTGTGGGTTGTCAGTGATTATGACATTGAGCACCAAGAAATACCTTGATTAATGTCAAACTGCTCCTTTAAACTGGGTGACAGTGCAGGGAAACTCAAAGCAACATAACGACCTCTGCAAGGAACAGTGTCTATATTGGTTAGGATTCTGTTATCTTCCAGTGCTTGGGCCATCCTCCTTTTTCACAAATTAAAATTCAGTTGATGTTGCCAGGATATAAGATGCATAATTCCAAATAGTTCTTTATTTACATTGTAAATTATATATTGCTACAGCATACTGGATGCCCATTAGATCAAGCTCATCCAGATTGTTACTTGTCTGTAAAATGTATCTCCAAATTCACTGCCAGGTACATAGAAAGGAGGCAATATTGCATGATTATACGGTGATACCCATTAACTAAATAACAGATATCAGGATACCCCACACATTGGCATGACTACCGAACGATCAACCAGTATAGAACATGCATGTAAAGGGAAAGGTCTACGAGGCCAGAAAAGTTTCTATTCCATATGAAATGGTATCTGGATTGCAATGACAACTGGTGAGTCTCCAATTAACCCCAGTATCAGGAGAAGAATACAGTGTAAAAAGCTTACGTCAAACATTTTAGCATATGTTCCTTATCATTTAATAAGGGTTGCAAAGGTTAAACAGAATATAATCTCTACAAAAAAAAATATTATAGTTATTCAACAATTTAATTGTACTATATCTTTTTTTTAATTTCATCTGGTTAATTATCTGCCTTTTTGTGATGTCTACGTGCAGTGATTGTGGTGGTTAAATTGAGAATGAAATATGATTTATTTAAAAGAAAAGCATTCCTACATTCTGAATCAAAATAACATATCCAAGGGAACCTTTTCTAGACGCAGAAATTCTAAGCAGAAAAATTGATTTTTAAATTCTGCAAAAAGGAAGGGGTTTTTTTTTTCGGGGGGGGGGGTTCTGAGAGCTAATGTATTCTTGGGCCAATAAATAGGAGCTTGCAGAAAGCCTCATGGCACTGTCAGCTATGATATAAATAATTTATATAAGGCAATCTGTCAGGATGACAGTGTTTTCATTACTGTTTCAAACCAAATAAAGAAACATCTGATTTAACACATCATAAGTCATCTGTACATCTCTTAAATATGATGTAATCATTTCTATTATGCATTTTAAGTGTAATGGATAAACACACAGTTTTAAACTATTTCAAAATGGAACATTCTTTGATATTGGCACTGTAAACCTATTCTGAAAAATACTCTGAAACTGCTATGTTTATAAAACAATGGGTTAACCCTAGCTGGACCTGGCACCCAGACCACTTCATTAAGCTGAAGTGGTCTGGGTGCCTAGAGTGGTCCTTTAAGGGGTTAAAGATAGAGTGCAGAGAATAGTTGTATATGAATTTTATTTTTTTTAATTATCAAAAGTGGTAAGTTGAGTGACTTGTGGTTGTGTCCTGGGTCCACTCCTCTTTAAGCTGTGTATAAATTATCTTGAAGTGGGCATTAAAAGTCGGAGTTTGCAGAAGGCACAAAATTTGGCACAATAATACAGTCTACACAGATACAATTACAGAGGTATTTGTATCAATTTTGTAACATATTCCTCTTTAGCTTGTGGTATTTACACCCAGCGGCCGTGCGTCTGTACAAATGACTCTTGCAACATGTTAATGGATGCCGGCCACTGCGGATCCACGCCACATTATACCCCCACGTCCACCCACGTTAATGACGATGAGGTCGGCGTGTGTGTGATGTCACACGGGAGAGGCGTGCGCACATTTTGGGGTCAAAGGCCATTTTCGGCCAATCAGAAATGTAAAGCACTTATTAAACTCAAATTTACTTTTCCTCATTGCTCTGATGTGGTTTCCCTATTGGTTGTCCGAGAGTGTGTTCCTGAGCGTTTATTTCTGGTATTTGACTTTGGCTTCGTTTGACTTTCCTGTATTCTGGTATCCCTGACTTCTGGCTTTTACTTTTCGTTGTGTCCCATTCTTTACCCCCAGACCTCGCCAAGTATCCTGACTATTCTTTGGTGCGTTAAGTCCGGCCATTCTAAGGCCCGGTAATAGGCCATTCTAGGCCTTTTAGTCCTAGGTGTGATACAATTCTAGGGTTGGATCAATTAATAATCCTGACAAATTGGGGGTCTGGGCAGACAAGCCGTGAATGGGATTCATTACAGATAAATGAAACGCAGTGCGTATTTGAATAAGGAACCACAAGCCACTTATACATTACATGGGGTTGAGCTAGGGATAACATTAAATGAAGTGGACTTGGGAACAATTATAGATCCCAAACTAGGAAACAGCATGCAATGCTGTCGCAAAAGCTAGTAAGGTGCTTTCGTGTATAAAAAGTGTCATTCATTCACCTGATCAAAATATGTATGCAATCTGGAATATGGAGCAAAAGGGAAGGGACACATTATTTCAATCAAAAAAAAGTCCATAAAATAACTTGAATGGGGAAACCACACTGAAGAACCAAAACAGTATTTTCCTCAACAAGCCTATGATTACAGGTTGAGAACTATATCCATAACAGATCTGTTGGGGAAACAAAATCCTAAATCATTTGAGTAATTCTTCTAACTTTATCTTCATGTTACAAGTTTTGTAGGAGAGAGGTGTGTGTGTGTGTGTGTGTGTGTGTGTGTGTGTGTGTGTGTGTGTGGACGCTGAATGAGGGTCCCTGACTGCCCACAGGGCAGCCCTCCTTGCTGGTATGGCTAGGGCAGAGGATACTTTCTTAAAAAAACAATTCATACAAGCAATGGGCAACTGTGTTCAGACTGAGTATATTTTTAATTGGCTGTGCCTTTAATTAGTTCCAGACTTAGTAATTTTAACGTGTCCTGCGCTTCACTGAGTTTGCTAGTAATGTTAAGGGCTTATTTACTAAATGGTGAGTTGTGGTGAGTTGAAGTGATTTCCAAAATTGTAGGACTGCATGGTCAATTTTGAAACCAAATTCCAGTTTGATTTTTTTCTAAACTGCCTGTTTTGTGGTAAAGTTTATGTCTCCCCGCAACGCACTGTTTAGTTAATAAGCCCCTTGATTCTGAATGACTTGCCTTTTGTTGGACAAAGTGCACCTGAAGGACCATTTTCATAACAAGCACTTATGCACAGACAACGTCCATTTCCATTTAATGGTTTCCATAAATAAGTCCAATTACAGTAAATGGAACAACAGTGCATCACTGGCAAGTTGGCACACAAATGTTTCTCCCAGGCAACATGGTATTTCTATGGAGACATCGTTATCTCTCTCTTTCTGTCCACCTAATAATTGTAGAAACATAACAGACACTCACGCACACTAACAGACACACACTTCTAATCATAAGCGATCGCTAGCCTAAGACCGCTCCAGATTCAATATTCATTACACATCTCTTGCAGACTTGATAATATTCATGGATACTACATCTTAAATATTAATGTCACCAAATTAAAAATATGTTAACACCCTGAAACAGGGATTTCTTTTGTTTCTTTGATTTGTCTACTCTAGTACTTTATTTAATTACTTTATTGACTACATCTTAACTGTGTTCCAAAAACAAACTAATTAATCTGGCTAATGAAGACTTTGCTGACTAATATTTTACTATTTAATTTAATTCACCACATGTTCTATTGAATTGAGTGCTGCTTATACCCATTAAGTGTATAAGAAGCATTGAATTGGAGCAGGGATCATCCGATCGAATGGACTTAGAAGACGAGAAAGCAGCTTCTTTGGTCAAACTATCAGGAACTTGACTACTTATGAGTTTATTAAAAGAAAAAAGTATGTGTGTGTGTGTGTGTTGGGGCACTGTGTGATTTGGGGAGCAGTGTGTGTGTATTGGGGGCAGTGGGTTTGTGTGGGTGTTGGTTTATTTAGGGAGGGTATGTGTGTATTGGGGCAGAGTGCGTGTGTATTGGGAGCAGTGTGTGTGTGTATGTGAGTATTGGGGGTAGTGTCTGTGTGTGTGTGTGTGTGTATGTGTGTGTATTGGGGCAATGTGTGTGTGTATTGGGGAGCAGTGTGTGTGTATTGGGGCAGTGTGTGAGTATTGGGGCAGTGTGTGTGTATGTGTATTGGGGCAGTGTGTGTGTATTGGGGGCAGTGTGTGTGTATATTGGGAAGCAGTGTGTGTGTGCATATTGGGGAGCTGTGTGTGTGTGTGTGTGTTGGGGGCAGTTTGTTTGTGTGTGGTGAGTTATTGGGGGTTATGGGCAGATAAATAAATATATACTTTTTTTTAAATTAAAATAAAACATTTTTATATCCCCCCTCCCTTTTTACCTTTGCTGAGGGAGGGGGGATATTTCCTGCAATCCCTGGTGGTCCAGTGAGGAATCCCTAGCAGTTCTAGTGGTGAGACTGAACTCTAGCCTGCAGCTCCTGAGGCTAGAGTTCACTCTCACAAGAACCAGAGCTTTGCTGTGGTAACCGCAGCAACGCTCTGTGCTCGCAAGAGGAGGATCCGTAGGAGCTGCAGGCTAAGCTCCCGGGTCCTCTCTCCCTCCCCTGCTGTCTGCCAGCAAAGTGCCTGCGGACTGGTGAGGGAGATTACTGATCTCCCCTCCAGATCTTGAAGGCACACAGCAGGGCTGGCAGGGGAGACCGGAGGGGGGCTATTGGATCAGCCAGTGCTTGGGAGCTCAGACAAGATATCCAGGGATATAGGACATGTGGGGGTTTCTGTGTGTTTTTTCTGTATTTTGGGATGTTTTATGTTGGGCTCTATGCACAAGACAAGGGAGTCTGTGCATAAAAGGCTGAGTTTGGCTGAATAAAAACAGTTGTACTCCCAGAACTACCGGTATGTGTTGTCTAGTTGCTGGGGGGAGATTAATATTCACTGATCATCATTTCTTCTAGCTTCGAGTAGGATTCAGCAGAGATACCTAGTCGTGGTATTGGAGCTCCACTACAATAACTAACTTACTAATGAAATTTTGAACTTTAAATATATTTTTTCGTTTTACAACTATTTTGCTTAACTTTTTATCATTATAGTGCAGATGTTTGCACTACTGGTTTTTGACAGTCAAAGGGCAAATAAGGAAGATTCACAAATATTCATAATTGTGACATTTGTGACATGCTTTGAATTTTTACAATAATATTTCAAATGCATCTGGTTACCTCATTTCCATACAACAATAAAATTTGGCGCTGCAACTTAATTATTTTTGCATATAGTTTTTTTTAATTTGTTTTTTCTTAGGTAATTTTAAATTTCTTTTCTTGCGTAGACATCATTGTTATTGCAAAAATTAGTACACATAAGAACTCTCTAGACGGATACAGATTGACTTTTGGCTAGAATAAATGCTAAAGAGAATATAAAAAAGTACTTTCTTTAAAAAAAAAAAAAACTACATTACCTTACCACATAAAAGATAATATTTAAATGCTAGACCAATTTCCTCTTTATAATGTCCACTTAAATTTGCTGTGAAACCAAATTAAATTATGCTATCACACATTTAGGAGCAGAAAACAAAAAAAAAATCAATATTTTAATTATAAGGAAAAAATTAACATCTGCTCAATCACAGAGCTTGAGGCGGCTGGTAACTCAAAGATACGCATTTAAAGCCAAACTGTCATAGGAGTTATTTTGCACAGCCAGCTTCCTAACGGAAATTTAGCCAGAGGTTGTCCTTCCTAAAGAGAAATAAAAATAAACTAATAACAATATAAGGATATTCATCACACATCTGTATCTTGCTCTCCTGGCACACTTACCTACCATGTAATTGTTTTAAACCTGGCATTGCCAGAGAATTTACAATTGAAGAAAATAATCCTCGCATTGTATTATAAATACAAAATAAGGGTTGAGAGCTATAGCATACCGCAATACAAAAATAAAGTGGATCGATGCTCCTTTTCCTACAGAGCACCACAATTATGGAATAATCTCAGGCAGAGGCGGCTCTCTAATTAGGGAGTTTAGGCGGCCGCCTAAGGCCTCGCGCTGGCTGGGGCCTCTTGGTCGCCTAAACCGTCTTATGGCAAACTGTGTCAGGTCCTCGGTCAGTGACCGAGGACCTGACACCAGGAAGGGGGCCCGGCGGCTTGCCCAGTATGCCGCCGGGTGCGAGGCCCCTCCAGGCTGCCTGGTCGGAGAGCACCTGTAGCCGTTGGTCTGCAGCTCCGCGCAGTGTGCAGAGCTGCAGACCAAATGTCTTGCGAGATCTGGCCAATCGGAGCGTTGCCGCAGGTTACCACGGCAATGCTCTGACAGGGTCTTGCGAGACACTTGGTCTGCAGCTCTGCACACTTTGCGGAGCTGCAGACCAGACATCACCACCGGACCACCAGGGAATGAAGGCCACTGAACCACTAGGGAATGCAGGTATTTAGTGCCCCCTCCCACACCACCATTACCGCCTCCCTCCCAGTAACCCCCTCAATGTACCCCCCTCCCAATATACCCCCTCCCTCCCAGTAACCCCCTCAATATCACCCCAACCCAATAACCCCCTCCCTCCCATTAACCCCCTTCAATATACCCCCTCCCTCCCACCCCCTTAATATACCCCCTCTCAATATCCACCCCCTTCCCAATATACCCCCCCCTCCCAGTAACCCCCATCAATATCACCCCCTCCCAATATACCCCTCCCAGTAACCCCCTCAATATCACCCTTAAATTTATTTATTGCAAATTAATTTTGTTTGCAAATTATGCTACAACTATAGTCAGAGAGCTCACAATGCAGGGTCACAGGCAGCTGTGACATTGCAAGCTTCTGAACAATGAATGCAAAGACTGACTCTCTGTATCCAGCGCTGTAAGTCCACCTTTTGATATAGCGAATGCTCCTTGCACACACACAAAATACAACCCTATTATTTTATACTTTGAGTGTTAGTGGGGCCTCATGCTTGAAGTTCACCTAAGGCCTCATCAAGTCTAGAGCAGCCTCTGATCTCAGGGACACAGTCAAATCTTCATTCAATCTAAAATCGTTTAAGAGATCTATGACAATATACCTTAGCACAGAATGCACCTGTCATGGTTGAATATATTTATTATCTGTTATGTATTAAATTTATATATATATATGTGTATATATATTTATAGTTTGTATTGTATTTTTGTAATATTGTATCCTATTGTAATAATGCAATGTTTTGTGGACCCAGGACATACTTGAAAATGAGAGAAATCTCAATGTATCCATCCTGGTAAAATATTAAAAAAAAATATATATATGGACAGAACACTTATGTTGACCAGCCAAAACAAAACCCTCGCCATAAGATGAGAAGTTGAGAGGGTAGTGGATACATGGAATAGTCTTCCAGCTGAAGTGGTAGAGGTTAACACAGTGAAGGAGTTTAAGCATGCGTGGGATAGGCATGAGGCTATCTTAGCTATCAGATAAGGCCAGAAACTAATGAAATTATTTAGAAAATTGGGCAGAATAGATGGCCCAAAGGGTTCTTATCTGCAGTCACATTCTATGTTTCTATGTTCAATGGACCTGTATAAAGAATCTGTACTGGAAAGCTAGGATACAATGGTATATGTTTGTTGCAACACATTATACTATTCGTTTGTATAATCATTAAACATAAAAATCTCTGGCAAGGACCAAAGGATCAAGGAGTAGATCTAAATGAAACACCGCCAACACCTAAACCACTTTAGCTTGTTGAAGTGCTTTATCTGTGAAGATTGTGTCCTATTTTTTTCATCTCACAAAAGTGTTGATTTGAATAAAAATCATCACTTTTATGAATTAACCTTGGTACAACCCCTCTGGCTCTCAATCAGACTACAGGTCCTGTAACTTCCTGGTTGTTCAGCTTAGTGGAGGCAGGCAAATCATCAACATTTTTTCTTATTTAAAATAAACATTTGCATGTATTATAGTCTCTCTTAGGGGAATATTTTGTAAAGCATAGATATAAGTAAATACATTGTCGGTGCATCTCCTGGCTTACCATTCCTCTGTGGGAGCAGCCTCATTTAGTCCTCTTTGTTTTTGTATTTTTAATTGTGTGCTGGGGCAAGATTCACCCCCAGAACTCTGTTCTGGGCTGCCTAATGTCAACTCTGTGCATATTTTACATCTGTTTTCAGCACAATGCACGTTGGCGACAGATGAAACTGCTTCTCCTGTGGAGGCAGAGCCTGCAAGTGAGAATGTCTTGTCTCCCCTCCCTCCCATTCTGATTAAATACTTCCCTCCTGCCTATCCCCTACGCAATTTATTTTTTAATCCCCCACCCTCCCATCTCTTCCATTCACTCCCTCCCTCACTTTCCTCTTCCCTTTGCGGGCTCAGAGGGCGCGATTGCGCTCTGAGCACGTTAATTCCGCCAAAATCTTCTCTATGAGAAGACTCTGATTGGATCTCTGCCCAGCTCCTGTGACATCACATGGGGGGCGCCAAGCAAAGCTGGAAATTTCACCTGGTGCTGGATAAGCATTTATTTTGGAGAGGAACAGAGAATAATGCCAATAGTACATTGTTCTTTTTGATACTAAAAAGGGTTGGAGAAACCGTTTAACCCCTTAAGGACTAATCTTCTGGAATAAAAGGGAATCATGACATGTCACACATGTCATGTGTGCTCAAGGGGTTAAAACAGTTTGGAGGATGAAAATAAATTTGCTCTAATTTTTTGTTTTGAAGTCACAATTCAGTTACATTTTCCTCCAATTATTCCTATCGGTCAATAGTCCCATGTCCTTTCTTAGAATCAGTGGTTCTACCCATGGGCATATTCCCCAGAGGCAAACAAGGCATTTGCAAAAAAAGCCGCCCCCCCAATCACCCTGGCAAATGCCTTGCAAGCCTCTTGTCCTGGGGGGCCCAGGAGCTGGCCGGGTGGCCACCTCAGGACCCCCCTGGCTGGCAGCGGCGGAGCTTTCCGGGTGGGCAGCGAGGGAGCACTAATCCTCCTGTTCAGCTCCCTCGTGCGCACCGCAGTAATGCCGGAGCCGGAATATGACGTCATTCCGGCGCCGGCATCGCTACGCGGCACACGAGTGAACAGGATAATTAGTGCTCCCTCGCCGCCTGCACTCACCGACCGACCGGCCGCCCAGCAGCCCAGAAGCTCCATTGGACCCCAGGGAAAACGAGAATCCACCCCAGCATTCCCAAAGGTAGGGAGGCTGGGGGGGGGATTGAATTTAAAAAAAAATAATAATTTAAAATGTGAGTGTGTGTTAGTGTGTCTGTTAGTGAGTGTGTATGTGTGTCTGTTAGAGTGTGTGTCTGTTAGTGTGTGTGTGTGTGTATCTGTTAGTGTGTATGTGTGTCAGTGAGTGTGTGTGTCAGTGAGTGTGTGTGTGTGTGTCTGTTAGTGAGTGTGTTACTATGTGTGTGTCTATTAGATAGTGTATTAGTGTGTGTGTCTTAGTGTGTATGTGTCTGTAAGAGAGTGTGTGTGTGTTAGTGAGTGTGTTACTATGTGTGTGTCTGTTAGTGTGTGTGTGTCTGTTAGTGATTGTGTTACTATGTGTATGTCTGTTAGTGTGTGTCTGTTAGTGAGTGTCTTACTATGTGTGTGTCTGTTAGTGAGTGTGTTTGTCTGTTAGTGTGCGTGTGTGTCTGTTAGTGTGCGTGTGTGTCTGTTAGTGAGTGTGCTACTATGTGTGTGTCTGTTAGTGTGTGTGTGTCTGAGTGTTATGTGTGTGTGTGTGTGTGTCTATTAGTGAGTGTGTGTGTGTACTAGTGTGTGTGTGTGTGTGTGTGTCTGTTAGTGAGTGTTACTAGTGTGCTAGTGTGTGTGTGTGTGTGTGTGTGTCTATTAGTGAGTGTGTTACTATGTGTGTGTCTGTTAGTGAGAGTGTGTCTGTTAGAGAGTGTGTTAGTGTCTGGGTCTGTTGGTGTGTATGCATGTCTGTTAGTGATTGTGTATGTATGTTAGTATGTATGTTGTCTATTAGTGAGTGTGTGTGTGTGTGTGTGTGTCTGTTAGTGTATGTGTGTGTCTGTTAGTGAGTGTGTTACTATGTGTGTGTGCTAGTGTGTGTGTGTGTGTGTGTATGTTAGTGAGTGTGTTACTATGTGTGTGTCTGTTAGTGAGTGTGTGTCTGTTAGAGAGTGTGTTAGTGTGTCTGTCTGTTAGAGAGTGTGTTAGTGTCTGGGTCTATTAGTGTGTATGCATGTTTGTTAGTGAGTGTGTATGTCTGTTAGTGTGTATGTTGTCTATTAGTGAATGTGTGTGTGTATGTGTGTCTGTCAGTGAGTATGTATGTCTGTTAGCTAGTGTATGTGTGTCTGTCAGTGAATGTGTGTGTCTGACACTGAGTGTATATGTATCTGTCAGTGAGTGTGTATGTGCATTTAGAAGGTTGAGGGGGGTGGGGTATGGAGGGTGCCTGTGTTTTGTGATGCCTTGGGAAGCACAAAACCAGGATACACCACTGGGTCTACCACTGATACATAGAATTCTGCCATTGATTAAACTGACCCTTTAGGTAGTATCAGTTAAAGAAGAACATGTGACTCAGTCAACGTGATTCTACAGAGTTGAGTAGGAAGTCTTTTATATAACATTTTATACAGCTTTTTCTACCTAGCCACCATTTCAATGAGGACACAAGAGCAACACAGCCTTTCAAATTCTGACATAATCCTCAAACAGCGATCAATTTAAAAAAATATATTTGCAGAAACTGCTTGCTGAGCTCAATCAAAAAGGTATAACATCGATGAGAGGAGGTCGAGAGTCAAACTCCTTAGAACTCTAATTTTGGATTGTTGTTTTTTGTTTTGTTTTCAAAAAGACACACAAAGGTGGTAACACCAATTACTGTTGTATTATATTTCGAGTTCGCTCACGGTGCTCATTATGATTGGAATCTTGACTATCTTGCCTTGTATTGTTCTTATGGTCATACAATAAGAGGAGTCAGATCCTTGCAATGTCTCTCTTGAATATTTCTAAGTTTTTCCATTTCTGTAAGCCTAAATTGTTTTTTTATAGTCTTTAAATGGTTTGACACAAAGTACACTCGAAATATACATTTATTGAATCCTTTTAACGTCTGTGTGGCCTCTCCAATAATAGATGGAGTTTAAAAGCCTAGCCTTTATCTTTAATACAACAAAGAATTTCAATGAATAAACTGGATTGAACATAGAGTCTATCTATTTTTACCTCTGCCATTGAAAGGAATGGGAAAAAAAACCTCATACCATGAATTTCAAATACACAGGTTGATTGAAAGTAAAGGCAGATATTGTAGACATAGCACAATTAAATAATTGGAAAAAAAATGTAATGAATGAGTATCTCAGAGACCTAATATAAAGATTCTTTTAATACACAGTTTACTAAAAATGGAAATAATAATAAAAAAAAAAAACATTATGCGATGTTTATTAATATGTTGATAATGGACTTCTTCAAAAGGATTCACAATCATAAAAAAAATAATCATACAATGTCATTCAGGGACATAGCAGTGAAAAATCCAATCATCCAATCTAGACAACATTTCATAGCATTCTCGGGCATTTTGTGAACGTATCCAAAACTCCTCCTATTACACGCATCAAACGTAAACATTATAAACATTTTAACTCCTTAAGGATACATGACGGAAATATTCCATCATGATTCCCTTTTATTACAGAAGATGTGTCCTTAAGGGGTTAAATTATCCAAAATAGGCAGCCAATCTGTTAAAAGGATCAAAGTGCTTGCTGATCACTATTATTTTCTTAGCAGTTACATTCTTAAACTCAACATGTATGAAATGTCTACACAGTATAAATATTTTTTTCTGATTTGCTGATTAAAATAAAGCCCTGGACTAATAAGTATTGGGCTTGTGACTGCAGGTTTATCCTGGTAATGTGTTTTATGAAATGCGAAGGACTTGATCAGTTAAGCCAGTTAATTATTCGAATAAAGATATGGCCAATGTCTTTAGCCAAATATTCTATGGTTGGTCTTCTTCGCTAGTAGTGCAAGGATGTTGGGAATAATATCACAAGCTTAAGTAGGGGATTGTTCCCGTCTATTTGTGTTTCTATATAAGTCTCAAAACATCACACATCTCTCACTGGCAAAATATTCCTAATGCTCATATAGTCCTGTTTTCCCTCATTCCTAAAAAAAATGTAAATCCATCAATGTCCTAAATATCAGCTGAAGGCATATGTGGCAAAACTAGCCACTTAAGACTGTAGTTGTATAAATGTGTTTCTATAGCTTTAAGGTTGTTAAAACCAAGTGTATTCATCTATCTACATTTCAGGCGAACAAGAGCATTCGTATGCTGGTGGCATGAAAACCACCAGCATTCATACAGGAGTTTCACGAACAGTGAATTTCAACACTGTTCGTAAAACGAATAAACTACCGAATGGGCCGACCACACACAGTAGGTCGTGTGGCGCCCATTAACCGATTGCAACATTGTTGCAATCGGTAGTTAAGTGCTTTCTTAGGTGGCCGTCGTTCGGCTACCAACCACGTGGCGGTCGGCCATCTGGGATCCTTTGTTAGCCCAGCGGTATTTGGTTGTCGAGCGCCTGGAACTAAAATCGGCTACTCGACGGCACGAATAGCGCTGGACTTCCAGGCCGTTCGGGAGCCCCGGGCGTTTGGTAGTTTGTTCCGCTATTGTCAATCGGTACTTTGGATGTAACTTGAATATAATGTGTGTTTCACGCGGCATTCAGTTAGTTATGCTGGGATCTGAGCGGTATTCTCACGAACTGTATGCCCATACCCCAGCTATCTACCGAACGTCCATTCGTTTAAATAGAGTGAATAATGTGAAAGTTATAAATTTTTATGTGAAATATTGGTTCTGCTGCACGGAGGGATAATCCACTTAACTGTATATTCTAGTGGGAGTATCCCTCTCGTCCAGCAGTGCATGATGGGAAAAATGTCCAGGTTGTTAAGTCCCCCATGTTCCCCTACTGTATAACCCCTGCAATGTCAGTAGGGAAACCCCTTGCATGGGGACTTGCATAAATACTGTGACCTGTGAATAAAACCTCAGTTGACTCCCAGCCTATGTGTCGTCTAGTTCTTGGGAGGGAAGGATTCTTACAACGCTACCAGGACTATTGTATGCTGTATTCATTTACCTGGATTATTTTATGCTGTTCCTGTTACCCAGTGGCGATACTGTGGATTATACTACCTCTCCGCTACAGCATATTATCTACCAACAAAGTTCCAGAGACTGCTAAACTGAAGGGCTCAGCCTATCATGGAAACTGCTATAAAGGAGATTTTACCAACTACATGTTAACTATTCTCTAGCCACATGTAACCACCTTACTGGTCACCTTGTATGCTAATGCCTATTAAACCTGAAGTCCCCACAAGCAAGGATCTTATTTCATGCCATCTTCACTATACGACAATATGTTTGGAGGCCAATCATATTTAATTATATTTATGGAATCTAGACGCACCCTTCATCTTTCCAGCCTTGTGTTTAAGAGCTTTTCTGGGAAGCTCCCATCCTGCCTGAGAAAAATGCTCTCCCCCGTTGTTCCCACCTCCTATAACCTCCGATCCAGTACCAGCACTTTATTTAGTCTACCTCAATGCAAAATGAAAGCTATCTTTTCCTACAGAGCACCACAATTATGGAACGACCTCCCGCACACTTTCAAATCTTCCCCAAGCCTAAAGTCCTTTAAGAGATCCCTCTCTACATACCTCTAAAAAGAATGTACGAGTCATGGTTGATTATATATTTCCTACCTGTTCTAAGTTAAATGTTGTATGTAGTGTGTATTAATATTGTTTTTGTATTTTATTGTACCCTATTGTAACAATGCAATGTTTTGTGGACCCAGGACATACTTGAAAACGAGAGAAATCTCAATGTATCTTTCCTGGTAAAATATTTTATAAATAATAATATTTATGCAAATCTACGGCTTATACATAATACATAACAAGAGTCAGATTTACATTTTTTACCAAATCTACAGTCTCGATGTAGAGACAGCATTTAAAACAGTACAGTGAGTTTTACTGACAAAATATATTTAATTGATGTCACCCTCCTAGCACAGGAATCAGGAACTTTTCCTTCCTTACTCGCTATTAATTCATGAGAAAAATTTAACATTTTTCGATCGAGGTTTTAAAACAAACCCTTGTGAACAACATGTTACTCTTGTGTACTTGTAGGTTAAAGCATCATATTGAGTAACATAACTGAGTGTGTCCCATCTTTCTATTGAGGTGGATCAGACTCTCTCTCTCTGATCATTGTTAATAGTGTCTGTAATATTGAAGACGACATCTTGCCATAATGTTTTCAATTCTAGATGTGGGCTTGGATGAGCAAACTTTGGTGCTATCAGCTGACTTTATTATTAGACCATTAAAGCGCATTGTCAAGGTGTGTGGACTTTGCAGAATTCAAAAAGACCCCCAAAGGTGACTTTGCCGCTGGTTGTCTGGTGGACAGGGGGGCAGGTAAAGGTGAGATTTACTGACTTGAACCTGTCCTTCGAGGGTCGGCCATCTTTGACTCCTGGCACTGCAACGTCAGGATCCGACGTCACTTCTGTACTCACGCACATGCGCGAGAGTGTTGCAATGAAGTCTATGAAGGATTCCGTGAGATCCTCCATGTACAGAGCCAATTCCCTGCAGCCATCACTGGTGACGGCCGTCAGGATTGACATTGTAGCTTCGCCCAGTGTCTCATAAAGTCAGGCGGAGGAAATATGCAATGACAAAGCAGTCCCTACTCTGGCTCTATATATCTCTTGACTGGGCTGGAATTTCAGTGACATTCCAACCCAGTCAAACTGAATATTTCATAGAGATTCTATCTTTGTAAAATATTCATTTTTCAGGGGGGCTGACCGTGCCGCTTTACATGGCTGGGCTCCATAGAGTATACCTGGTACATACCACCCAACTGTGCAAACAAGCAGTGGTATGTTCTATATTCATAAAGTGATTAAATAACAAGTCTGACTTTCAAGGTTATTTACTAAGAATACTGAGAATTCAAAGTTAGTTTAAAGTGAAGTTCAAATTTCAGGCCAGAGTAGCCAAACTAAAGGCATACTGACTTAGAGAATTTTTTCAGCTCTGCGCTTTTAACCTAAACTTTGAAATTCTCTTTGATATCTCACTTTAATAAATAACCTTGTTAGTGTCACATTTAATGTGCATTGGATGTACAAGGGGCTGATGGAAGCACACTGCCTTCAATAGTGTATATAAATATTGAAACTTAACATCAGGTCTGATAAGCAGTGGATGTGTAAGGGGCTGGTACACCTCTAAACGAGTTAAGGTCCTTCATCAACAACGCTGAATGGTGACAGACATATTTTGATGGCACAAACTAGTTTTCTGTCATTTAAATATAGCTTACAGGACAAAATATTTTTTACATTATTTTTTATTTTTATTAAAAAGATACTAAACTGTGCTATTAAAAATATCAGGTAAACTGTTCCTTTTCTGGAATTTTCAATACTAAATTGATTTTAAAGACTTATTTAAAGTAAATTATATCAAAATGAACAGGAGAAATAGAAAGATTGTTTTTTTCTAGGTTGACTGACAATTGACTGAAGGACAGAGCGTATAGCAATGATTGACAGGGAGCTAAGATGGAGCTAAGATGGAGGCGACCAGTTGCAGGAAATGTTGTGGATTACCCCATTACATTTTATTTTTCAAAACTCACAAATACATATTTTTTTTTAAATATAGGAATAAGTAAACAAAATACAAAAAAAAAAAATCTGGCAAATGACAGATCCCATTTAGCAGAATTATTCTATGTCAAACCTGACGCAAGCAGCAGGTCAACAAAATATCAACCTGGAATTTTATTGAGCAATAAACAAGTGGTGCAGGCATCGTTCACTGTAATCACAGTGAGTGAGCCAGACATACAGTCTATTTTTAAAATCTGGCTATTATTAGCAGCAATTAAGTCTAAGTCACAAGTTTGTTGCTTTCAGCTTCCTGACGCACCACTTTAGATTCAAGCATTTCCGACCATTGTATTTTATTAATACTGCAAAACCATTTGTCTGTACATTGTCTCCATTTAATTGTTGTCTGTTCTATTCCATATAAACAGATGCCACATGGGAACAGAAACGCACCTGATCTCAACTCAGTCCTTGTTTATTTGAGAAGTATCTAACCCCTAATCAGTAGGAAAGCTTCTTATAACCTTAAAGGAAATCGCCAAGTTCAGTCACCATCATCACTTTAACAGGTGACGTTAGTGTCTACACAAATATAGTTAATATTCGTACATCTTATACAATGTAGGATATATTGTAGAAAATCCAAGAAATGTTGTGGGTAATAAGTGAGGGGACAAGAAAGAAAACAACCTCACAGCTAATAGGATTCTTTAGGCACGATAACCACTTAATATCATTGAGTGATATTAAAATAATTGAAAAAATGATGCCTGGAGTCCGCTAGCATCAGCTCACAGTTCTTTGTTAAACTGTTTGAAATGAACTATCACTGAATGAGGGTCCTTGGCCTCCTGCAGCCTCCTCCCTCTCTGCTGCTTGGACTGATGATGTCGCTTTAGCTCGAGCAGTGATGAATATCACTTTAACTAGTCACTGGTATGAGTTGCTATGACTATGATGGAGTATAACTCTGCCTTAACCATACTTCCAGTTTGCGGCTAGGGTGTGAGCAGCCAGAGACACTCTTTTCATATTATTCACTACCAAGAGCTTTTTGATTGAAAAAATATAAGCATAAAGTATTTGAAGCAAGTGGTGCATAACTAATAGATATACATACACAGCAATATTGTGTATATACTGCATTGCAGCCAAATGTAAAAAAAAAAAAAAAAAAATGCAAATTGACACCATTTTTATTTTACAGTTATTCATTCATCCTTTATAAAAAATATTTGGGAAATGAAACATTTTAAACAGTATACAGTGTCCTTTACCTTGCAATATTTTACACAGGGTCTGAAATGTTAGTATAAAAGCAAAAATAAGATTTGTCTCACATGGAATAGGTGTGGCAAAATAGATACATATAATAGTAAAATACCTTGCTTATAGATATTTGGATGGACCTAAAGACATTAGTAGCAGAGTAGTTGACTAAAAATGGAAACAGATGCTAACGTAATTCTAACAGTGAAATGGATGAATGGAGTCAATTAATTCCTTTCACCTCCTTGACTGTAGGAATAATATGACCCATTGAAACTTCCTTTACTGTTTGAAAGCAGGGGGTGAGCTGACATTTTCAGCAAATTTACAAGCATTATATGATTGGTTGTTTCTGGCAGAGAAGTTTGCTCCCCAACAGGCTGGTAATCATGACTAGAGTATAAATGAGGGCGAGTGAGGCTTGTTGCAGTCTGCATAATGTGGTTAAGATAAGTAGACAAGTGCACACAGTAAAGGAGGAACACGTGGTTAGTGTTCACAGCTCCACACTCAAGGGGAGGCAGCAACAACGTTTTTGTACCATGGGCATGAACACTATTGAGATTACTTTAGGATTATATCTCCACAAGCCTTTATGGACTAGATTTAATTCTACAAAATGAATAAAAATAAAAATGTTAAACTTGATTGAAGCAGTGAAATGGCTAATAATAGCAGATCCATCCAGGATTTACCTGTGGGCAGGGATGTGTCTACCACGAGGCAAACGAGGCATTTGGGCTCCCCCGGGACAGGTGGCCATTTGTTTCCCAGGCGGGGGGCGAGGGAGCACTTTCCCCTGAGCTCTCTCTGCTCAGCTCCCTCGCGTGACCCGCATTAATGACGGGAGCCGGAATGTGACATCATATTCCAGCTCCTGGCATCACTCTGCAGCGCGCGAGGGAGCTGAGCAGAGAGAGCTCAGGGGAAAGTGCTCCCTCCACCCGCCTGCACGTCCGGCCGCCTCCCTGCCCAGCAGCCCCACTAGACCCCAGGTGAAAAATCCACCCAGCTATCCCAAAAGTAGGGAGGCTGGGTGGATTTCAATTTAAAAAAATAATAATAATAATTGTGAGTGGGGGAAATGTGTGTGTGTGTGTCGGTAAATGTGAGTGTGTGTCAGTGAATATGAGTGAGTGTGTGTCAGTGAATGTGAGTGAGTGTCAGTGAATCTGAGTGAGTGTTTCAGTGAATGTGAGTATGTGTGTCAGTGAATTTGAGTGAGTGTGTGTGTCTGTCAGTGAGTGGGTGTGTTTCAGTGAGTGTGTGTGTTTCAGTGAATGTGAGTGTGTGCGTCTGTCAGTGAGTGTGTGTGTGTTTGTTTCAGTGAATTTGAGTGAGTGTGTTTGTCTGTCTGTCAGTGAGTGTGTGTGTCCAGTGAATGTGTGTATCTGAATGATTGTATGCATCTATCAGTGATTGTATGCGTCTGTCAGTGAGTGTATGCATCTGTCATCGTGTGTCTAAATGATTGTATGTGTGTCAGATTGTGTCAAATCAGTGAGTGTATGTCAGTGTTTCTGAGTGTGCTGGTCCATGAGTGTGTGTCTGTCAGTCAAAATGTGTGTAAGTTAACAGGAAGAGGTGTGGCCTTGGCAGGAAGGGGTGGGCACATTTAAATTAGGGGGTGCCTGAGATCTGTCGTGCCTAGGGCAGCACCATTTTAAAATACACCACTGCCTGTGGGGTCTTATTTCTTGAAAAATATACAAGAAAATCCCAAACAGATTGATTAGCCTGGGTGCAAATTAAAAGGCATTTGATTTGTTCCTACCAGCTCAAATGCATTTTATGCAAATCTCTTTAATACTGAACCAGGTACCTTTAATATTTAAAAAGTAGTGTGAGCTTGGAACAATATCCTGTTCACTAATGTTGCCGCATCCCCAAATAATTATTCAACATGTTGAGGAAGCACCAGAGAAGGTGCAAAACTCGTCCAGGGCTTTCACACTTTTTTCCAGGCTAGCCTTCTGGGTGGTCTCTCCCCTGTCTGGCAGTTGCAGGTAGTACAATGCATTTTTTCTTATTATATTTTTTCATTGCACTTTTCAATATTTTCTCCTATGTTGAGGAATCCCTGTTATTATTATGATTTGTTTTTGTGTTATATTCATATACTACCTTCAGCATTCACGAGGGCTGCTGTGACAGTGTGACTGATACACACACAGCTTTCTATCAATAAATGTGCACTTTTTTCATACCCGCATTTTCCTGTGGATTATTTTAAGATGTATTTTAAGAGTTTTTTTTACCTTTAATATTTAATTGAAATGAAGTGGTTATGGTGCCTGTAGTGCCCCTTTAATAACATAAATTATTGATAGTTCAGTTTTATCTCAATCACAACCCACAAGTATTTGCTTTGTTCTGTATCCATTAAGTAATGACCTTGCAACTATTTTTTTCACTTATGAGAATTGCGCAATATGTATACATTTATTATTATTAGAATAATCTTTATAGTGGAGAACACCTGTACTTACTGTTTGCTGCAGAAATATATATTACTGTTCAGATTGCTCGGTTTCACAAAGTATGTAATATATTCATGTAGTACTGGGAAACAGACTGAGGAGTGACAGGTTACGGAAAAGCCAGAAAAGGTGAAGAACTGAGCCATGTGCAGCAGAAAACACGAATAGAAAGACACAGAAAAAATATAGCGCACACAGCAAACTGGAAAAAAGTCTTGCACCAGCACCGTATAGTAGCCAAGACTTGGAAAATCGTGAGTACAATACAAATAAAATTGATTAGAAGATTCACCAAGGGACATTTTGTACACACCCTTTTCTTTACTCTAATAGTGATCTTAGACTGATGTTAGTATTTAGTCTATCAGCAACAATGACAAGCTCAGCCGAGAGAAATAAAAGGAGCAAATCAGAATCCTAGTCAGACACATGTATCATGTTCTCTTGGTGTAGCTGTGCGGTGGTTGTCACAGTGTAATTGTTAGGTAGAGATGGCTGTCAGGAGGATGCATGGGAGATGCTCGTGTAATTAAAACAAGCAGATGACAAGGCATCTTGAAAAAAGTTTTTTTTGTCTGATTTTTAAAAAAAATTTGTCTTTTCGTTTATGTTCTTACTCTCCTGGCGGGAATTATCACAACAGAAGGCAGTGATAGAATTAAAAGTTAGACACATGATGAAAGAAAACAATTATTTTAAAGATTGTGCCAAGTCCTGAATTACAACACACAATTCTGCATGTTTCAGATACAGATAAAAATTTGAAATCTAGGTGGTGATTTAATTCCCACGGTTAAAGACGTCTGATCCAGGATTGTAGACCTATGCTAACTTTCGAAGAACCTGCTTGGGCCCCATTGGTCTTGGACACCAACATCAGAGTAAAGAGTGAAAAGATTTTTGCAGGTTTAGCACAGTCATATCACACAATTCAATTTTACAGATTTAAAAACTATAAAAGACGCTTGAATTTATGTATTACAATTTTAAAAAATTTATTTTTGTGCTGCCCCATGAGCACTTAGAAAATATGAAATATAAAATCACTATGACTCTGTTTGGTTGGGTATCAGATATCAACTCTCCCACTTCCAGAGTCCCCTATTGGCTCCATCTGGAAAACTATCAAAAGTGACACTCTATATAATTACTACTGTAATGTTTATGGTAAAAGAAGTCCATAGGCATCATGCATGGTTACATGGTTACATAAACTGAAAAAATACCAGCCTTTCTCACACCTGTTTATGTTGTTGATTATAAAAAGGGGGTGGGAGGGACAGTTTGAAGCGCTTTCTAATTTTGTAACAAACCTTCTCAACCCCAGAATTACAGTCAGATCTATCCTTGGATCAAGAAGCTGTTACCCCAATAATTGAAAACTATACCCCTGAATATTATGTTTTTGCAAGTATTTATCCAGTTGCTGCTTAAACATATGTACAGACTCTGATAAAACCACCTCTTCAGGCTGAGAATTCAACATCCTCATTGCTCTTACTGTAAAAATCCTTTCCTTTGCCTTTGGCTAAATCTCCTTTCTTCCAGTCTCAATGTATGATTGGGTGTCATATGTATTGTCCTATTTGTGAATAGACTTCCAGGCAATGGTTTGTATTGGCCCTGAATATATTTGTACAGGGAGTGCAGAATTATTAGGCAAGTTGTATTTTTGAGGATTAATTTTATTATTGAACAACAACCATGTTCTCGATGAACCCAAAAAACTCATTAATATCAAAGCTGAATATTTTTGGAAGTAGTTTTTAGTTTGTTTTTAGTTATAGCTATGTTAGGGGATATCTGTGTGTGCAGGTGACTATTACTGTGCATAATTATTAGGCAACTTAACAAAAACAAATATATACCCATTTCAATTATTTATTGTTACCAGTGAAACCAATATAACATCTCAACATTCACAAATATACATTTCTGACATTCAAAAACAAAACAAAAACAAATCAGTGACCAATATAGCCACCTTTCTTTGCAAGGACACTCAAAAGCCTGCCATCCATGGATTCTGTCAGTGTTTTGATCTGTTCACCATTAACATTGCGTGCAGCAGCAACCACAGCCTCCCAGACACTGTTCAGAGAGGTGTACTGTTTTCCCTCCTTCTAAATCTCACATTTGATGATGGACCACAGGTTCTCAATGGGGTTCAGATCAGGTGAACAAGGAGGCCATGTCATTAGATTTTCTTTTTATACCCTTTCTTGCCAGCCACGCTGTGGAGTACTTGGACGCGTGTGATGGAGCATTGTCCTGCATGAAAATCATGTTTTTCTTGAAGGATGCAGACTTCTTCCTGTACCACTGCTTGAAGAAGGTGTCTTCCAGAACTGGCAGTAGGACTGGGAGTTGAGCTTGACTCCATCCTCAACCCGAAAAGGCCCCACAAGCTCATCTTTGATGATACTAGCCCAAACCAGTACTCCACCTCCACCTTGCTGGTGTCTGAGTCGGACTGGAGCTCTCTGCCCTTTACCAATCCAGCCACGGGCCCATCCATCTGGCCCATCAAGACTCACTCTCATTTCATCAGTCCATAAAACCTTAGAAAAATCAGTCTTGAGATATTTCTTGGCCCAGTCTTGATGTTTTAGCTTGTTTGTCTTATTCAGTGGTGGTCGTCTTTCAGCCTTTCTTACCTTGGCCATGTTTCTGAGTATTGCACACCTTGTGCTTTTGGGCACTCCAGTGATGTTGCAGCTCTGAAATATGGCCAAACTGGTGGCAAGTGGCATCGTGGCAGCTGCACGCTTGACTTTTTCTCAGTTCATGGGCAGTTATTTTGCGCCTTGGTTTTTCCACACGCTTCTTGCGACCCTGTTGACTATTTTGAATGAAACGCTTGATTGTTCGATGATCACGCTTCACAAGCTTTGCAATTTTAAGAGTGCTGCATCCTTCTGCAAGATATCTCACTATTTTTGACTTTTCTGAGCCTGTCAAGTCCTTCTTTTGACCCATTTTGCCAAAGGAAAGGAAGTTGCCTAATAATTATGAACACCTGATATAGGGTGTTGATGTCATTAGACCACACCCCTTCTCATTACAGAGATGCACATCACCTAATATGCTTAATTGGTAGTAGGCTTCGAGCCTATACAGCTTGGAGTAAGACAACATGCATAAAGAGGATGATGTGGTCAAAATACTCATTTGCCTAATAATTCTGCACTCCCTGTATAATGCTATCAAATACCCTATGAGGTGTAATTTTTCTAAACTAAACAGAATTAAATGTGTTAACTTTTCTTCACAATTAAAATGTTTCATTCCTTTTATCAAAGGAACACTAAAGGTTCAGGAACACAAACATGTATGAACCTATAGTGTTAAAATCACCATCTAGCCCCTCCGCCCCTCCCCTTTTCCTCTCTAAATATAGTAAAATCTTACATGTATTCAAGTATACAGCTACTGCCTCTGCCCCTGTCTGCCTCTGACCTGCCTGCCTCAGAAGTGGTGGTCTGAGCCAATCACGATGCTTCCACATAGGATTGGCTGAGATTGTCAAGAAGGCAGATCAGGGGCAGCGCCAGCACAAGTCAAACACAGCCCTGGCCAGTCAGCATCTCCTCATAGAGATGAATTAATTCAATGCATCTCTATAAGGAAAGTTCAGTGTCTGCATGCAGAGAGTGGAGACACTGAATGGCAGTGAAGCTCACTATGCAGCACTGCCCCAGGAAGCACCTCTAGCAGCCATCTGAGGAGTGGCCAGTGAAGTTATCACTAGGCTGTAATGTAAACACTGCATTTTGTCTGTAAATACATTGTTAACAGCAAAAAGCCTGAAGGGAATTATTCTACTCACCAGAACAAATGCAATAAGCTGTAGTTGTTCTGGTGACTATAGTGTCACTTTAATTTTGTAACCAGCCTCTGCCCTTTTTCTAGTACCTTAATATCCTTATTTAGAACAGGTGCCCAAAATTGTACAGAATATTCTAGGTGTAGTCCTCATAAGTTCATATGTATGCATTACTATACCATCTCATACCAGGTATGAGAGCTATTAGCTGACAGTCTCAATCAATGAATACTGTCAAAACCTAGTTTGACAATACTGAAATAGGAATGTCTAGTATGTCAGATCAATTCAGACTGGAAGGACTGCAGGCACCCAAAGCAGCAAGGTAATTGTCAAACAGTTCAGAAATAGTTTGACAGATTAATGTCAGAACAAACCTTGGTAAACTTACCACCGTAACAACTACAATACACGGCAGTGGTTATGGTGCTAAGAGTATTTCGTTAATGCATCTATAACCATTTCCAGAGAAAGTATCCAGCCATTTACAAAAAATTTTAACTAAATAAAAGCCAAAGCTGATGAAAATGACAACTGTAATTTAACACATAAAATGACAGTAGATTTCGGTGGGAAGAAGCAAGCTGATCCTATTTTATAATTGTGAAAATAAAATGTCTGCTTGCATTAAGGTCAGTTCATTAGGATTAATGTTTTCTTTAATCTTTTGGGAAAGTGAAACTTCTGTTTCATCTCCTTAAATTTCTTATTATCAATAAAAAAAACAAACAGCTCTGCCACTATCTGTTTTGTCATTCCCGACGGACCTTTCTACTTGTGACATTTTAAATCCTTACTTAATAACAGCTTTCCACATCACAGCATTCACACCACATTGCGCATCAAGGTCAAAGGGAAAAAGGCAATAAATGACACTTAGTTTTCTTGAAAATCATTATGCTTTATCATTTTCATTGTCTGATTAGAAACGCTGGAAAAAAATCACTATAGTGTGCTATATAATTAGATATGGTATTTAGATAAATTGGTTTGGGGGAGCTTCAGAGGACTATGTCTACATTATAGTACAGTTTGGTATTGTACTAATTTAGTTGTTGTTCTTTGCAGAACATTTATCAATTCTTCATGTAGAATCCATGGAACAAAAAACTGCAACAATGGTTATAGAGAGCAGGGCCGGACTGGGACAAAAATTCAGCCCGGGCATTTAAAGGCAGAGCAGCCCTAGTACGGAAGCGGCTTAAGAGGTAGCATGTTGTGTCATCAGCAGTGACATGCAACCCTCTCCAAAGTGGGTATATCTAAGGAGGCAGGGGCTGCTGGGTGAGAGAGGGCTGCAGGGTGGGGGTAAGGGCTGCTGGGTGAGAGGGGGTAGGGGCTATTGAGTGAGAGGGGGCTACTGAGTGAGAGGGTGCTGCTTGGTGAGGGGGGCATGGGCTGCTGGGTGAAGGAGGCAGGGGCTGCTGAGTGAGAGGGAGCTGCAGAGTGGGGGAAGGGGCTGCTAGGTGAGATGGGGTAGGGTGAGAGGGCGCTACTGGGTGAGAGGGGGCCGCTAGGTGGGGGGGAGGCAGGGGCTGCTGCGTTTACTCCCCCACACCCTTTCCTTACCTTGAGCCTTTGTAGGAGGAAGAGGAGCGGTGGAGGCATCATATTCCCTGGTGGTCCAATGGTTGAGGTGTAGAACATGTGCACTGGGGTCCGCAGAGTGCATCAAGCAGTACAGCCTGCACAGGAGCATACAGTGTGCAGGCCGTGAGAGTAGAGCTCCCTCTATAGGCCGGAGGTCAGGAAGCACCAGCCCTAAAGTTGCTGGCCGGGAAGATCCCTTAATCTTCCCTGTCGGCTTCAGCCCCTGGCCATCGCGGCTCACCGGGCATTTGCCCGGGTTCCCTGATGGCCAGTCCGGGCCTGATTGAGAGTGACATCAACACAAACATTAAAATCAATAATAAATATTTAAAGTATTTTTGTCACTTTTGGGATCCTGGCAATTTTTGGATGTGAAGGCTCACATAGGTGGCATGCATTCTTAAATGGTACAATTTGCATAGAAAAACAGAGATAGGCGCTCACTACAATAATGTAAAAGTAGGCAGCAGTAAATCAGCGAGGATTGCCAAAACCTCAAAAGCGATATAAACTATAGGAAACAAAAAGACTAAATGCGCCTAAAATGTGTAGTATAAATATACAGCACCCTTGTGTTAATATAAATACATATGTTGACATACTACACCTTAAGCCTTTTCCTGTTTTATTTTTTCTACACATATTGGATGGCAACTTTAACAAAGCCCCATATATCCTAAGACGGGAATTGTACCATTCAGGCGATTTACAGCAGAGCTCTTAGTAGCTCGGTAAATGGTAAGTTGGTCCTCTATACACTTTATATAAAGCACAGCATATACAGGGAGTGCAGAATTATTAGGCAAATGAGTATTTTGACCACATCATCCTCTTTATGCATGTTGTCTTACTCCAAGCTGTATAGGCTCGAAAGCCTACTACCAATTAAGCATATTAGGTGATGTGCATCTCTGTAATGAGAAGGGGTGTGGTCTAATGACATCAACACCCTATATCAGGTGTGCATAATTATTAGGCAACTTCCTTTCCTTTGGCAAAATGGGTCAAAGAAGGACTTGACAGGCTCAGAAAAGTCAAAAATAGTGAGATATCTTGCAGAGGGATGCAGCACTCTTAAAATTGCAAAGCTTCTGAAGCGTGATCATCGAACAATCAAGCGTTTCATTCAAAATAGTCAACAGGGTCGCAAGAAGCGTGTGGAAAAACCAAGGCGCAAAATAACTGCCCATGAACTGAGAAAAGTCAAGCGTGCAGCTGCCACGATGCCACTTGCCACCAGTTTGGCCATATTTCAGAGCTGCAACATCACTGGAGTGCCCAAAAGCACAAGGTGTGCAATACTCAGAGACATGGCCAAGGTAAGAAAGGCTGAAAGACGACCACCACTGAACAAGACACACAAGCTGAAACGTCAAGACTGGGCCAAGAAATATCTCAAGACTGATTTTTCTAAGGTTTTATGGACTGATGAAATGAGAGTGAGTCTTGATGGGCCAGATGGATGGGCCCGTGGCTGGATTGGTAAAGGGCAGAGAGCTCCAGTCCGACTCAGACGCCAGCAAGGTGGAGGTGGAGTACTGGTTTGGGCTGGTATCATCAAAGATGAGCTTGTGGGGCCTTTTCGGGTTGAGGATGGAGTCAAGCTCAACTCCCAGTCCTACTGCCAGTTCCTGGAAGACACCTTCTTCAAGCAGTGGTACAGGAAGAAGTCTGCATCCTTCAAGAAAAACATGATTTTCATGCAGGACAATGCTCCATCACACGCGTCCAAGTACTCCACAGCGTGGCTGGCAAGAAAGGGTATAAAAGAAGAAAATCTAATGACATGGCCTCCTTGTTCACCTGATCTGAACCCCATTGAGAACCTGTGGTCCATCATCAAATGTGAGATTTACAAGGAGGGAAAACAGTACACCTCTCTGAACAGTGTCTGGGAGGCTGTGGTTGCTGCTGCACGCAATGTTGATGGTGAACAGATCAAAACACTGACAGAATCCATGGATGGCAGGCTTTTGAGTGTCCTTGCAAATAAAGGTGGCTATATTGGTCACGGATTTGTTTTTGTTTTGTTTTTGAATGTCAGAAATGTATATTTGTGAATGTTGAGATGTTATATTGGTTTCACTGGTAATAATAAATAATTGAAATGGGTATATATTTGTTTTTTGTTAAGTTGCCTAATAATTATGCACAGTAATAGTCACCTGCACACACAGATATCCCCCTAACATAGCTATAACTAAAAACAAACTAAAAACTACTTCCAAAAATATTCAGCTTTGATATTAATGAGTTTTTTGGGTTCATTGAGAACATGGTTGTTGTTCAATAATAAAATTAATCCTCAAAAATACAACTTGCCTAATAATTCTGCACTCCCTGTATAAATTACATATTGCACTATTTTTTATTCTTATTTCTTCTTTTTGAGGTTACAAAATCGCTCAATGCCTGTATATACCAACCTCAAAGAAGTATATGTAAATATATGTATTTATTTTAACATAAGGGTGCTGAAACCCTACCTCCTCTGTCATATATGTTCTAGTTCAGATCTCTCATGAGGTGCTGCCACAGGTAGCTGCCAGGAGTCACGCTATTTATACCATCTCTCCTTTGTGCAAGAGAACAGAAAAGGGGGATCTATTGGAGATCCAGAAATGCTATAGAAAACATTTCTCTAAATGATGTCAGGCAAGCATTAGCTTGTTAGAAATCTAGATATTGTCATGTTTAGCATTTTCTGTGTGTCCGTGAGACAATTTCCCCCTGTGATGTATACCCTGAGGTGTCTTCAGATTGTTTTGGAATTTTGATGAAAGTTTTTAGGGGAATTTATCTTAGAAAAATAGATGCTATTATAGAGAAATGTATTAAATAGTGAGAGACATTCTAGTGGTTTCTATGGTGATTCCTCCTTATTTAGCACTTTGCTCAGAATAGCACCTGCTTTTACTTTGAGAAATCTCCTCAAATTTATCATGTCTTTGTTTATTATGTGTGTGTGTGTGTGTCACATTTCTTTACAAATGAGATACCTATCAACAGCTTTATTACTCGCCCTCACCATCACATAAATAAACGTGTTACTCTTTTCTCCTTATTTAAAGCAGCACAATAGGTATAAACAAAACTCACAATTTAACCAAAACAAAAAACGTACTATCTTCTGAAAAATAAGACTAAATTCTCATTAGTTTTCTAAGCTTGGTTGGGGTCAATCCCTAAAGAAGAAGACTTGCTCCATGTGCTCCCTTCTTGCCACAGAAGATTCTCAGTATAAAACTGTGTTTAGCAGGGTTATTCCCTAGACTGGGAATTGTGGAGATTGGCAATGGAATTGCAAAACAATAATCTGTATCGCTAGAAAGAAGGGTGTAATCTCTGCCTTAGCCATACCACGAATTTGGAAGCCTTGCTGAGGATGGCCAGGAACTCTTATTTAGTGTTAAAATACTGAATGGAGAGACTGTGCTAGAGCCCAGAGGACTCCAGGCACTATAATCAGCTCAAACGATTTGAAATGACTTTAGTGCCCATAATGTTCCTTTAAACAAATGTGCTTAGGAGAAATTGCACTTGTCATATTATGGCAACTAAAATTGTCTTTTCTGTGTTTCTGTGTTCCTGTCTTACCAGCTTACCAAGTTCTACTCCAATGTTTTCCTCATGTCCTGTATCTCCTGTATGTTTTTCATGTTTTAAAATGTTATTAAAGACTTAGCAATGAAAACACTTATTTCAAGCATAAGCCAATTAGACCAGGACACTGGCTGTATATTATCAGGTTAGCATAATTTTTTGATATGGTCGCAATGTAGGGCTGAATCCAGGTATGTCCTTTGAGGACTGATGTTTTGGTTTAGGATATAGAAGTGATATGGGGTTTTCGGAACATAAAAGGTAATGTTTTACATACAGGATAATGTTGGTGGGGCAGATTGTGGACTTTGTAGGAATATATTTGCTAATGTATCAGATATTGGATGTGAGTTTGGGGTGCTTGGTGTTTGTGGTGGATTGTTAGAACCAGAGGCGTAACTAGAAACCACGGGCCCCGGTGCTAAAATTGCCCCCCCATACTTCTAACATATAGACACACATACATACACACACACATACAAGCACACATACATACAGACACACACATGACACATACATACAGACACCAGGGCAGTCACTTCCTCCCATCATCTGACATCATTAGAGGGGGCCCGGTCGTGCTATTAAAGCGCTGCAGCGCTGACCGGGCCCCCTGCAAATTAATTGCCATTGGGGGGCCTTAACAGCATGAGCCACCTGATGGGCCCCTACAATGCGACCCCGGTGGTTGTGCGGGGCTGCATTACATGGACGGCCGGCACCCTGGTCGCAGCTGCGACCCCTGCGACCCTAGTTGGAACTTATATAGAGGCACATGATATATTGGTGATCTGATAATTTAAAGATCACTGCTTCCATAAACCAGCATTGTAACACATCTATTTGTTTTAGCTTACCTCATTACTATGTAGAAAGGATCCTGTGTTAAAGAATCAATTTGTTGTACTTCATTTGTCTGCACAACTAATAGATTTTATTTTACACAAAGTTTTGCTGTGTTAACAAAATACTTGTTCATTGATTAACGCTGACTCAATAATGAGCATTAATGGTCCGTAAATTTAGTTTAAATTACAAAGTTGTAAGGCTGAAATAGAACGACTTTTTTTTTTGTTTTAAAATCAAGTGTACAGTTGAAGTCTAGGAACGGGCATCAATGCAGTGTTATAACCAGTGCATTGTCAGCAAAGAAAAGTCATTACAGAAGGAACAGATCAGAGCTATTTTAATCAATCGGACCCTGAACCTAGATATGCGGTGACCTAGGGAAGATGGGATTGCAGGGAGTGATAACAGCTGGATAGAGTGACTGAGACAGCCCCCCCCCCCCCAGCTGAGTAAGTGAGTAAGATATACTAGATTCACTGTATCACAGTATATTACTGATATAAAATATGTATGTAAAGGATGATCATAGACCCCCATAGCAGGGCCAGACTGGTAAAGACATTCGGCCCAGGCATTTTTTATCCACAGCGGCCCACAGAAAAGGGTGCGGGGCCAGAGAGAGTGTGTTTTGCCATCCCCAATGACAAGCACGCCCCATCTCAAAGTGAGCATGTTAGTTCAATGCTCTTCCAGGGCAGACCATGCGCTGAACCCTGTATTTGTTCTCCACAGCCCAAGCAAATGTAATAACATGCTTGCGTTGTGTTTGCTTAAAACTTGTCTCAGGGGTTTCCATAATAGTGTCTGTGTAGGTGGTGCAGCTTGTGTGTGTAGGGGATCTAGTGTGTGTTTGAAGGACCCAGAGTATGTATAGGAGTGTGTGTGTGTGTGTGTTTGTGTGTGTAGAGGATTCAGAGTGTATATAGAGATCTAGTGTGTGTATATCTGTAGATGATCCAGAGTTGGGTAAGGGATCTAGTGTTTGTCTGGAATATAATGTGTTTAGGGGTGTAGTATGTGTGTGAGGGGTACTGTAGTGTGTGTGTGTGTTGCAGCATTTTGGGGGCTTCTGTGTGTATGTGTGAGGTGTGCAGTGTGTGTGTCAAGGGTGTAGTGTGCATTTGTGAGGAGTATAGTGTGTGTGTGTGAGGCTGGTGTGTGTGTGTGTGGGTGCGTGCAGTATGTGTGTGTGAGGGGTGCTGTGTGAGGGAGTAATGTGTTCATTTGTGTGTGTGTGTGAGGGTGCTGTGAGTGTGTGTGTGTGCAGTATGTGTGTGTGAGGGTGCTGTGTGTGTTAGGGTGCTGTGTAAGGATGAAGTATGTGTGTTAGGGTGCTGTGCGTGTTAGAGTGCTGTGTGTTAGGGTGCTGCGTGAGGGTGATGTGTGTGTGTGCGTGTGTGTGTGTGTATGTGTGTGTGTGTTAGGGTGCCATGTGTGTGAAGATGCTGTGTGTGTTAGATTGCTTTGTGAGGGTGATGTGTGTGTGAGTGAGGGTGTTGTGTGTGTTAGGGTGCTGTGTGTGTTAGGGTGCTGTGTGAGGGTGATGTGTGTGTTAGGGTGATGTGTGTGTAAATGAGGATGCTGTGTGTGTTAGGGTGCTGTGTGAGTTAGGGTGCTGTGTGTGTTAGGGTGCTCCCTTCTTATCTGTAGCCTGGAAGGGGGGACCCTGGGGCCATCCATCCCTGGTGGTCCTAGTGGTGAGTGAACTCTAGCCATGGCAATGCTCCAGATCTCACGAGAGAAACCCGGCTGAGCTGCAAGACAGAGCTCCTCCGGTTCCTCTCCTGGCTGTCTCCCTCCCCAGCCGGCGACTGCGTTTCACTGCATGTGGGCCGGTGAGGGAAATCTTTGATCTACCCACCGGCCAGTCATGGAACACAGCTGGGCTGGTGCTCTGATAGTGCCGGCTCTGCATGGACCGGCCGGGGAGATCCTGCAATCTCATGGAACAAATGTTTAGTTTACAGAATTTTTGCACTAAATCATCACTGTGGGATATATGTTGGGCATTAGCAATTAAAATCTAATTTTACTTATACTGTCAAGAGGAATATGTAGTATATTTTTCTAATGGATATAACCACTTTCCTTTGGTCCATATCCCCGGACAGGATCATTTATAGCAAACTTGAATGTTGTAGTTTTAATACAACGGTTAATTACGGAAACTTAGATATAATATAATCCTCTCTCTCTTGGCACTTTAGAGATAAGAAGTCTGTTCTGGTTTGTCTTTGTGTGTGGTTGTTATTGTTCTTATATAGGTTTGTTAATATATGTGGCGGTCTATCTTGATAGTAAAGTGAAATGCAATTTCTGATTCGATATAGAATTTAATTTAGTAATATACATGAATGTATAATATGTATTGTTTACAAGTATAATTAGTAGAGGCCGCATATTGTTACAAGTCTTTGTAACAAACTGTGTCCCACAAGAGACTATATTCCTTTACCGCCTACCACACGTTCCATGCCATCCCTTCAATCCCCTTGTCCCAGCCCGCTTGCTTGTCTGCCCAAAGAGCGCTCTCTCTGGTGCTACCTAAGTGTAGGTATCCAACAGAGAGACGCGAGCTCTAGCCGACCCTCTGGAGCTATGAGACAGCTTTACAGCCGCAGAGTCCCGCTGGCCGCCTGCAAGTCCGTGCCGACCATTGGGAGAAGGAGCTAATCTAGGCTCTTATTAAAAAAAGAACTTCACCAGATTAATCTATCTAACTCTCCCAAGTTATATGCACAGTCCCCTTTATATACATATCTTTTTATCCTATTTTACATTCCCCTATATACTCAACATACTTTTCCCCTTTTTTTATCATAAAAAGAATTGAATTATATGACGATTCCCATATATATCCTTTTATGATTGTTTGAAGAATAGAGCAAATTGTTATTATATATTGTCAGTTCTCATATTGTTGTTCAAACTGTATTTTTTCTTCCGCAATTTGTGATATTGTATTTTTATTGAGTGTATTATGCTGAATATATTCCGAACTTCAAGTTTTTTTGTCGATTCAGATAGTCAAATTCCATATAGAAAATGTAGCGGAGAGGTAGTATAATCCACAGGATCTCAGCTGGTAGACAGATACAGCATACAATAATCCAGGTAGCGTGATAATAATCTCTTCTTCCCAAGAACTAGACGACACATAGGCTGTGAGTCAACCGAGCTTTTATTCACAGGTCACAGTATTTATGCAATTCCCCATACAAGGAGTTTCCAGAGTGACTTTACAGGGGTTTTACAGTAGGGGACTACGTGGGGAACTTAGGTTACAAGGCAGCTTCCCAGCATTCATTGCTGTACAGGAGAGATAAGAGATAAGCATGTACTGTTAATCCTTTTATCTCCCTGCACAGCCCAAGTTATATTTTTACATTAAATTCTGTAATATTTGCAATATTGGGGTGACAGCTGAATGACCTCTAGTTGCATAGTGGGGATCTGAGCGCACCATTGAGGAAAGTACAGCTCAGATCCCTGCACATTTAAATGAATGCCATTCAAAATACAGTGTGAGAGGAACAGGCATTGAAAGGCACGAACGGACTGGTTCTGTTAAAGTGCCGAAAGAATTATTGTTCCGAACGGCCTGGAAGTCCAGCGGTGTTCGTGCCATCGAGTAGCCGGTTTCAGTTCCAGGCACTCGACGACCAAACACCACTGAGCTTGGGGAATCAAAGATGGCTGCAACCACGTGTTCAGTACATGAACGGCGACTACCTGGGAACACATTAACAAGGCAATAGATACATTGTTGCCAGATTTAATGGGAGACTCACGACCCTCTTTGTGTGGTCTCCCATTCGGTACTTTATTCGTTTCACGAACAGGGTTGAAATTCCCTGTTCGTGAAACTACTATATGAATGCTGGCGGTTTTCGTGCCGTCAGCATACGAATGCCATTGAACACATACAAAACAGGCTATAAAATGTGGTTAATACATATCGCTTGAAGAGACCCATATACATAAAATAACTGGTAGGCAACCCTTATATCTAACATAGGCTTACGTGGCTAGGTTTGCCACAGAAAATTATTGCAAATCTCTATACAGAATAAATTATGAGTTTTAGCTCATAGCCTTAAAATCAAAACTACAGCAGGACTTATATACTTGGAAAGCGTAACTCTATTTAAGGAATTATTATAGATACATGAATAAAAAAAACGCTTAAACACTTAAAATACAAACATTTTCAAGAAAAATATTTTAGCATATTGATAAACACAATATTTATATCTGTAATCACTTCTCAGCGCAACTCACTTTGCGATGTATGAACGAGTACACAATCAATACAAATTATGCCTTTTTTGTTTTCTTGTTTTCTCAGTTTATTGAGTTAGTTATTGAAAGTATAATAGCTTCAAAACATTCTAAATGTATTATATTTACTTTAAAGTGGATAAATTATTTGTATGTGTTATAATCCTGTCTACACATCACCCTGAAATGTTTTTAAATCCACTAATAAGTGCAAGAATCTTATCTGCATTGATCTCATGAGGGTTGTTTTATTATTTATTTTTTATGTTGATAACATCATGTTCCTGCTTTTATATCCTTTATATTTATGAACATTATGAAGTTATGAATCTTATCTTGTTTGATTATATATACCCCTCATACATATGGACTTGCCAATTAGAATGAACGTATACAAGTTGGTTTGGATAGGAAGAGCCCTGCCACAGAAAGGAGAATAATTCTTTAAGAGCAATCCAACTGGTGTCACAACAACATAGGGTATATAAGTCATAACCGAAGGCTACCTCACTATCTTGAGAAAGCCCACTGAGCTCGGGCGAAACGCGTGGACCTGAGGCAAAGCCTTTACTTACCAGTATCAGCAGACTTCTTCAGCGGTGTTGGATTACTTGCTCCCTCCGTTTTGGCTTCCAAGGATTGCGGCTTGATGTACGGACCTTTCACCTATTGAGCTGCTCTGACGAAGTGGTAATATTTTATCAACGAACTGCTTATCAGCTTTTTACTGGACTGTCTATGGTTAAAAGTTACTATAACCACGTTTTTTATTGTAAAGTGTTTTAAAAAAGGGTTTCGCCTTTGAATCAGTGTTAATAAATTGTGTTACACTTCATTCTGTTTTTCTGTATCCTTTTAAAGCGGCACTGTCATGCCGAACTTACCTTTCCTCAATCTCTTCCACTTCTCCCCCTCTCTCAAGATCTGTTCTTCTTTTCTTCCTGTCATCTTTAGTTTTCTTTAAAATCATAAGACAAAGTAGGGACTCTTTGCCTTATGGAGGATTCCTCCGCTTGACCAGCTCTGACCAGCGGAGGAGCAAAGTGTGCTTCATTTCCTCTGGCCAGAGCAATTTTCCCATGATTCTCACCTTTCCTCTGTGTTCCCACGATGCTTCCTGTCATTTTACATTAAACTGCCGAATTGCGTTCTAACTGAATGAGAACAGTATGTTCGTTTGTTTTAGAACGCAATTCGGCACTTTATTCGGATCGCAATTTCATTCGAATGAATGAAACTCCGATCCTATTCTTGCTGTGGCTGCACCTTGCAGCCGCTTAGTAGATAACTCCCTAATTCCCACGGTATCAGGGAGCTATCTACTCAAAGGCTGAAAAACCTAAATTGGTCTTTCAGCCACATTTACTAATACTAAGTAAAAATTACTTAGTATTAGTAAATAATATGCCCCTACTCGCTATACCGCGAGTAGGGGAATGTCTGGTAAAAAAAAAACAAAAAAAAACTATAGGCCCCCCACTAAATGACGGGTGGGGGCCCTAAAGTAAAATAAGGGGGGGGACCTAATGTCCCCCCCGGCCCCCACCCCTGGGCGGCGGGTGGAGGCCATAATGATAATGGGGGGGGACCTACTGTCCACCCCCCTCCGGCCCCCAACCCTGGGCGGCGGGTGGGGGCTATAAAGATAATGAGGGGAGGGACCTACTGTCCTCCCCCCCCAGCCCCCACCCCTGGGCGGCGGGTGGGGGCCATAATGATAATGAGGGGGGGAGGACCTACTGTCCTCCCCCCCCCGGCCCCCACCCCTGGGCGGCGGGTGGGGGCCATAATGATAATGAGGGGAGGGACCTACTGTCCTCCCCCCCGGCCTCCACCCGTGGGCGGCGGGTGGGGGCCATAATGATAATGAGGGGGGGGACCTACTGTCCTCCCCCTCGGCGGCGCGTGGGGGCCATAAAGATAATGAGGGGGGGGACCTACTGTCCTCCCCCCCGGCCCCCCCCCGGAGTAAAATGACACAGAGCACTGTGATTGGATGGATTTCAAGCCATCCAATCACAGCGCTCTGTGTCATTTTACACAGCGTGGGAAAGTTCTTTTGAATTTTCCCACGCTGTTTAAAATGACACAGAGCACTGTGATTGGATGGCTTGAAATCCATCCAATCACAGTGCTCTGTGACATTTTACACAGCGTGGGAAAGTTCTTTTGAATATTCCCACGCTGTGTAAAATGACAAAGAGCACTCTGATTGGCTTAAACCCACCAATCAGAGTGTTCTTAGCCTAATTGCAGGGCGGGGCAAGGCTTTATAAGCCTTCCCCCGCCCTGCGGAGCTCAGTCTGCGCTGAGCCCTCCATGGGTGAAGATGGATTATTTTTTTACGCTCAGGTTTTTTCTTTTTCGTCGGGTTTTTTTTTTGTGCTCTGGATTTTTTTATTTTTTTTTTAGTTCAACGGTTATGATGGTTTTTTATTTGGCCTTTTTTGGGGCTGAAAAATGAAGATTTGAGAAAAAAGAAGACGTCGAATGGTAAGTTTAATTTTATTTTACAGGTTAGTTATTTTATTCCCCCCTCACCCTAAAAAATAGTGAGGGGGGAATAAAATAACTAACCTGTAAAATAAAATTAAACTTACCATTCGATGTCTTCTTTTTTCTCAAATCTTCATTTTTCAGCCCCTAAAAAGGCCAAATAAAAAACCATCATAACCGTCGAACTAAAAAAATAAAAATAGTAGGTAGGGACTTTTTATTTGGGTGGGTGACTAGGGGCTTGGGGACCCCTAGTCACCGTGTGGGGGGGGGAATTGACTTAGGGCCCCCACCCGCCGCCCAGGGGTGGGGGCTGGAGGGGGCGTGGACAGTAGGCCCCCCCCCTCATTATCATTTGGCCCCCACCCGCCGCCCAGGGGTGGGGGTGGGGGGGAGGACAGTAGGTCCCCCCCATTATCATTTGGCCCCCACCCGCCGCCCAGGGGTAGGGGTGGGGGGGGAGGACAGTAGGTTCCCCCCCCTCATTATCTTTATGGCCCTCACCCGCCGCCCACGGGTGGGGGCCAGAGGGGGGTGGACAGTAGGTCCCTCCCCCCTCATTATCAATATGGCCCCCACCCGCCGCACAGGGGTGGGGGCGGGGGGGGACAATAGGTCTCCCCCCTTATTTTACTTTAGGGCCCCCACCCGTCGTTTAGGGGTGGGGGCCCAATAGTTTTTTTTTTTGTTTTTTTTTACAGTGAGCAGCCTGTGGCTGTTTAGTAGACATGCCCCTACTCGCGATATAGCGAGTAGGGGCATTGGGGAGATTTTAATCTCCCTAATGCTATTATGGGGGTCATATTGACCCCCATAGAGTGAGGGGGGCCTGGGGGGCTTATGAAGTGGTGGGGAGCACTGCTCCCTGCCTCTTCTATCTTTACATATTACAAGGAGGGAGCTGCGTGCCGGTAGCTCCCTCCTTGTAATAAACTGCACGAACAAACGAACACTGATACATAGTGTTAGTTTGTTCGGCTGATATTTCTATTCATTCATTCATCTGTCGAATGAATGAATAGAGGAAATTCACGTTCGCATGTCCAGGTGTTTCACTGGGCATGTGCGGGAATCTTACAGTCTATCTAGTGTGGGCTGATGACGTGTCCAACAGGGACTTCTTTTACCCACACAAAGATGGCGGTGCCCTGAATAAAGATCGGGGCAGAAAATAAAGATACAAAAATAGGTAATGTGGGGGCTTAGGGGCATTTGGGGGTGACTAGGGTGTCAGTTAGAGATAGTGGAGGCCGGAGGGGGGTTTAAAAAAAAACTGGATTCGGCATGACAGTGCCGCTTTAAGGGACAAAAACATAAACTACTGTGGATACGAAGCCAAGGGGTACTTCACAGACATTTCTAGTGGGAAATCGTTCTTAAAATAAGATTTGATCATGAAAACGCATGATAATATCCCTTTAATGAACATGTTTCCACCCTAGGATGTTTGTTGATGTTAATGAACTGCTAGTTATTATAAAGTAAATAATCTTGCAATTGATTATTTTTACACTGCAGAGCCTGATATTCCCTTAAGCATGTTGGATATCATTTTTAATGAGAGTTTTATTTTATTTGAGAATGTGTGTGCCTTGAAGGTAGACTGTCATGAAATAAACAATACTGTGTTATTGGTTAGAAATAGCACTGCATCTAAATTGATGCTGATGGCAATGTAATTAGAAATGTATTGGTTAAATATTTTGTTTATCTTATTTCTATGGGTGAGATCACCATGAATTTCTTTTTTTGACTCCTACCAATTTTATGTCTTGTTTTTTTTTAGAAATATCATTACAAAATTAAACTTTTATTTTACATGATTTTTTTGTTTGTTATTTTCAGGCTCTGACAACTATGTGAAAAGTTAGTGGTAGATGAGAAGTACGGTGCTTCATCAGACACTCTGCAGAATAACTTATTATAAGAGTTCCAAAAACGCAAAATGTCATTGCATTCCAACAACTTCTCCTGCAGGTTCCCCACTTACCTTTGTGAACCCAAGAATTGTTACAAATGCCACACTCACATAACCTTTAATAATTTAAACTTTTAAAATAAATGGACTTTTTAGGTACCTCTAATCTTTTTTTTTAACCTTCTTTATTTGAAGGGCAAATGTCCCCCCCAAACTATTTTTAATATAATAATCCTTTCGTCGAGTTTTGCAAGGAAATAGATTTGTTTTTAAATGACGTATGTATAGTAAAGAGATAACTCATCCCTACCGTTAGCATAGGGTGGCCATGGCAATTTTCTGGGACACGCATAATTTCGTCATGTTGATTGACAACACATGAAAATGCTGCACTGTATTATGGATAATGTATGTGCTTCAGGTTTCCTGGTTGATTTATCACATGATTTGCTACCTGCAGCATTTGACTTCTAAGGGCAGCACTTTCTGTATGTTGCCCATCAATTTATATAAATGATATGTGTCCTGGGAAACATATATGATATCAATAGATATACCTACACCTTGGGTTGGATAGTATTTGAAACCTGACAGTTAGTCTCTATGGTCGTCTCTGCTTCCGTGCAGGGAATGAAGCGGGGAAGACCGTAGAGACTGTGTCTTTTTTCAAACACTATCCGAACAAAGGTGCATGTATATGGCTGAAGGATCCTGTCATACATGTAACCTGCATCCATAAGAGTTTCAATTTTCTGCATCCCCACCAACCGTGGGCCCTCTCTGCACAGTTTCCATCATAGGTCAGATGTGGGACTGTGCATTTTATATAATGTTATAGAAGTATCTAAGAAGCATTTTATATGTGTATATGTTTGTTCTCTTTATTCACACAATTTGTGAGGGAGGGCATTGTATCCCAGATTCAGGACTAATTATTTGCATCCTCCGGGAGTCATAGATCGTGTTCCAATGCTTCAATGTAAGGTAGAGAGAGTTGGGTGGAATAGCTACACTTTCTATATAAAGCATGGATATTGGGATATTGTCAGGGTCTTACCTGGGTTGGGAGTCTGTAACGCAGATATGTTGCTCACCCTTGCAGATAGCCACAGGCCAAGGTGGTCAGGTAAGAATTCACCCGGCCTGTGGGTCTGTGCACGGGGGCTGTGCAGGATGAAGTACCAAGTCGCAGGACAGGCAAGGACTCAAACAGGAGGATCGTCAAAGGATAGCCGAGGTCAAAGGATGCCAGAAGACAGGAACAACGAGGAGTAGCCGAAGTCAAGGGATGCCAGAGGTCAGAGTAAACGTAGTCAGAAGCCGGGGTCAATAACAAGTAGCAGTTCAAACAACAGGAACACTGGTACAAAGCACACAACAGGATCAAAGACTTGAAGCTGATCACAGGGCGAGGCTGAGTTTAAATACCCTGCTAATGTCTGATCAGGGTCAGGTGAAGCACAGCCAAATTCAAGGTACAGCCCCCAGAGTGATAGACAAGCCAGGATGAACAGGACCGGAATGACTTGCAGAATACAAAAGCTGCTGTGGCTCAGAGGTAGGAAGCAGGACCAGGACTGCGAAGTTCCCTGGTTCAAGTCCCTTGTTGGGATCTCCACGGGTGACCACGTCTAGCCGTCTGATGTGGTGAGAACCGTGACAGTACCCCCCCTTCAAGAACACCCTCTGGGTGTGATTAGGTTTGAAGTCATAACAGAACACCTCTTCAGGTTCACTGTCAGAATCGAGCGAGTCCCCATAGTCAAAGTCCTCAGTGTGGAATCCCTTTACAGCATGGGACTCCTTAGTACCAGCTTCTGGTACGGCTGGAGAACAATCTTTCAGGATCTGGGTGCAGGTGGTAAGTACTTCCGTTACTTCGGCAGGAGCAATGTTCGTGGCTAACAATGCTTTTTCGAACATTTCAAGATCTTCTGTACGGACTGTAGTGCCATTAGAAGCAATGGCACAATCCACAGGTACATCTTCTTTGGGCGGGCAGGAAGTAGTGATGGTATCACAGGAAGTAACTTCGGGAGTAGATACAGGCGGCACTGGAGCAGGGGGTTTTCTTGTGGAAGCCAAGCATGGGCAAGAATAACGGCTTCTATGTAGCTTTTTAGGCTGGCATGCAGTGTATACAGGGTGGCGGAAAGAAGTACCCAGTCGGAGAGCTGGAGGTCTAGGAGGACAAACAGGGCAAAGTGTGATGAAATGCCCTCTTTCTCCACAGTAGTAACATAGGCCATGGCTTCTCCTTCGGTCTCTTTCCTCAGGTGTCACTTTGCAGTGAACAAGTCCTAATTGCATAGGTTCCTCAGGGTCGAGTGGAACACAGGATACCTCAGGAGTTTTCCTAGGAACAGGATCAGAAGGAGACATCACTGGGGTGTAGTGGTGGTACTGGGTTTCTTGGTTACGAAGAATCTGGTATTTTTTGGTACGTGGAGCTGGCTTGGTCACAGTGGTCTTGCATTGAGAGTCCATAGCGGTACTGAAGGATTCCCAGCTGACAAGGACAGGACTCTTTGTCTGCAACATTTGGTGAGCCCATACTTTGATGCATCCAGACAACAGGTTGATAGCCGCTCGGACCTTGATGAAATCTGTGGCATATGTTCGAGGCTTTAAAGAAAACAACACCTCACAATCCATTTTAAAAGACTGAAAGGATGTGCGGCTACCATCAAAACGGTCGGGCATGATCACAAACGGTTCAGGATAAGCTGGTTCCGGGGCTGGACGTACTGCGCCTTTAAGAAATAAAATTTCTTGCTACAACTCCAAAACAGTCTGGGCCAGGCTGGACACTGGTTGGGACAGGGGTGAGCACATCTCTGCGGACTCCATATGATCAAGTCTTATGTCAGGGTCTTACCTGGGTTGGGAGTCTGTAGCGCAGATATGTTGCTCACCCTTGCAGATAGCCACAGGCCAAGGTGGTCAGGTAAGAATTCACCCGGCCTGTGGGTCTGTGCACGGGGGCTGTGCAGGATGAAGTACCAAGTCGCAGGACAGGCAAGGACTCAAACAGGAGGATCGTCAAAGGATAGCCGAGGTCAAAGGATGCCAGAAGACAGGAACAATGAGGAGTAGCCGAAGTCAAGGGATGCCAGAGGTCAGAGTAAACATAGTCAGAAGCCGGGGTCAATAACAAGTAGCAGTTCAAACAACAGGAACATTGGTACAAAGCACACAACAGGATCAAAGACTTGAAGCTGATCACAGGGCGAGGCTGAGTTTAAATACCCTGCTAATGTCTGATCAGGGTCAGGTGAAGCACAGCCAAATTCAAGGTACAGCCCCCAGAGTGATAGACAAGCCAGGATGAACAGGACCGGAATGACTTGCAGAATACAAAAGCTGCTGTGGCTCAGAGGTAGGAAGCAGGAAGCAGGACCAGGACTGTGAAGTTCCCTGGTTCAAGTCCCTTGTTGGGATCTCCATGGGTGACCACGTCTTGCCGTCTGTTTGATGTGGCGAGAACCGTGACAGATATTGAATGGATTCATGTAAGCAATCACATTCAAACAAGGATAAAGAAGCTGTTACTGCCCGAAGCAAGGGCCTCTAGTCTTTAAGGTACAAATATAGCACTCATATTTGGTACTAGTGAAATCATCTCACAAACTACCATTCTTTTGGTAACCTTGTGTCTGGTGGAGTCAGTAAACTGTAAATCTTCAGGATTTCATAATCTCATTGTAGAAATTTGCAATGAAAAAACAAACACAAATGGCAAGTAGGATCTGACTTAGTTTTTGATTAGGTGGTTTATTAAGTAATCTCCAAGGTTTTAAAACATATATGGAAGTCCATGTGATTTTGGGTGGAAACGCGTCACAGACGCTCAGTAGATAAAATCTGTGTGCTGTGGATTCACAATAAGCTGGGTGAAAGCCCTCATCATTTAAAAGTGATGTTTGTGAGTCTCTAAGTGCACACAAGCTCACATATGGTAAAGGTAAGAGTTTTATTTGATGAGTTAATACATTTCTTCATACTGTTTTTTGGTATTGGGATCTCCATGGTTTTTTTTACTCTTCTGTACATGGTGGAGTTCCTTCCAGAGTGAAGATATTTTTATCAGTGTGGTCTAGCCTCTCCGTTTAAGCCTTCAAATCCAGAGATGGCTGTGTAGGCTCTGGTTAATGTAAGTTGTATATCACAGGGATTAATCTACTGAGGGGTATTTTTATAATTTTGCAGTCTCTGCACTAAATGATTTATAATAAGGGGTATTTTTATAATTTTGGATTCTCTGCACTAAATGATTTATAATAAGGGGTATTTTTTTATAATTTTGGTTTCTGTGTACTAAATTATTTTTTTTTTGTATTTTAGGTTAATGGACATGCCTTGTGGATTATATCTGTATGATTTATAAATATAATATTGTGAAGCGCAGGACAAATTGTGTCGATTTTTGTTTTGTCTTTTATTATACACGGGAGGTGTATTGTGCATGCAGACAAAGTTATTTGTTTCTCGTGTCTGATTATTTTGAGTGTGAAATGACTTTTTTTTAGCTGTTGTGAATCTAACGTTTTAAAAAATACTATTGCTTAGAAAACATATTAAACCATTTTAATTATTGTTAGATAAATGTGATTTGCCCTTGATGTGCTTGCAGTATGAGAGCAGGACAGGCCTCTCTTGACTATGATAAAGAATTACAGACAATTTCAGTACACGTTTGCTGAGTGAGGTAACCCATGTTAAGTAATAAAAATAGTAATTCTATATCTTTTTATTCTATATTGATTTCCTAATAAATTGATTTTGTTTCATACAATGGGGCTGTGCTAGAATCTATGGTAGAATATAAATATAGTTTTAAAGTGTGAGTTTCCTTTTGGCAACTATAAATTGTTCCTGATTATAATTTTGGGAAAACAATATTTACGTTGTTTGCTACATCAACATGTGTTGTATTTAAAAAGGGACTCTTCAAGCACCATAACCACTGCAGCCAGAGCCGATCTTAGGTGGGTGCAGACCACCCAGGTGCTCTGTAGATAGAAAGGGTGTGCAGCGCTATTCTCCGCCCCTAGGTAAATTCCACCCTCACCTGTTAGGCCTGTTCCCTCTGCCACCCGGCACCACTAGGGTTTATCTGAGGGGCGGGGCCTGGCACTGCACACCCCACCTATCTAAAGAGCACATGGGTGGTCTGCACCCACCCAGGATTGCTCTTACTGCAGTACACTATAGTGGTTGTGGAGGTTGGAGTGTTCTGGTATCCTCCTCCCCCATTTTGAGTAGTCAAACTGTTTTAGAATGTATTGATTTCTTAGGGATAATTATGGGACAAAATATTACAAAAAATATTTTATGAAAATTATGAAAACCGTAATATCTTCTGGCATAATATGTTTGAAAAAGGCTCGGATCTACATCTCCACTACAGCATTCAGAGAACTGGAAGATATCGATTATTGCTCTGAACTAGCCAACTAAGCCCTGCACTAGTTAATGAAATCAAAACTTTCTAAAATTATTTGACTACTTACATTGTGAGGGCTCCAGGACCCTCCTGGCACACTGTAGTGGTTATGATGTTTCGAATGCTCTTTTCAAAACTTTCGTGTCTGGCTACTAAAGCTTGTCATTACTTTGTCCGAAAAAAAACCTGTTTATTTTCTTAAAATATCAATGCTTTGAAATTATAAAAAGGATATTTAGAATCTGTTATGCATGATGTGTCACGACAAGGATGCACAATGTATTATTGCACTATGGAATATTGTCCTTTAATGTAATTTGTGTAGTGCATAGATATGGCATTGTCAATGTCAAAAGGGGTTAATTTGATTGTATGGAGGTCAAAAGGGGTTACATCTTTTGAAGCTGGGACCCCCACAGAGGTCAGATGACAGAAGGGGTAGTGTGAATGGCATAGGAATGTGAAAAGGATTTTACCATATGGATGTGAATTAATCAAGGCTCTGCAGGGTGTGAGATCCTACACTTTTAAAAGCCTGAATGCCTAGCTGGCTTCAGCCATTTGGCTGTTCCTTGTAATTGATGAGTCAATCTCTGTGATATGTTAATGGACATTAACCTTGTTCCAGTATCATACGCAAAGAAAGGAAAACATTAATATTTCCCCCCCTAGAGTAATAATTAAGCCTCATTTTTGTTATACTTGGAATGTGACAAGCTCCCTCTTCTAAACAAGCCCAAACATGGGTGGTCTAACTTAGCCACATGGGAAGGGATTGTGATGTCCGCCATACTGGGTCACCAGTAAGGTGTGTGACATATGTATAGAATGGGAGAATAATAACAAATTCATAGATGCAATTACTATTTCTGTGGCAAGTACATAAGAGAAGATAGAGCCAAATGTTTCTATTTGGATTGAGGTTGGTCTGGAACAAAGGAGGTGGTCATTTATTATTTCTATAGGTACGCCTTAACTCCACCCCTGGGCAAGACTTGATGATCCACAGGGTATACATCCAATTATTTGGAGGGGTTTGGGAGTATTTGCTTGGGGCCAAACCTCACCCGGCCCGGGCACGGAAAGGATTGACAGATTGATAGCTCTTTCTCGATTCTGTGGGTGGTGGTGCATGGCCGTTCTTAGTTGGTGGAGCGATTTGTCTGGTTAATTCCGATAACGAACAAGACTCCTCCATGCTAACTAGTTACGCGACCCCCGGCTTAATCTAGTTTATTCTGTTTTTGTTTTTCCTTTGTCTCTTACAGTATGGTTTAGTGACACTGAGCGTGTTTCTAGCTCTGGTCACCTTATTTAGTGATAGATGGGCTGTTTATCGGGTTTAGGCATTTAGACCTTATGTAGATTTACTATCAGGTCTTTCTGCTGTATTTTTCCTCTTTTATCTATGCCCTCCTCTATCCTTTCGATTTCTAATTTACCCTGTAGGTACAGTAGCAGAGGTTTTGACTATTATTGTGGCTTTTCACTGTGACTTATTGTCTCACTATACTATGATTTTGCCACATTCTGATATGGTCTATCTAGCCACACTCTGCAGCAATTAGTTTTTTTTTTTTTTGTTTTTTTTAGTGCAGAATTTATGGTTCTTTATATATGTATTACTACATTCATTTTTCACTCTTTTGCACAGATATTGATTATAGTATTGCATCTATAATTCAGCCCTATTTTATATTCTGCATTGGGCTTGCAATGTACAGTCTATGGCTCTTCTGTATATATATATGTATTATACTCTATCTATAGGTATTTGCCATACCGCATTATATTTACATGTTTGTATACTAGCCATATTTTCTGTATATATTAGGCTCTAGTTATTTATTTCATCTAGAGATAGATGTGTCTTCCTCTTTGATTTTATTAAGATTTTTTCAATAAATTGGTTTATTATTTTCGAGACGTCGTTTTGAGGTGGCGTGGAGGTGATCAGCCCGGTCTTTTCACGAGGCGATCTATCCTCCACTTTTGCTATTTTCTTTTAAGTCTCCATCCTCTTTGCCAGCGACTCCCTGGGCAGAAGTTTTACTTTCAAAAACCTGAGTAAGTGATTTAGGATTTCTGTTAGTTGATCCCTTTTGTTTTTATCTGTTGTTGGTGTAAATAATTAGTTTTGGTGTAAATAATTAGGCACCCCATTTATAAATTGTCTTGGTGGTGGCAGCATTAAAATAGTAATAGTTATATTATTATGGTTAAGTGTGGGTGGATGTTAAGGGGGATTTTGCCATTATTTCCAGTCTAGTGCAGACAAATGGTGAACTTTAACCTTTTCCCCACCACAACTACGTCACGCACACTCTTGAAGTAGGGTGCATTTGTGACAAAACCTTTCTTATTCTGTTACATTGCAGATAAAAAAAGATCACGAATTTCAACAAAACGGCTGTAGACCATATTAAACCACAGGTAGGAACACAGTGGAAAAAATCATTCTATTACGCATAACTATTTAAAATATTTTCTTTCTTTGCTCTCGAGAGACTAATAGATACAGTTCATTCTGAACTATATACTTTGTAGAGGGAAATTCTTACACAAAAGCTTTAGAGATAACAGTGAAATTAGAAATGGAGAATGTTAATATATCGAAAAAATCTAAGTGAAATTTAGTTTTGAAAATAATCGGTTAATTAATGTAAAGGTATTTGCTTGTACTCTAGAGGATCTACAATAAAAATATTTTAGACGTCAATAATGGTTCCAGTTAAAAGGACACTGTAGTCACCAGAACAACTATAGCTTATTTTATTTGTATCTATAGCTTATTGTAGTTGTATTTGTATAACTTATTGTATCTGGCTGACTGGCCAGGGTTGTGTTTGACTTGTGCTGACCCTGCCCCTGGTCTGCCTCCTTGACAGTCTCACCTAATCCTATGGGGAAGCATTGTGATTGGCTCAGACCACCACTTCTGATGATGTCAGCAGAGAGCAGACAGGCCAGAGGCAGACAGGGGCAGAGGCAGCAACTGCAGACTTAAATACACGTAAGATTTTACCATATTCAGGGAGGCAAGGGGAGGCCAGGGGGGGCTAGATGGTAGTTTTAACACTATAGGTTCAGGAATACATGTTTGTGTTCCTGACCCTATAGTGTTCCTTTAAGCAGTGAATTCAATTTTACTTTAAAGCTAGAAAAAAAAAAAAAAGATATTCACCTAATCACAAGACTTGCATTGGTTAGTTGTCATGCAGAGACCACACAAGCCCAGTGGACAGGCATAAAATGTACGGAATATCATAGAATAAATGTGCCATCCTTAGGATTTAAAAGTCTTTAGCACTTACATAACTATAACTAGAAGGGATTATTTTAGGAGTAACTTTCAGATATCTACATTTAGGTCAAATCACAGATTTTTCTACTGGAGTCTTTTCAATGCTATACCTTTTAGCAATGATTTGCTTGATTCTCTTATTCGAAGTTTCCATCAGAATTGTTACAACCCAATGTAAGGATTTGAGCCTCTACTCATCAATGGGTGAATACCTCTCCTTTTTGCGAGACAGAAGATGAAGACAATAAGAAAAAGGAAAAATGTCTTTACATGCCAACAGACGGACAGACCGACAGACAGATAAAATTGCACAGAAATGTCTCTATTTATTAAAATAAACCTGACTGTGAGCAAGCCACACTGTGTGTGTCAGATGCAAGATGCAGTTTTGCGACTGACTTGCAAACATGAATATTTTCAACCAAGAAAGTTCTTTAACCCAAAATAGATAATGTCTAAAGCAACTTGACCGTGACTAGGTAGATCTCAGAAATTTGTAATGCAATCATACTCTTTGAATTATTTAGATTTAATTTTAAGTAATGGGGTCATACATGTCAAGTTATGGCAACCTTGACAAAGACCACAGTTGGGGTCGGAACACTGCTATTTTTTACACTGAAGACACTTTAATAAAAGGACGTGCTAAAACATTTCTTTATTGTTTGTATGTAGATCGGTTGGAGACAGAACCGGGTTCTTTTGCAACCTGTGGAAAGGTGCTGGCCCACTTTGTTACATATTGTGATATATATCAAGTATGTCAAAGCACATAGAAGACAAACTTCTAATAATTTGGTAACTAAAAAACAAAAAATATATTTTTCGGATGTGGACACCATGGAACATCACAAAAAATGTCAATGTCCCAAGCACCTACTGTCAGGGACTGGATACTCAGGGTGGAACTTGTGAGACAGATGGAGGAAATCGCCTTTTCAATAAGTAAGAGACAAACCAAGTTCAAAAAGATATGGGACCCATGGCAAACCTTTACCCACAAGCAAAATACACCGTTGGGCACCTAGTACAGATCAAACCGACGATACAATAATAGACAATTTGAACATAGATCTAGGGCTCACACGCGGGACACAGAGTATCATAAGTACAGATAGCGGTCTAGAGGGCCCTGAGGGTTACGAGTAGCCAGGCATACCCAGATTGGCGAAGAAGTAGTCGGGAATCAGACATAAGGCTTGGGCAGAATGTTTCTACCATATTATGGATTTATACGATATTATGCTAACTAACGAGTATATAATGGATATTAACCTCCCCCCACCCCTCCTTCTCTGCCCCCTCCGCCACCCTTCATCTCTATTCTTTTTCTTCTGTACCCTATTCCGTACCCCCACTCACCCCCCCTAGCCCCCCTTCTCCCCCCCCCATTCACAACACTGTGTTTTCAACTGAATGTTTTATAGTAAAAAAGGTGCTGTTAGAAAAGTCATGACTATAACTATTACTGCACTTCATGCCCCATATGTCATGGTGAAATATGCTTGTTTATCTTTGACGCACGATTTAATAAAAAGGTATAAAAAATTTTTTTTTAAAAGTCAATGTTTCTGGTGGAGGAACATTTTGATGGTGTATATCCAAAACATTAGGGGCTCTAAACGTAGACTAACAATTGTAGGCTAATACATAGAAAACCATCTTATGACTGATCATGTGTATGATATTAAGATCCTCATACGATATTTATATCTATTTTAGAAAGTATAATTTTAAAACTGTAAATGCTTTAAGCATACCTAACATGCCAGCGGGGATACCAATTCTAATTGAATCCTACGCACATATTAAAATAAAGAAAATAAAAAAACGTATTAAAACGGTGAAATAGGATTAGTGATTTAATTCAAAGTACAAAAACATAGATAAATCATTGAAAATAATTCCAACTCTTAAAAAATGAATGTATCCAGTGTACAAAAAAACAGCTGGTGATTGCTTTTTGAACAACCTCCAAATATTTTACGGAGGCCAGTAATATACAGAGTTATATCCTTCACAATCTGTGGCGTATTTGAACTAAAGTTGAAAGAATAAAGATTCCCTTTTAGTAAGAACATTGAGACTGAGAAAAGAAGACAAAGACACAATAGCATAGTAAAGAGTTGGCAAAAAAAAAAATATATTCTTGGTATTTATTTATTTTAGAAACAAGAAGTAACAAGAAATACGAGGGAGTTAAAAATAAATAAATAAATAATAATAAATTTTTCTGTTTTTGTGCCAGAATACATGCTTAGATTATAGCACAGTCAGAAAATATTGAACGGTTTGTTCCTTTGCTTTACTTTGAAAATCTTTTTTCCTGTTTTTTTTTCTTTTGTGCAATTTTAACTTTTTTTTTGTTAAATGTTTTCCTTCTCTTTGTGTTTTACAATATCCTTAAACTAGCCCACATTTCCTTGAACGTCCTCTTATTCCAACAAAGAGTGTGCACAAAGCATTTTTAGTGCACCCCTGCCTTCTGAGAAAGCAGCTCTGTTAGATTAGACTGATACATTCATCATAAGGCAGATAGTATCAAAGCAGTATGTCTCGAATGACAGTAAAAGACCAGGAAGCGAGGCAAGCGATCCTACTTTTTTTTTAACAGTCCTTTTTTTTTAATATTGGGCGAGTTTAAAGCACCCCTTTGATGTTTAAGTGATTTGTACAACAATATCATCTTAAATTGAGAATCAGCCTGTGCCTATGAACATACTGTAAAATAATACATTTTCTAATAAACAAATAAGAAAGTAATGCACTATATACAACGGTCCTGAATGACTGTACTCCCAAAACGCCCTGCAGAAATATAAAAACGAACACAAAGAGTTGAACCCAGGTAAGTATCAAACTATTCTGAAATAGTTTGACAGATTATGATGGGATTGTGCCAAGGCAATCCTTGCACCATAACCGCTACATAAGGCAGTAATTATTATGATTACACTGTTCGTTTGGAGTACCCTTGGCAATTGTCTACTATTTTAAGTGTAGCCTATGAACAAGGACATAGGCTAGGATCTATATAACACTGCATATCTGTAACCCTATTCAGGTTAATATAACCATTATGAATGGAAGTCGAGACTACAAACCCATGGAGATGTTTGTGTCCCATGTCCCGTGATGCTCATCCAAAATGACGGATGCCAGAGCAACTTGGGAAATGTAGTTGCAGACTTGGTAACCTGCTAATGAAGAGACATTTCAAGAGCCAAGACTAGTCATCAAGCATACACAGTGCTTCCCTGGGTCATAGAGCTTCCATGGGTCATAGAGGGTCGCATTATATCTTCCCGATGTGTATTATAAGGTAATATTCTGTTGGAATATATTTGAACACAAGTGTTTTCATATTTTTTTCACTGCTCCTTTTAGACTAGTATAACACTTTGAACACCAAGTAGACTCAAAAAAGTGCACACTGGCAGTTCTGGGTTTTAACAAATTATTTATTTTAAAATTATTTTGAGTAGTGTGACCTCTGAAGTCTATTTATTTCATTGTTTTATGTTAAGATTAAAGAGTAAATTCACAAATCTGTCAAAACAGACAGGTAAATTATGAATCCAGTCACCATTCTCGTGAATATCACATTCCCAGACCAATCCCCTAACGATAGCCAGAAAAAAAAAATATATAATATCAGATATTTATCATTTTCCAGTCCCATTTATTTCGTATCACTATCTGAATTTAGTGTCTGTATTGCTCAAGCCATGTATATAGAGAATTACACTGTGAAGAATTATGGCCAGTGCTCCTTATAAAGTATGTGAAGAAATGTAAGTATTTAAAATATTGATAACCTGGAAGTCTGCAGGTCAAGAATTTAAACTAAGTTATAATTTAGAAATAAATTTCAAGAAGTGGAGCGATATTTAGGTGATCAGTCCCTTCCCACATGTGCGTGCTGACGTCGTCACGCAGGGTGGGAGGAGCCGAGTGGAAGCCGGGAGTTTCGAATGGTGATTGTACCACAGTGGATGAACTCGCAATGCGGACTATAGATACCGGGACCTCACCTGATTTAACTAAGGAGACATCTCCCAGTGTGGGATAGCGTGCTTGTGAGACACGGGAACATATACCGTTGTACTCACCATCAATTTTAGTAAGCAGTTATTTGTTTACCATTTTTTATTCAATTTTGATTGTTTTTGTATTCTGTATTTTTAATGTTTTATTGTGAATATATGTTTGTTCTATTACTAAATTCATTAAGTAACATATATGTTTAGTAGCACTACATTTAAAAGTGCAATTTATATATTATATATACAGATTTGCACTATTACTATTTTTAATTCTTTTTTTTCATATGCAACACATGATTTTGAGCATGTGACTACTACTCATTAAGAAGTATAAGTATATTTATTCCTTCATTTCCTTATTTTGGCTGCATGTGGGAAGGGACTGATCACCTAAATATCGCTCCACTTTATTGTGTGGTGAAGGGAACACGCTGAAGTGTCGTAGCTGGAATATATATCAGTTTAATACCACTAATTTGTATTTGTGTATAGGTTACTTTTGTTTTATTCCTATATACTCTATATAATATAATTTAGTGCTCCGAGATCATTTATTTTTACGTGTTTATAAGTTATAATTTAATTAGATTTCATTGGAGGACACGGAGTGGCCTCATAACAAAGAGCTCCTACAGTAAATGTGCTGCGTAATTGCTTCTGGACCCTGATTTTCCCTAGACTAATAAATATTATCATGGATATATTGAGAATGGTCCATCAAGCAATTTTGGATGAATTAACACATTGCTTAAATGAATAAATAATTATTTTCCACTTGAACGGACTAGTAGGTTCCTTCCGGGTGCACGCTAGAGACGTATCAACCCTGAAGAGGTTCAGTTCTTTCAGAGGCAGTATACTCTGTAAAACTGAATTGAACACACTTAAAATAAGCTATATTTTTAGATTCATTGGAATTCCCTAGAGGGACTAACCCAGAGACACTGGCACTGCTAATTGGGTTGAGACAACATGAAAAAGTGTAAAAAATATATATTGCCTGTGAAAAAAATGACAGCGGTATATAATGTGTCAGAGACAATTATGAGGTTCCCTATTAAGCTTTGATTATGCCTTCATATTGCAAAATTAAAGAAAATCTGAGAATTTAATCCAGAATTACCTAGAAAGGTGGTGTGGTCTCGAAATGTCTTGGCTAGGTACGATCAATGCGGTTAAAATGTCTCTCCTTCCCAAAATATTATATTTCATTAGAGCGAGCCCCCTTACTATGCCTTTATCTTTTTTTTAGAAAGGTCCATTCTGCCCTGTTGACATTTATTTGAAATAAAAAGCCATGTAGACTCAAACTACTCATTCTGCAAAAGCTCAGAGGGTGTGGGGTATGGGTTTGCCAAACTTTGTCCATTACTATCATGCAACAAATGCGACAATCGCACTTAAGTTCAACAGAACATGCATTCAGGTTATGCTTCGATTCACTGAAGATATGAGTTATAGTGTTGCACAAAATGACATGTAATGACCAAGCAGCACAGATTAATATTATTATTGGCATTTATTTATTGTTAACTTATTCTGCGGCACTTTACAATAAATGAGACAATTACAACATGTGTCAAGAACAATAGGTTGGTGAGGACCCTGCTCAAATGAACTTGCAGGCTTAACTATCACACTCCCAGACCAATGCCCTAAAGATAGTCAGGAAAAAAGGAATACATAATATCGGATATTTTTTATTTCCAATCCAATTTGGGGGCCACCCATAGGGCCCTGTGCAGGTTACTGGTTGAGTGGCCTATTTTATTCTTCACATGCAAATGCATGGTTCTGGCACAAGGCGGCTGCCTAAAGTCACATTATGGTTACTCTTGCTATGGATCTAGGCACCTGGAAGATTGGAGCCCTGTCACATTTGGACATCCTGAAACTTCTATATATGCACCACTACAATCCAACTACTCTTCCCTTAAAGAATATAGTGTCAATGGTCACTCCAGAATATGCTTCAATAGCGCTTATTGGTTTTAGGCAATTAAGAATTGTAATTTCCAGAGAAGTGACAGTTCCACTTTAATTAAGACAAAAGCAGAAAAAAAAGTGCAGAAGATAAGTCACATACTAAAGAAAGACAAATATAAAGAACACTGAAAATGAATTATTGCAACAAAGAAGGCTACTACACGTACTGCTCACAAATCTGTTGTCAACTAACAGCTAATGCGAGCGTGCTACAAAACCATTAATTGTTCCATTCGCTCAATTAATGACATTAATTTAAAGCATTGTTAGTCATGGCACTAGAAGAAGCACATTGTATAATTAGTGACACTAATCCAAATCAAAATCTCCTTAGCTACCAATTATATAAATAAGTAATTATTCTGCTCTTTTGAGACTGATTTAACCTTATCTTTTTAACAACACTACCAGGCAAATGTCATAGTCCGCAACTTATTTTAACTTTCTAGAGTAAAAAATAATTAAATGATTATGGTGGGCTGACAATCAGTTTAACAGTCAATAGGATTATAATTGGCCAGGGGTGATAAGAAAATTGTTAAACAATGATTTATTTATTGATTTAATGATTTATAAGCGTATATTTTATTTGCAACATCTTGGCTAAAATAGCCCATTTGAAGACCTGTCCAAGTCAGATGTATTTCTGTGTGTTTAATATATTCCAGACATACTTGAAAACGAGAGAAACCTCTGTACCATTTACATATTTTATAAAATAATTTAATCAATGCTCTTAAAATATACTGATTCATTTATAAAATGTGACTGTGGATTTATTTCTGAAAGAAAACATAACTACACAAAGGTCACGCTTTTAGACTGGAAGAAAAGAGATTTAGTCTAAGGCAAAATATATATATATATATTTTTTTTTTTACAGTAAGAACATTAAGCATGTGGAATTCTCTGCCTGAAGAGGTAGTTTTATCAGAGTCTATACAGATGGTTAAATGGCAATTGGATAAATACTTGCAAAAAACACAATATAAAGATATATCATTTTTAATTTGTGCGGAAATAGCTTTTTGATATCTGACTGTCATTCTGGGGTAAAAAATTTTTTTCCTAGTTCATTGCAAAATTGGAGGTACTTCAGACTGGGTTTTTTGTCTTCTTTTGTATCAACAGCAAAAACAAATGTGAGGAAGCTAAACTTGATGGACGCATGTCTCTAAATCCAGGAGACCAGGGGCTCTCCATCTCCGATATCCTGTCTTTATATGGTAAACTAGAGTGAGGAGCTGGTCATCAGTAATTCTGGCAGCACAAAGCTCACTCCCTGACTCTTTACTATAAATGAGAACTTCCCAAACTTTTTTTGGCCATAGCCACATTTACATTTTTTTTCTGACATTCCTTAGGGAGTGTAATCTGAAGCAGTATCAGTGTTGGATAATCAAGTAGGTAGAATAGGCAGCTGCCTACTGGTGTGTCTCTGCTGTAGATGCCTACCTTGGAACTTTAAAATTATTTTCTTTCCATATTTTAATTGTACCTCTGACCGCTACTAACTGGAGTGCTAACTATGGAGCATTTCCACAATTTTGCATCTGATCCGGCATTAGAAGGAGCAACATTTTTAGTAGATATTCATAACCTGCACTATGCACTCACCAACTGTGTACTTACAAACTGCACACAACATTCACACATTGTATATAGTATTCCCACCCTGCATCCAAAGCAATCACATCCCACGCATATAATGAGCCTTCATATACACAGCATTCACACCCTGTACTCTGCACTCACATGATATACACAGCATTCACACCCAACATGCAGAATTCATACAATACACGCTACAATCACCCCCTGGTACGCTACACCTACTCTGTGCACACAGCATTCAAATTTGTCACTTAACATTCAGAATTCACATACTGTGCTACCCACAGAATTCACACACTTTTGTGAATTTTGTCCCAGACGAATTACAATAACAATAATGCATAAACAAGCTTCAAGGCTATGCTACGACTCTTGCAGTACTCAATATACTGTGGTAACCCCAAGTTAATGGAACTTCCCCAAATCCGTGAATCTCCCACGACTGTACACTTACGACTTAGTATAAACAACAGATAACCTATTCAGACTTTAAGATGCCATCTTGAACTAAGTCAGGAAAATTTCCATGACGTTTGCACCCTTTAGTTATGGCCTTGTATGTTTGCCAAGTTAAGGGAGGTCCTAAATTGAATAAAGTAAAAGAAGTGTTACTTTTTCATATTTGAACTACAGTAACCTAAAATGGAGACACCTAAGGGATAAATAGGTGTACTTTTAAATGTTAAGATACAGAGGAGAGACTTGGAGACAGACGCTGCTCCATCTTAAAATGACAGAGAGGCTGACATGATGACATGTTCAGAAGGGTATGTTAACCTATTAATGATATTTGCAAGCATGTAATTTAATCTTATAAACTCTGCTATAATGGATTTTATATAATAAATATCCAAAAGACAATCTTGCTTCCAAGACAATCCTTATTTTATATTGTATTCTCAATTATTTATATATGTTAAATAGAGGATCTCTTACACTATATAAAATTATGGCTAAGATATCTGTATGGTTAGCCCTACTAAGTTCTATGCTTTAAGACATTATAGTGGTAAATAAGGGAACCCGCCTGCGGTTACATGTGTGCTGTACCTTGTTAACTGTATTGTACCATGTTTCAAAATAACAACAGAAAATGTTAAGCAGCCTAAAAGTAGCTGGAAGAAAAGTGTATTATCACAAAACTGAGAGCTATAATGAAAGTAGGGAGAGCATGTGATCGGTACCCTGCTAAACCAACATAAAAACAGAAGCAAAAAGAAAAACGAATAGGACTCCAATAGCTATCAGAGCCAAAACCGCTTCTTATACAAGCCTGTCCTGGGTGATATTATTGAAAATTAATACTAGCTTTAAAAAGCCCATATCTATTTTTAATGCATTATTGGAAAATGGGCCTCTAGGTGGCATGTCCACTTAAATATTCACGTTATATCATATATATAAGTACTATAACATGCTCATATGACCCATGAAAGTGCAATATTGTGAAATATACGGTAATATTTCTGGCTTTGTAAAATTTCCACATACACAGTTTCAATATTAAAATGCATTCCTCAATAATATCATTTAGTTTGTGCCATCAGATTATAATAACATTGTTAAATGCAGAAACATTCTCATAGGATGTTAGAGGATTACATTGTTTTGGAGATGTACTTTGCATCAAGGAGCGCTCCAAGCACCATAACCACTACAGCTTGCCTTAGTGACTATTGTGTCAAGATTGCACAGGTGCTCTTCCAGGGTAAGTAGTCAAACCATTTGCCAATGGTTTGACAACGTGCCTGTGATACACTAGGTGTAGCTTCCTGTGGAGAAAGAAGCTCATGCAAGGATCTTCTGTTAGCTCCACTGTGCTAAGCAGTGGTGTATCCTGGTTTTGTGCTGCCCTAGGCAGGACAAAACTCAGGCGCCCCCCTGCCCCCGCGCCACCCCCACCCAACCCTTCCCCCCGCTCCACCTTCTAAATACACACAAACACACAGTCAGACACACACAAATACACAGTCAGACACAAACACACACACACATACAGTCAGACACAAACACACACACACACACACACAGACACAAACACAACACACACACACACACTCCTGACACAGTCGAAACAAACACACACACACACAGTGAGACACGAACACAAACACACACAGTCAGACACAACACACACACACACAGTGAACACAAACTACACAGTCGAACCGCACACACACAGAGTCAAACACACAGTCAGACACACACACAGAGTCAAACACACACACACAGTCAGACACACACACACACACACAGTCAGGCACAAACAAACACACAGTCAGACACAAACAAACACACAGTCAGACACAAACACACACACAGTCAGACACAAACACACACACACACACACAGTCAGACACACACACACACAATCACTCACATTAACTTTTTTTAATTTAACCCCCCCACCTCCTTACCTTTGGGAGTGCTGGGGGGGAGGGGGTCTCTTTCTCCCTGGTGGTCCAGTGGCTGCCGGTCCGGCTGGGCGGCGCTGGCTGCTGTGCGGGCGGCTGGAGAGGGAGCACTTCCTGTGAGCGCTCTGCTCAGCTCCCTCGCACGCCGCAGAGTGAGGCTGGGAGCTGGAATATGACGTCATCAACCTGGCTCCCAGCCTCACTCTGCGGCGCGCGAGGGAGCTGAGCAGAGCGTTCACAGGAAGAGCTCCCTCGCCAGCCGCCCGCCCGCTCGGCATGTCGCTCGGCATGTCTGTTAGGCGTGAGGCTAACAAGGTATTTGCCCTGGGCATTTGGGGGCGGTGTTTTTTGCCGCCCCCTGAAAAATGCCGCCCAAGGCAAATGCTTTGTTTGCCTCGCGGCTAATACGCCCCTGGTGCTAAGCCCTGTACCACAGAGCCTTCTCGCTGGCTGAGCGCTCCCAAGCAATAAGATAAGCCCTGCATGTTGGAAATCCCAGCTGCACAGGAGGAGGGTGACCAAAGCCTGGCATATCCCATGTAAGTTGTCAAACAGCACCGATCCTTGGTGGGTGTTCTGTAGATAGGAAGGAAGTGCAGCCCCAGGCTCCGCCCCTCAGATAGACCCCACCTCCTTTCGCTGCCACCCGGTGCTGATTATGAGGGGGTGGGCCTTACATGACGGGTGGGCTCTACTTTAGGGGAGGAGTCTTGTACTGCACACCCCTGCTCAACCAATTGCTAATGGTTTCACAACTTACAGCATGCTGTAGTGGTCATGGTGGTTAGAGTGCTCCTTTAATTAACATGAGCACACATGTATGGGTATGGGAATTTAAATTACTTAGTTGAGACATTTACACACTCTTCTATAAGGAGTGCATAGAGTTCACACAACTTTTCTTTATTCCAAGCCCACCAAATGGGTGCATTGTGGATATGGACCTCCAAGGAAAATCACCTATTTTACCTTGGCAATGCGAATTTAAGTTTGACATGAATTGAGTGTTAAATTCACTAACCTAAGATAAACAGTTTAATTAACATTAATTAACGTGGGAGGATAAACACTCTTAAATCTCTTAAAAGGAAACTCAAGACTTTTAATATTATTTTTACTTATCCCTATAGTTAATAAATATATTTTTTTGATGTTTGAAAATTAAATTTAATGTAGAAATCCACTTCTCTTTATCCTGCTACTGTGCGCCTCCATCTTGCCAATCATTATTTTAAGCTCGCCGTTTGCCCTTGACAGAAACCATGCAAAGAATAGGAGAAATTAAATGACTCAGTTTCTCCTCCTGAATTACAATACTTCCCTTGGTTGTGTCTCTTTCGAACTGGATTATAAAGTCACCTGCTAATTTTTTAATACAATTTTATATATTTGTGTAAATTCCAAGTTGTTTTAATTTATTATTGAATATTACCCACTAATATACTCTTGAACCATTTGGACTGTCAAAAAACTATTCTTACCAGGTTATCAAAGTGAATTTCAAATTTTTAGCAACAACAAAAAAAGCGAAAGTGAAAACAATTTCTAACTTTTGGTTAAAAATGTAAAATTCATTTTGAATTTACAACAATTCATAATTGTAGATGCTAGCTTTAGTATACCTATAATCTTAATTTTATTAATAACAGGAGGCGAGTATTTGCTTAAGTCTCTCTTTACTAGAACTCCACAGCAGCACAGAAAAACAACCAATCAGAAAAAAAGTTAGGTACTATAAATCTCTCCTCCATATGCATCATTTCCTCTTTCAAGCTGCGACAAAACAGAACAAAAGCAGAAAATATAATGGGGAAGAAAAACGAAGTCCTAGATATAATGAATACGAAAATGTCCACCATCCGAGAAGAACTGCCAAACCAGATAGTGTTGATGGACTGTAAACTGAAACGAGAGAAGAAAAAAAAACAGAATCGAATGGGTTGGTTAGCCAATGAAATGTACTTTGAACAAACATGTAGGTACCCAATGTAGCAACCAAAATTACCATAACCCGCATAGATCCCAATCCTACTTATGAAAATAAGAACAAGTGACAGGTAGCAGAGACAACAAGCAGAGTTGCATACGTACCTGGTGAACTCAAACTATAAAATTAAACAAGGGAGGGATAAGACTGGGCGGGAAATACTCGCCTCCTGTCATTAATAAAATTAAGATTATAGGTACACTAAAGTTAGCATAATCTACAATTTTATAACATGACAGGAGGCTTCGTATTTGCTGTTTTAACGCTCAGCCAACAAATGCAACGCTGTTTGTTTCTCTGGTACCTATTCAGTGAGATATTAGAGCAATCTGTGAGAACTGACAGTAGACGGATCGATGAAGATGCCAGTTGTCGAAGTATCCCAAAATACGGAAAAACCCCATCCGCTGTTAGATCCATTGTACGTGAGGTTGCAACCTGTTTCCTAACAGCTGGTCCATGAGTTGCCAAGCTGACCTATTAGGCATTTCCTGTAGGTGTAAAATGCCGAAGATCATTTACGGACTTAGGGTCATGATAAGAAACTGCCACTGTGTCTTGACTCTTGATGTGGAAGGTGGCTCCTCTGACCGTGCCAGGGTCACCAGGCAATGTGGCCTTGCAGGCAAATCTGGTGAAACAGCGATCGACTTTTCTGAGAATTGTGAATCCCGGCAATATACAAAAGGATGGGAATGTAAACCAGGGTTGAGATTTCCATCCAGATATATCATCGTCTAAGAGTAATAAGATGTCCGGATTCAATGGTAATTGGGACCAGTATAACAAAGAAGAATCCTCACTTGCTGTAGTGAGAGAGTGAAATAATCCGATTACCCATTTGTCTAGCTTCAACCGTCCGAAGCAGGTGTTGTCCCGTTTGAGAATGTCGGTAACCATATACGAGCCTGCCACACATCCTGAGCAGTACTCCAGCAGTTGGTTGCCTGTGACGTCCGTGTAGGAGCCGGGGACACACAGGGTTCCTCTGTAGAGTCCAAGTAGGTCTCCTTGATGGTAACTGAATAGGTGGGTTAGCGAGAACCCAAACCAAGACGGTTCCCGTGAGGGATTTAGAGTATAGAAGGAGGGCCCTCCATATCCGAACCATGTTCTCCAGATACATTCACAGAGGAGTAGGGGCAGTCCTGTCATCCTATTCCATGATTGTTAATGACCACGGAACCCAAGTCGTCCGCGGATTCTGGTCTTTCCATGCAATCCATGCGCACAGTGTACCTGTAGACCTGGTTGCGGGCCTTCCCTAGTCATGTTACCTGAGCAAGGCAGTGCTGGTTTGCTCTATGAAGGTCTCAGGATCTCATGTCACCCTGACATGGGAAAATTGTCTGCACAGTTTGCTCGCAATGGTCTGAATATCTTAAACAGAATGCAATTGCCTGTTTGATATAGCGCAGATTATACCAAAACCTTCACTCTTGCAATAACTGAGGCTCATCCGTTAGCCGTACAGTCTCCAGGATTACATCCAAAAGGAATGACATAGGTTCACCAACAAAATGGGCCAATCCTGGGAGCTGAACCCAAGATGGTCAGTTGAGACAGCCCCTATACTGTCCCATAAAGCCCAGTAATACCTCTGTGAGTATTTCTCGCGTGGGATACAGTGGTCCAGCTCCAGCAGATCCATTATAGGAGGTGAAATATAGGGATCAGGTCTAAACATGTATACCCTGCACGATCAGGCAGCCCTTTATAACGAAATCGGTAGCACGGTCGTTAGATCCAATGGAGGGTTCTCTCTCCTTGCCCAGTTGTTATGAAGCATCGTCTCCCTTGCATACCCCTGCACCAGAACCGAGGCATTAGCGGTAAATTTGGTATGTGGTTCGCCCCTCCATGTTGAATTGAATGCAGGAGGGACGCCCCTCAATGCAGTCCTCGTTGACGTGTACATGTACAAGCCTGTGTGATGAACAAATGGACGGCACCGTAATGCGTTGAGTGTACGAGAGAGTCGCACTCTCTAATAATGTTACCGAACTCCGTGTCAGCGTCCGGCTGATAGCATGAGCGGGCCGCACCCATTAATAACCAAACAGAGTCTAGATCCGTGTCCAGTTCCCTCTATGAGAGTGTGTCACTCAAAACATGTCCTCCGTATGAAGCTCAGTATTGGGCTGAGGTTGAGGGAGGGCCGCGCCCTCTAATAGTGGATCAGTGTGTTGTTCAGTATATGAGAGGGGTTCGCTCCTCTCTTGAAAATAAAAATATCAGTCTCGGGCCAAGGCAATGGAGGGCCGCTCCCTCTTGCAATCCAAACTAGAGTCCATTAGAGACTCAGGGTGACCAACTGCGGGGGTACACCAATAATTAACATCAGCATAGGGCTGAGATCCTGAGGTGTTTCTCTCTCTTGACCACGAGGCCTCTCTCTGAATCGCTCACCTGAGAGATGGAATCAATTGGTAATAAATCAAACCGATGGTAGATGGAATAGCATACAACCTGGGGTCGTGTCCATCCTTAACAGAAATGGATGATGAGAAAATGCAACCTCATGAACAATGATGGAGACTACCAATGGACTGCCCAGATCCCGGGCGCACGCGCGAGATCCAGAATGACCGACAGTAGCCTGAGGAAAGCTGGAGACGTTCTCCGTGATCCACGAGAGCCCGGGAAGTCGGAGGAGGTCAAGTCAGGCCTCTCGACGACCCGAGCAATAGGACAATTGGAAGGCACGAAAACGAAGAAACAACAAAAAATTTAGATAACGGTAAATACGTACCTTGTAGAGAAGGTAAATAAAAGATCAGAAAAGCAAGTCAGGTAAACCCAATTGAAAGGGTCAGGAACTAAACATGACGTAGGAATAACTACCAATCCTAATATGGATACCGAGAAGGCAGTTAAAGTTAGTTGCTGAAGGCAAGGAAACCGTGCTCCCTTGTGGGCGTCTGAGCACTGGTCCCTGCTTGTGCGAAATTCCCTTAGGAGATGTGCCGCCGCCGGGTTGGTGTAAACCGTGGTTGTGTGCCAGGGAATCTTCATAAAATCTTTGCCCCTCAGGGCATGAGGTGTAGGACCTTCAACCTTCCAATCATATTTAGGTGTCCGTATCCTGGTGTCCTCTTGGATAGTATGGCAGCAGTGCTTGCCTGGACACCCACCTATCTCCATGTCAATAGAGGGTACTGAGCTTTCCTCCGTGATATTCTCCCAGGCTTGCGGTGAAAAGGGGGTTCGGGCACAGATAGGTCAGGCCAACGATGGGCACAGGCATAGCAGGCCAATCAGATGGGCACAAACATAGCAGGTCAATTAATGGGCACAGTCATAGAAGGCCAATCAGTGGGGCACAGACAGAGCAGGCCAATCAAAGGGGCACAGACAGAGCAGGCCAATCAAAGTTTGCGTAGTAAATTAGTTATGGGGACCCCTGTGTTTGGGCAGAGTCCCCTAAATATCTGTAAATCCTCAGGGTATCCTGTGACATAGGACCCCTAGACACCAACCCTTTTAGACCGCGTAATACTGTGTGAGTAAACCTTAACCAGGACTGGCAGTCCCTAAATGCCCAGCAGGCAAAATAGTGGTATTCGTGCTGTATTGGGTATAAGCAGAAGTTATTCCAGTGATTAGTGTCCATAAACTCCATATATACTGCGCGATACATTCCTTAAATTGTGAATTGGTATGCACATGTACATACAGACCTGTTTGAGGTTCTAAATTTATATACATCATCCTCATACCACCTGCTAAACTGGAATATTGTCATCATAGACTGGTCTCTCATACCAGCTTGAGCCAGAGCCAGGTCTGCTTAGCTCTTAATGTATGCCCTGGACAGTGAATAGTAGAGTAGTCTCTTCTGTGACTCCATAGTTGGACCAGAATAGATATACGGTGAAGCACATCAATCTTCAAGCTAACTAGCAACCTGGCTCTGTATACACCATGTATGTTTCATACATACACGTAAACTCACAGTAATCTGTGATATATACTGTCATAAATACTGTCATAAAGACTCACAGTAATCTGTGATATATACTGTCATAAAGACTTACAGAGATCTGACATGTACTGTCAACACCCATCACAATGATCTGTAATACATACTGTCGGTGAATCCCAGCAGGACGACAATTGACAAGGTCCGACCACCTTGGGCGGAGGAGGGGCCGCGAGTACCCCGGATGCCGGTAAGCTCACAAAGGAGCGCGGGGAATCAGAGGAGGCAGCCAGACGGCTAGTCTCCTGACGCCCCGAGCGAAGCACTTGCAACTGTGGTAGAAAGGGCGGGACAAATAACAGAAGGGAGCTAGGAAGTCAGGTAGCGGGGGAAAGGGGGAATTCAAAGGGAGAGCAATAGGTATCCCCAGGAACCCCCATGAAACCCCATGAAACCACCACAATGTAAAATAAAATATCCCCATAGAAAACCAGGGGAAGCAGAGAAGAGCCAAAAGGCACAGTAATCCCAAAGTATAATACATATAAATTGTAAATAAATCCTAATAAAAGCCAAATCCACCAACTAGAAGCATTCTGACCTGTACTGACTGCAGAGCAGCAAAGAAAGAGGAAATGATGCATGGGGAGGGGGGTTTTATAGTACTTAACTTTTTTCTGATTGTTTGTTTTTTCTGTGCTGCTGTGGAGTTCTAGTAAAGAGAGACTTAAGCAAATATGAAGCCTCCTGTCATGTTATAAAATTTAGTGAATGGCCCTATATATGATTAATCTGTAGGGAAAATAAGAGTATTTTTTTGTATAAAGGAAATGGTGCCATTTTCCAAATGATGTTGAGAATGTTTTAAAGTAAAATCTTCCTGGTTCTCAAAGTTAAGTAATTGGGAATAAATATATCATAGTTAGTTAAAAAGACTCGCGCTCAAGAAGTTCATAATTTTAAATATCTCTGTTTCTCCTGCTGACACAAAAGAAGTCAAAACCCCTCAATTTTTGTGGCATTTGATTCCAAAGAATGGAAAAAAAATCCTTCTTGACCTCAAAATTATACTCCAACTATTAGAATATTGTCTCTTTCTGTTTTTATATTTCCTGTAAACGTGTTCCAAAAAGCTAAAAATGTAGTTTGCATAGTTACCTAGTGATATAGGCAGATGAAAGACTGATGAAAGCCTAATTTGAAGTAATTTCCAGTTCTGCCACCAATTGGGGAGACACATTCTTTTTGACTCCAAATGGAGGACAAGTTTCTTGTTGGATCAATAAACTGCTAAATATATTTTTTTACATATTTTTCTACTGTTTAGCACAGTTATGCCTCTCATTTTACTACTTGCTGAAAACTCTAAGACATTGCAGATTAGGAAACCATAGCTGCATTCCTCTCATGCGTTACCCTGTGACTTCATTTGAAAGTATATATTTCAGAGAGATTCCATTTAATGGGACTTATAATGCTGTGTGAGCAAGCCAGTTGAGTAAGAAATATATTAAGATGAAATAGAATATAATAAGGTGGAGCGGGTTCTTGAGTCGCTCATTGATACAAAAATAATTTAGCTGGTTTCCTCGTGGCTTTAAAACAAGAAATGACTTGTATCAAGTTTATTATAGAGCAAAAGGAGCCATAAAAAAACATTAGACATTTGTTCAGTGACCTGTGCATATATTTATATATTTGTGTAGCCTTGCAGCTCACAGGCAATTATTAAAGCGTGTGGTCATAGAGCTGTACCATATTGCTTCTTCATGACTTTGTCATTAACTGTCCACTGGCTTGTACTCTGCAGCCAACTATGGCAATGGAGCGACTCTCGCATGACAGTCAGAGTATTAACCCCTGGCTTCCATGCACCCAGAGATTTTGGTGTAGAAGACAGTTACTGTTATAGCAGCATGATGATAAGCAGCAGGTTTGGATGCAGGACTGGCCTGCCCTTTTAATGCATAGCATGGCTGGTCCCATGACTTGGCGTTGTCTATTATAAGTGTGTGCATTGTGAAGGCCAGGTTGCCACCATTCATTTTGACAATGCTTCTTTTCAGGAGCTGGGCCAACCCAGTACAGTTGAAGGTTTACTTTAGGCTAAAAGTTACCCCTTTTTTGTTTAATGTATGATAAAGGGAATTCATTATATATAGAACAGTTTAGACTCAAACAGAGTACTGATATCCAGCTGGTCCTGGCGGAGTTTTCTTGAGAAAGCGCCTGTTTTGAAAAACAGTTGAAATTCTCATTAGTATTGTGCTTATATATTATTGAGCAATTAGAAGACAGCAATGGTTATGATCAGAAGAGACATTCTAGAACACTGATGGCCACCCAATGTTCTGTTGTCACATCCTGCTCTGTTCTGCAGAGATGTCTGGCCTTGGCTTCTGGTATGCAGTAGTCGTTTTACAATTCTTGTTTATTTTTTCTTGATTTTTCTGGTTTTCTATTCCATGTCTGGTTTTCTTTATGCTGGTTTTGCTGGGTTCATTCCTGTATTCCGTTCCTGGAATTCCCAGTCTCTTGGATTCCTTTAAATGTTTGTTTTTGTTGCCACACCTGTTCCTTTCCCATTAGTCCTTTTTGTTTCAGTTGGTTCCTGCAGGCAGTTGTTCGAAGTCCTCTGCCCTTTTCTTGCAGGTAAGTGCTGTGTAAGTTTTATTATTCTTTTTTTAGTCATGCATATCTAGGCAGATAGGAACCCACCTTAATTGGAGTACTTTGACGCAGTGGTGGGCTGCATACATCTTGGCCATTTATGTATATCTAAATCTCCAATGTTTTACATGTATAGTACTTGGTTATGTCTCCTCTTGTTTTGCCTTGTATCTCTGGTCTTGTTTTATTTTATCTTGTATTCCCAGTTCATGTACAGTCCTGTCCTGCCCTGTTTATGTTTTCCGCATGTCTTGTGTACATGTTCTGGGTTCTGCTTTCTGTCCTGCTCCGGTTCTGGGTTCTTCTAGTCTTGTCTTGTTATTTTGTTTGGTGCCTGTTCTACTCCTGCCTTGTTTTTGTACTGGACACATGTCTGCTGCAGAGCCCCCCTCTCCAGTTCCTGGGAGGTCTGCATATCAAGCTCCTAGCTAGGATCCGCAGAAGCTGCATCAGGGCCTTGGTATGTGGCCGCACAAATGCTGGTGCTCAACACCAGGGGGCGTGTGGTTATCCAGCACCAGGCCCTGATAGTCTATTTCTACACTGAGACTCCCATCATCATCAGGCACTCAGGGGTCCCAGTCTCCGTACCACCACCCGTGACATCTGTACCGTTACAAGACAAAAAATGGTAATTGTAATTATGACCAATGTTCCTGGCCAAGCACCTCACTCAATAAAAAACAAAAAATGTCAGTCTCCACACAAAACGTACACAACATCTTTAAAAGCACATTACTGCACGTAACCTCCATACACAACCTTCACTATACACGTATGAAGAACCCCCACTTTCAATGCAGTCAATTGGAAAGACAATGGGAACTGTTGGCTTGGATGCTAATGGCAGAAACGGTAGAGACACTGGCAAACAAAAAGGAGAAGAGATAGAAAGTTGGAGAATGTATGCAGTGTGAGATACCTAGAAAGACATTGAAAAAAGAGACTGGAATGAATAAGGGAGTGAAGAATTAAGAGAGATTGGAAGAAGGAAAACCTTGCAAAAAACACAGGAAGAGAGAATGAAAGGAGATGTCGGTGTGCTAAACTGGAGCATTACCTAAAAACATGGCCTACCAGCTGTTTGTGGATTAAAATGTCTATACTCCAGAATAATGGGAATTCAAATCCATCAACAGCTAGTAGGCTGACATTGAAACCTCTGTCATTTTGTCATTTTTCTTTCCGAATGATGATTTACTTTTTTATAATTCGTTTTTCATTTAAGGACGTTGCACTGTTTTAAGGCCGTCGCCCAAAACCACCAGGAGTGATACGAGGTTTGTAGCTATCCAAACTGCATTAGTCCTTGGATCACTGCATTAGTCCTTGGATCATGAGTGAAGAAAACTGAGTGGATAAAGGGTGAGAAAAGCATTTTCTTTTCCCTTTCAGTTCAATGAAGGTCAAGGAGAAACATGAATGACTTCTAGAGAATGAATGGGCAGAGTAAGGGGGAGTTATCCTGTTCACTGCACAAGAATATAAAAAATAATTACGAGGGTAGACAGACATTGCAGACCAATGAGCTCTCCAATTCTGCTTTCTGTCTTCAGTAGAAAAAGAAATTGCATAGAGAAATTATTCTTTTTTTTCTAAGTATAAATTGTTTGATTACCAAGTACAACCAGGGAAATGAAAGCACTAAAACTGTCTGAGAAATCCCTGGGTATTTTGTCATCATCGGTCGGGTCATGCCCCGTCAGGTGCCACCAATTACTGTGTAAACTAAAGTTTATAGGGCTCTGTGTCTATCCTATTTCATATCTCGGCATGAAATAAGAGATGAATTTAACAAGCATGACTACAGTAGTTAAAGGACAGGTTGGGAATAGAAAATGACAAGAAAGGTGAGGTCATTAGTCAATTCTTATTAGGCTTTTACTTGATTTATTGTTTGGCCTTTTGAAAGTAAATTTCCTAGTTAACATCTACTTTGTGCAGAGAAAGGCGATATAATGACAAGACACAGAGAATCATTTATCAAATTCTGGCACCGTTATCTGATAGAGAAACTCCGTACTGGATGTATCTAGCTAAAAAATCCCATTGGATTGTTACCAGAAGACATCAAGGGTCATCTAGCTTATTGATGCAGTACAGAATATAGATGGCAGTAAGATATTCATAATAGATATGTATTGTGCACTAAAAATAAACAGTGTGCACTACTGACATGGGGAAAACCTAGCAGGGGGATCTTGTATCCACGTACCATGGAATTTCAATTTTGGGGGTGTGGATATATAACATCATAGTCTGTTACATATGCTTCTTTAACCTTTGTGAGCATTACAAGGGAACAAACTATGGATTAGGAAGAGAAGGCAAACTAAAACCTCTTTTCTTTTAGTAAAAAAACCCTTTACTTTGATATAAAAATATGCATCTAGTATCTTGTGTGTTATGTATTACACAGACCCAGGGCCGGTGCTAATGCTAGGGAAGATCCTCTACTGCATTCCACTCTACCAAGCTACACAATGGAAGTGAGCAGTGGCTAGGAAAGGGGGTCACAGAGACACACAGAGGGGTTGGGGAAGGGGACAGTGACACACAACGAGGGGATGGGGAAGGAGAAAAAGACATGCAAAGGGACTGGGGGGAGAGTGACGCAAACTAGTTGAGTGGGAGAAACACAAAATGGTCTGGCGGGAAAAGACACACAAAGGGGCTTAGGGGGAGAAAGATTCCCACAAAGGGCTGGGGGGAGGAGACATACAGAGTGGCTGGGGAAGTAGAAAAAGAGATATACAAAGGGATTGTGGGAGAAAGAATCACACAAAGATGGCAATTTTTGTTTTGGTGGGAGGTGTGCAAGTAGCTGGTCTTGTCTTTGGCGCAAAATAGTCTAGCACTGGCCCTGCATGGACCGCTAGAGATGGATCTGTGAGCAGGACCCTGATTCACAATGTTGGTGGGAGTTTTGTGTTCCTAATAATCTGTGCCAAAAGAGACACTAATCTCTCATCTTCTATAGACTGTAATCTCATTTGAGCAGGGTCCTCTTCAACCTATCGTTCCTGTAAGTTTTCTTGTAATTGTCCTATTTATAGTTAAATCCCCCCTCTCATAATATTGTAAAACGTTACGGAATCTGTTGGCGCTATGTAAATGGCGATAATAATAATAATAATAATATAATGTCAACTCATTATGAGTTCCATGCAATATGTTGCCAGGAGGAGATTATGTTCTATACTAATGTCCTCTGTCCTACAGAACAGAGCAGTGTGTGATGGGGATCATGGAATTGAGATCTCTGTTGCTATTGGCACAAATCTTCTGTCTTCTTTTATAGATCGATGTGGTATTTTGATACATGCCAGGCTAAAGCATTTTTATGGTCATAATTTGCAACTAAAACCATTTTATGTAATATTGACAGATTCATAGCTTGTTTAATATTGAATGTGTTCACCCACCTATGCATTATACAAACTATTTATCCATCCATACATTTATCCATCTGTTACAAACTCCACCTTCCCACAGATGACGTGATTAAAATCCTATTTTTCATTTTCAATACAGTACTAAGGTCAAGGCCTTTACTTGCTGTCTGTGAAGCTAATGTCTACAGTCAGGTACATCAGACCGCTGTGAAATGAATGTGTCGAATGTCATTCACACAGCCTTTCTCACCACCCCTGACATGTATTTGTTATTGCCACTGGGTGGGGGCTGGGGTTCATTCAGAGACCCCCTCCTAACAGCCCATAACATGTACTTGTTATCGCTACTGGTGGGGGCTGGGTGTCATTCAGATCCCCCCCTGTCATTGCTACTTGTGGGGGCTGTGGTGTTTAGATACCCCCTCCTCACAGCCCCTGACATGTACTTGTTATTGCCACTGGGTGGGGGCTGGGTGTTATTCAGAGACACCCTCCTCACAACCCATGACATGTACTTGTTATAGCTGTGGGGAGGGGCTGGGTGTTATTCAGAGACCCCCTCCTCGCCGCACCTGACATGGACTTGTTATTGCTTTAAGTGGGGAACTGGGTGTTATTATAAGTCCCTTTCCTCACTGCCCCTGACATGTACTTGTTATTTTTGTGGGTGGCAGGGGCCGCAAAAGAAATAATAACATAGACAAATACATAATAAAGTACCACAGACAAAGTCTTAACGGGACACTATAGACAGTAGGCACCCAGACCACTTTATCTCATTGAAGTGGTCCAGATGCAGTGTCCCTTTCCCCATAACCCTGCAATATAAAACACTGCAGTTTTAGAGAAACTGCAATGTTTATATTGCAGGGTTAATACTGTCTCTAGTGGCTGTGTCCCAGACAGCCACTAGAGGCACTTCCTGCTTTGGCACAGAGTTTGACGCCATGAAATGACGGTGGACATGCTCATGCTTTGCATGAGGACATCCCGTATCTTTCAAAATCCCCATAGGAAAGCATTAATTCAATGCGCGGTCTAATGCGCATGCGACTCTCATTGTGCATCTTATTAGGTTCCCCCTCGGCGATGACATCGGATGAGGCGAAAAAGAAGCTGGCGACGAGGAACATTGGTGCTGGAATGAGGTAAGTGACTCCAAGGGTTGAGGGGTTGAGTGGCGTGGGGGCGGGTGCGAGGGGAACAGAGGAACACTTTGTTCATTTAATCACCTCATGACAAATAATTTCAGGAAAGTTACAATATGCAATGATTTGTATAATTATTTTTATAGAGGGTTAAAAATAAAAATGGGGAAAAAAAGAATGATTGAAAAATATGCACATTTCCTTCATTTGCCAAGCATTGTCTCTGGGGACAAGCTTCTTTTTTGTGTGCTTATTTTCCTGCAGTTTAAATGCAGAGTTACATCAAGCATATAATTGTATTGTAGCAACAAAACAACAATACGTTAATTAAAAAACAAAAAACAAAAACAAAAATACATTAATTGGTGACATGGTCACCTTTTAAAAATCAATATAAAAAATACCTTCTGTTAAAAAAAGTATCCCCAAAAGGTAGATCTCCAGGAAGGCAACTCCCATCATGCTTTGCCAGCCTTTATAGTTACCCGAATCCTTCCCCTTCCTCTTCTGCTATTGGCTACCAGTTCACCGGGATTCTCCCAGAATGCCTCGAACATTTGCCTTTGACCATATTTGTAGTTTATTTCTTTGTGCGAAAGGCATAGAGCTATAAACGTATGCACATTAAAAATAAATGTCATGCATTTGACTCAATGAAAGCTGACTAGCACATCACACATGTGAAATGGCATGTTCTGTAATCTGTCATCATGCCATCTTTACATGACAGGTGCACTTTAACATGAGCAATATTGAATGGGTGGATAGTAAACTGAGGAAATAAATACACTTAGGCTCACTAGCTACTGTTGCCTTATAGGGGCACCTTCACTTCTCCATTGAGTGAAAATCGTTAATCTTTTAACCCATGCAATACTCTATTTTCTATTAAATGTATATTAAGGATTTTGAAAAGAGCAGAGCTAATAATGGTGACTGACAGGAAGCCAAGATGGAGGCACCCAGTTCCAGGAAAGAGATAACTAGATCATTGTAGATTTCTGTATTTAATTTTATTTTTCAGACCTCCGGAACACATATTTGTTAAATATAGCTAGTATGTCAATATAGGATTATAAAATCCCGTGAAGTGGCAATTGCCCTTTAAATGAAGGTTGATGTGCATTATGTGGGTTGTAATAACTTGTAGCACAATGCTACTGCAGTTTGCCTATCCCTGTATTGATTTATCATCGATTAATTTATCATTCAATAACTGTGAATTTAGTATGAAATTAACTGACTTTAATGTATGGAGGGGGGAAGGGATTTAAAAGCCCCCCAGGATTCGTGCCCTAGTTCATTTAGTCCTGCTGACCGGCTCTAATTAGCAATCCCGAACCTCTTAATTAACTCCTCTGTGATTATTTATCAGAGCTCACTACAGGAAAACTCTACAAATTGCTATAAGTGTAGCCGAAGGCTATCCACACCATTCCATGTAATTACATGTCACTATTCAGGAGTAGCAAGCAGTGAGGATTTACAGGAGCTGGTATCAAGAATACAAGACAACATGTGCACAGACTTCAAGCAGCTCATTAACCCCTTAAAGGCTAAAGGCCTCATGTCACCTCTTGGTAAGGCAAAGGGTAACAGAACTATCAGTGGTAAAATTAGAGTGAACACATTTAATTACAGATGCATATAAAATGATATGATGGTAGCCCTGAGTCTGACGCATGATTTGTTTATGTTTACGAGTGTCTCTGATTAAAATGCGGCGTGATCACACTGCATAAAATGTGACTTTTTAATATGGCCTTTTAATAATCAGATCTGTTTTATGACAATAGCATGATCATATATATACATTGAAGCAACCCTTACAAATCTGCCACTAAAAATGGAAAATCCACTATTTTGACCCACAATTTTTAATCACATGTTCACTTGGCAACTTATTATTATTATTATTATTATTATTATTATTATTATTACTGGTATTTATATAGCGCCAGCATATTCCATAGCGCTTTACAATATTATCAAAGGGGGGGTTTAACAATAAATGAGACAATTACAAAAATTTACAGGAACAAACGAGCTTACATTAATTAAGGAGCATATTTATAGATGAGCATCAAATTTATGAATTCACCGTTTTCACTTCTACTAAGAAATTAGCATTTGTTGCAATAGAAAAGTTACATAGAACTGGCTGGCACTTCCCTCGTGCTTGTTCACAGCTGGTGCTATATTTATATAAGCTTGTAAAAACAGAGGAGACATCGCTAAGCTCCCTCTATATGTGGCATGTTTGCTAGTCTGTTGATGCATACTTTCCAACACTGAGAGTTATGAAATCAGGACAGGGACTGGGGGGCCTAAAGGGGCATTCCAGTGATACCACTCGAGTCCTGTCTGGAAAAAGAGCCTGAAAAAAAAGTACTGCGCTCCCGATCCCTTGCCTCCCCTAGCTCTCCCCTGCAGGATCGGCCCTGCTATGTGCCTTCACAGACCAGAGAGGAGATCAGACATCTCCCCTCTGGCCCACAGGCACATTGCTGATAGCCGGCAGGGGAGGGAGAGAGGACCCAGAGGAGCTCAGCCTGCAGCTCCGCCGGGTCTCCTCTTGCGTGGTCGGAGCACTGCCACGGTTGCCACTGCAACGCTGCAAATCTCGCGAGAGTGAACTCTAGCCTGAGCTGCAGGCTAGAGTTCACTCCCACCTGACCACCAGGTATTCTCCACCAGACCACCAGGGTTTGCAGGAAATCCCTCTTACACACTACACCCCTCACTCTGTATAATGATCCACATATGCAGAGCTAGTTGGTGATGCATGCAGAACACCAGGGAACATACCATGGGCAGCCGGGCGGGATACTTTTTAGGAGGTATATATGAATAGATCACGCAATGGCACATCTGAGTGTAGGGGTTCCTGTAATGGGTGCACACTGATTAAAAGAGAACAAAGAAACTATGAATGAACCTGTACAAGACAAATGTAACCCATGGAGAAGCGCAGCTAAGGGGAATGGGCCTTGACATTTCTAGGAGACAGGCATAGAAGGGGTGTAGTGTGGCGGATTGGCTAGAGAAATTGGAGGTGGGGTTTTTGTCTAGAGGAGTACATATAGTGGCTATTTTAGATCATGGGCCATCCTAATTTAATCCTCACTTACCTTCCTTGTCCCACCCTCCCTTTTTGTTTTAGCTCCCGTTTGGTCACGGCATCGGGGGATGGATAGACAAGCAGAGGCGGCTCTCTAATTAGGCGGTTTAGGCGGCCGCCTAAGGCCTCGCGCTGTGTGGGGCCTCGCGGCCGCCTAAACCGCCATAGGGCAGACTGACATGTCGGGTCCTCGAGGACCCGACACAGGAGGGGGCCCGGCGGCTTGCCCTGTATGCCGCCGGGTGCGAGGCCCTTCCTGTCAGTCTGCCCGGGAGAGCCGGCCTCAGTCTGCAGCTCCGCCGGGTGTGAGCTGCAAACTGAGGTGTCTTGCGCTCTCCAGCCAATCAGAGCGTTGCCGCGGGTTACCATGGCAACACTGACTGGAGATCGCGAGACAATCCCCATGTGGTCTGCAGCTCTGCATCCGGTGGAGCTGCAGACCGGAAAGCCCACTGGACCACCAGGGAGTCTGAGTGCCACCACTGGACCACCAGGGAAAAAGGTACCTGCCACCCCCCTCACCCTGTCAACCCATCTGTCACCCTGCCACCACCCTCACCCTGCCACCCCATCTGTCACCCTGCCACCCCACCTGCCACCCTGCCACCCCATCTGTCACCCTGCCACCCTGCCACCCCATCTGTCACCCTGCTGTCACCCTGCCACCCCACCTGTCACCCTGTCACCCCACCTGTCACCCTGCCACCCCAACTGCCACCCCATCTGTCACCCTGCCACCCCACCTGTCACCCCATCTGTCAC